>CM052347.1:4368523-4887863 GCA_028551395.1 Casuarina glauca
TATAATTTTCTCTAAAAAGAAACAAAATTCAATCAAATTCTACAACAAATATAATTATATGAACTTGCATACTGAATTTGTACAAACTAATGGATCCTTTATGTTTTTTTCCCTAAAACTTTTCCCGTTAGCTTTAGCTGGTAGCAACAATGATTTATTTATTTTTCTCTTTTATTAAATGATGAAACTATGAAACCTTCCCATCCATTACAAAATACAAATAAAAGAATTATTTTTACTTTTTGCTCCTATATAGTTTTCCGCAAAGCAAACTCCATGACACGATAGAGTTATCTTGGGAGTACTTGCGCCTCTGTTTTCAGTCAATGTGTTCCATGCTTTGAATGACATAAAAATTGTATTTAGCGATGAGCATTTGAAAAATAAATAAATTTTTATTTTTCATTGAAAATATTTCCTTCTAAGCTTTAGTTGGTAACAATGAGAACATAATTTAGGAACTTTGTTTTTTCTTTTCGCATGAAATAATAAAAACATGCTACCCTCTCATCTACTAGAAAATAACAATTCATAAAACTCTTATCTTTCGTGCTAACAAATCAAGCCAAGAACTACATTACTTTTTGATCCGATACATATCCCGTTAAAGTAAACATCAGATTTTGTTGAAACAAAAATGATCATTCATGATGTTTTTTCAATTAAATATTGTCTTTGCAAGCTCGTGTAAAACGATATCTTAGAAACATTTGCAACCAATGTGTCAATTTTTTATCTGCATTAAATTTAAAATGTTATCACAATTTTGAATAACAATGATTTTTTGTCCACTAAAGTTATTGGTCTATTTACTTGTTCTTTCTTTAAAATAAAATTTTATTCCAAATTGCTAATGGCGCCACCAAATTGAACCAGCTTTTGTCGCCAATCAAAGGGAAGAAGAACGAGCTAATGGATCAGGTACTTTTCGTCCAAGATTTACCCCCCTTAGGTTTTAGTTTTTGATAATCGAATCACAATTTAGCAATTTCATTTTTCTTCTCTCTCGTGATAAAACAAGAAAACAACGAAGCCCTCTTAACTTTCGGGAACCGTAAATAAATGAATACTTTTTATTTTTTGCCTATATAAAAATATGACGAAATTAATGTGCGTGTAGATAATATATTGTCTCACTTTTTTGTAGTAATTGTCATTTCCTGCAGCTTAAGGTGAAGGATGGGGGCTCTCGACTGCTGGATTGGGGTTTGAGACCCATCCCCAGTCCCTTTAACCCCCACCACCCCCACACACACCACCACACCCCCCCCCCCCCCCCCCCCCCCAACCCAAAAAAAAAAAAAAAAAAAGAAGAAGAAGAAAGAAAGAACGAAAGAAAGAAAAAGATTCTTTGAGAAGATATCGGCATTGTTCGATTTTCAGCTTCCATATAGTGGTTAGAGTTAGATAATAATCCCATGTTCCTTTCTTTCCATAGCAAGTAAACGGCAGCAACAACTAGTGTTAATAATGATACAGATCATGCAAGCAATGGCAATGCCTTAAGTGTTGTCCATCATGCTGTAATGTTGATTAATAAGTAATTGAAAATAATGTCAATTCTGTTACAATAGCTTAAGTGCAGCATCTCCTCATCCATCTCAAGACAAGTTATCAGAGCTAGTTTACAGTCATTAATTTGTTGTGTTGAATGGATTCTTAATTTGAATATTTTTTCCACTGGTGTTAGAACGGAATTTTCCATTCTTGGAAAACATAGCTCTTGTATATCTATTAGTTTCCTATAATGTTATCCCTAGAATTTAATTTCCTCATAATGAACCTCTTTTATATATATATATACACACAATATTTTATAAGTTAGGATAAGTGTGCATTTGGTAAAGATATAAATTTACATTAATAAAGATTAGTATACAAAAGTGTATGGACATATCTTAATGTTATAACAATTACGAAAATTATAAAATATATAATGCATTATTTCCTTTATTTTTTAAAACAATTTTTTATTGTGTGCAATTGTGGCTTTTTACTTTATTCCGCACCAATTAGGGTCGAGTCTCCGCAAACTCCGCTTTGCAGTGCCAGCTCTACAGCATCAGTTAGTGTCAAGTCTCCGTAAACTCTTGGGTATACCACATCCTCTGTCTTTCTCATTTTTGATTGATTTGGTGAACTTCCTTGCTTTTTCTGCTTTCAGTTCTTTTTTTTTTTTTAATGGTTTTATCTACTTGAAACGGTATTATATTAACTTTTTGGGAAGCAGATGTGTGTTCAGAAGAGAAGAAGTTCGATCAGGCCCAAAAACTTCTGCATCTAATGTCCGAACAGATAGCAATTTCAACTGAGGAAGACTTGGATAATGGTCGCGTCTTTTCGTCGGTCAACCTTGCTACCCGGGAAGGGATGTCTGACTTCCTTTCTGAAATATTAGCTACAAACGATGGTCTCAAGTGGACCATTGACCGCGAAGGAAGAAACATCTTTTCTAACGCAGTCAGGCACCGTCAAGCTAAGATCTATAAAAAGATGTGCGATTCTCCTGAAAAGGAAGTGATGATAAAGTCTCTGGACTTCGGGAAAAATAACATATTACATATGGCAGGGATGTTAGCACCTGCCACTCAGTTAGATCGTATCTCAGGTGCAGCATTTCAGATGCAATATGAGCTACGATGGTTCAAGGTCAGTCTTCTAGCACTAGTAGCTTTCGTGTTCTAAATTCTGGTGATTTAGAAGGAAGAGGGGATAGTACTTAAAAGTGCAAAGAGAAACCAGAGGAATCTAGTTACCAAACTATTATTTCTGAAGCAAGTCAACATTTAGTTCGTTTCTGACAAAGGGTAGTTTTAAAGCTACGATGCTTATGCTTGCCTGTTTCATATTTATGAACTTATATTTCATTATAGTTGTACTTTTTAATATTTCAGGTAAGTGACTAATTTTTACTCAAGGAAAAAACACTATAAGCTCACGTATTGTGTCTTTCGTGACTAGTGTGACGTGATAATAAGAAGTATTATCTAGGCAAAATGTTGTAACTCGTGGACCCGAGTTGAAAATTTTAAATCCTCCTTAGTATGTGGTCCAAACTTTCATCTTTTCCTTTGATTTTCATTTTAAGAAAATTTTGGGACTGAATTGTCAACCAAAATAAAAAATGCTTTCCAGCTATTCATGTGTTTGCATTGAGGTTCACTCGAAACTAATCTGACTCTCTTTATTTACCTTAATTATTTTTATTGGATGAAATTTTACTAAATTGACTACTAGATTAATCACCCTTGTGGCCCACATGCGATGGAGTTATATCAGAATAAGATAGGTAATTAGTTTCCAAAATAGAAACAAAAAGGAAGAAAAGAATACGATTTTCTAAATTAAAAAATAAAAAACCAGAAAAGGAGTTTAATTATAATCAAACTTCATGTATAATAAGGAAAGTTTGACTAAATTTGATTACTGACATAATATTTGAAAACATTGCTAATGGTATCTAGCTGTACGTGAAGGTTTAAGCTGTTCATGTTAGGGCTCCAGAAAGAAAGCAAGAGAAAGTTCTTAGCTAGGTTTATGAGTAACTGTAATTTTAATCCATACAATGTTTACGACTCTTGTATGAAAATGATTTATAACTTTATTGTATACTTATTTTTTATTTATTCATTTTGGAACATATGTATATCCTTTTTACCTTCAAACGTTAGCATAAAAATCACCAACACGCAACAAATATTTTTGAATGAGTAATATAGGCATATGACATACAATAAACATGTAGGTTTTCAATTGATCATATTAGATTCGATATATTTATTGGTTGGTAATAATTTACTAGGCTCCAAAGACTTATCTATATGACATAGCTGACTTTAATATAATAGTAAGCAGAAAATTTTAATGTCTGTATATTTGTGTAGCTTCCTATAAAAAATGCTATATATGGATTTATTTATCTCATAAATCAAATATTTACTTACTGGCAATACATATATTTAAAGGATTAATTTCATGCAACATTAAAATTGTATTGTCAGAAATTGACTAATTTATAAAAAAGTTTTAAATAGGAATCATCTTCAGAAATTGTTTAAGCTTGAAGGATGAACATAGGCTTGAGATTTGTGATTGAAATTCACAGGGAACAAAAATTTCAGTTTTAATTAAAGTAAGGTTGCCAGAAACTTTCACTTGTCTGAAGGAGCCAAAAGGCTCCATGGTGTACTTACGGGAGCGTTTCCACAACCACCACCACCACACACCACCCCCCCCCCCACCAACCAACAAAAAAAAAAGAAGAATTTGGACCAAGAAAATTTTAATATGATATTATTAGACTAAGGTTTTGCCCGTGGGAAACGTCAAATTCAAGATAGTCGACTAAAACTATATAATATGAGATATTCTAGGCGTCTATAGAATAATTAGAGCTACTGAATTTAAACGGATAAATAGATCTTCATCAAATAAATTTATTTTTGGGGTGAGGCATGCCATTCTTTGATTTATCGGTAAATGTTTGTCTCCTGGTTACCTTTTCTTCCTAAGTTTTGTTTAACAAATGCAGGAGGTGGAGAGCATTGTCCCTTCCACTCTGTTAAAAGCCAAAAACGATGCCAATTTGACCCCAAAAGAATTGTTTGCCGAACAACATTATCAGCTGAGGGAAAAGGGGGAGCAATGGATGAAGGACACTGCAACTTCTTGTACGGTGGTAGGTGCTCTCATAATTACAATTATGTTTGCAGCAGCCTTTACCGTTCCAGGTGGTTACAACCAAGAAACAGGCTTACCAATGTTTCTAAATGAGAAATTGTTTAAGGTCTTTATGGTATGTGATTCCATATCACTAGTCTCCTCCTCAACTTCAGTACTGATATTCCTGGCAATCCTAACATCACGTTATGCGGAAAAAGATTTTCTTAGATCTTTACCCATAAAAATGATAATGGGACTCTCCACTTTGTTCCTTTCTATTGCAGCCATGATGATAGCCTTTTGTGCTGCATTGGTGCTAATGTTACGGGGACAGGCATCAATTTTTATTTCTACCATTTCACTTGCTGGTCTTCCAGTGGCCTTGTTCGTATTGATGCAATCCCGTCTTCTTTTTGATGTGATCAAATCAATTCTTGTGTCAAACATCGGGTAGTGGAGTATAGGGTTTCACTTTTCCCTTTTGTTATCTGTTTGCATTAGTGTTCCTTTAATAATTTGCTCATCAGCAAAAGTTGAACTTTTTGTTTTTATTGGAATGGTTGAAGCGTTTTTCGCTGCTTTATGTGGCATATTGTGCAAGTTTTTATGGTTTTAACCATATTATCATTTGCCGAAATAAGTTATTGAGCACCCCTTATAAATTTCTGTTCTTTTTTATTTCCTAATTTATTTAGCCACTTTGAACTAAAGATAAAATCTCTATAACCCTACACATTAATGCGGTAAGAGATTAAATTTAGGGATTGCCTTCAAAACCAAGGGAATTCTATTATGCTTCAAGTTTATTGGGCTCTATGCTGCAATGTTATCAAACTTTTTATACGTTAATATTTATGAGTTCAGATTCAACATTCTGCAAATTCAACTGAAATAAAATAATTCACAATTTTAGAAGATCCTTTTAGGAAAAAACATCTAATATTCATATTTTGTTGGCAAAAATAATGAACGTAGCATGAGAGTGAACTTTATGGTTTAAAAATATAAAATCTTTCTTAAGTTATGTCATTTTTAGTGATTTTTGAAAGTTTTAAACTTTTATTTTTTCATAAATGTAATAACTTCTAGAATGATGAGATATATGCCTATACTTCTATATTATAATTTTTATTAATACAATTTATTATTCTAACAGAAAATTCACAATTTGAAAATATAAGATTTAACTTCAAAGTAATTAATTAATTAATTAATTGTACTAATTTAGAGGGACAAAGAATGATTGTACGTTATAGGCAATTGCATAGTTGTTATACCACATAAAAAATGCGCAAGTTGAAAAGGAATTTGTGACACGCATGCTTCAGTATTTGATCTCTCTATTATAATTCTTCACTTCTACAATAAAAAATTGAAAAGTAATAATAAAATTTATAAATAATACTGTTCATAAATCTATTACTAAATCCATAAATCTAGGTGAGTTGTATTGCTCATCAATAGAAATTATAGTTTAATTTATTGTTGTGAGCTATAAGCAATCATGAGTAGCTAAGATGATAAAACACTTAGACTCTTAAGATTTAATGCTATCAGGTAAGAAAGGAACAACCATAATCAAATTTTGAAGTGTTATTGAATGACACAACTCCTACTTTAAGTTTCATTCAAAGTGTTTTCCTTTTATAAAAGATAATGATCTTTGGATATTAGACTTAAAAGAACAAATGAATAAGTTTATTGAGTTTCACACTTGTAGAAATTTCACTTTTTTTTTTGGTAGAAATATAAGTTTATATTAATAAAAGGAAGTGTATAAAAGTATATAGACATATTCTAACATTATATAAATTATCAAAATTACAAAAAGATAGATGTTGGAAGCGTCTAAATTTCACTCAAAATAACATTTTCCTATAAGGGTTTTATATTTCACCTTTTGGATTCAATCTAATTCAATTAAACAATGTGTCAAAGTAAATGTAGTGTGTATGTGAGTGCAACTATTAAACTTAATTTTGAAATTTACTTTTAAAATGCATTTCACAGAACATTTATCATGAAGTCATTGAAGATGATTCAAATGTTATCCAATTAAGAACAATCTATATCTCATATGCCAAAAGCCAATACGTTTTAAAATTACTCACGTACTAATCCCACATAGTCAATGTGTTCATTACACAAGAATAATTAGAATACAGCGTAAATCATTACACACAATCGTTACTATATTAGATTAGTGAAGAAAACTCAAACATAGGGCAAACTTCTAGGAGTTAATAAGCAAATACATCATTTCTAAGAAAAGAAAATACATTTATAAGGCTCACTAAACTTTACATGAATTAACAGATGGTTGAATTCTCCAACATCTAGAAACTATCAAATAACAGATGCCCCTCTATCAATATTTTTCCTTTTCTTGTCTAGAATTACTAAGTCTAAAAGGACAAACTACCATCTGAGCCCTTCTAAGTTGACTGCAATATTGTGTAGGACTGCAACAAAAACTAAGCTGCCTAGATTTGTGCTCTTGCAGGAAAGGAATCCGGGGATCTTTTGTAGCAAGACTAAAGAGCATGACTGGTTTTTCCTTTTTGGATACTACGTGTTCAATCTCTCTCATTTGCGGCTGATTTATTGAACTTAAGTGTTCTTTTTATTTTTCTTTCTATTTAATTTCTTGTTTCACCTAGTTGAGTGTTAATGAATATGAGGCAATTCCTAATATGTTGATGTTATTAGTTCCAGTACTTTATAATAATCCTTGTAATATTCTGTGTAAATTCCTCATATTCATTGTACTTAATTATATTCCTTTTGAATGTACTTAATTATATTCCTTCCATAGAATATGCTTCAGGCATATAAGTATATGCTTACTATTGTACAGTTTATTACAGTTGAATATAGAATCATTCTCACTACTCATCGGCTTTCCCGTTATTTCATTTTCTTACATTGAGTTGGTATTATTTCAAACTTGTGAAGGAGTCAATCATTTAGAAGAAATGGAGATGCATCCTCTGCCCCGTGGCCTTCTGGAATGCGTGTGAAAACAGATAATTAAATTCAACCAGTTAAGACATGACTAACGGTCTTGTTTTTACATCCATCAACCATGCTACCAGCGAAGGGATGCTTGATTTTATTTGTCAAATGTTCAACAGAAGTCAGGATTTCAAGTGGGCCAACGACCGAAATGGAAGAAACATATTTGCTAGTGCAGTGCGGCACCGTCAAACTAAAATCTATACGCTTTAAGAGGAATTTTACGGGAAGCAGGCGATTATAAATCCTGTGGACTACTCCAGTAATAACATGTTTACAAAATGGAAGGGATGTTAGCACCTTCCACTCAGCTAGATCTCATCCCAAGGCCAGCTTTGCCCCTCATTTTATGCCTCTCCAGTGTACTAGTAGCACTACTTATTTTTGTTGAAAAAATAGTACATTGATTTATTTTGTGTTATACTACTATAACAATAAAAACACTAACCACAACACATATTTAAATGACTAATAACATGCATCATTTTAGTTATGTTTTCAAGAATTTGTCTAATTTAAAAACGAAACTAAAAAGATACCATCTTTAAAAACCATCTAAGTTTAAGGGATACAGCGTGGGATTTGGGTTTTCGATGAAATTTATAAGGGATAAAAATTTGTTTCACAGGAAAATTGTATAGCAACAAACTTCTATTTTCTTGGGGGAGCCAAAGGGGTCTTGGTTTATCTATGGTTCGATTGGGATTAAAAAAGAAAAAGAAAGAAAAAGCTTTTGATGTTGGACAAAGAAAATTTGGGAGCTTTTAGTCTAACTTTTTTTTTTTTTTTGGTTGAAATGTAAGTTTGCATTAATAAAAATAGTATACAAAAGCATAGAGTCATACCTCAATATTATAAAATTACAAAAACTATAAAAAGATAGAGGTTGAAAGCCTCTAAATCTCATTTCAAATGACATTTTCGTGTGAAAATTTTATATTTTAAAATAAAGAGGCTATCCCTTGTATAGTTTTCCTTACTCTAGCTAATAGGATGGAAGTGTTAACTGTTTTATTTTGAAATCATTTTCTATTTCGTTAGCTTTCAGTCTGACATTACTAGAGTAACTTTGCAAGAAAAAGTTAAGCTCAAAATAAGCAAGAAAAACTATAGAATATGATATGTTTCTGTAATTATTGAATTTTATGTTTTCTTAAAGAATTCACTTGAAAAATGTAAAAAGGTGAAGAGCATTATCCCTGGCGCAATTACAAAAGCCAAAAACCAAGATGGTTTGACTCCTAAGAATTGTTTACAAATAGTCAGATGAAATTGCAGACAGAGAGAGAGAAATGGATAAAGGACACAACAACTGCTTGTACAAATAATCAAATCCAAGAACCATTTTTGTTCCGCGCATATATTTCCTATAAATTGATCCTACTGTTCTTCAACGGTTTCAAATCATTTGCTTAGAGTTTGTAAATATTCTGCTTTTGACACAGAAATTTCTCTTATTGAGGGATTACAAATGATAATATTGGCAGAGGACGAATTACGACGTCACAGAATGCGCATACAACATATAGCGTGTTTAGGTAGATTTTTTTCAAGTTAGATCATATGATCTAAAGAGCTGACTTTGTGAGCTGTGTTTTTCTTTTTATTTCAGAAGTACCGTAGTACCTTATTAGACTAGGCTGAACTGTATTATAGCAGCTAACATTTTCTCAGGCTAGCTCCAACCTTTTACCTTTTGTAACTGGACGTAAATCTTTCATTCAGGAAAGTAGATCTAGAGGGCCTTGAAAATTTCCAGACGGTGATAGATTACTATATTATGTGGTTATAAAGATTTTTATCCTACATCAAATAAAATTTTAGTTATTTTAGATAATTATAATGCACAACTTTTTTATGAAATTTAATTTTTAAGCTTGAGTCATCCGATTTAATTCATTACGAATTTTAAGTTTTTTGAGAGAATTAAGAGCTTAATAAATTATCCAAATATTAGTTGCTCATATGGTCAGTCGCCCGGAGCACTTAAGCCAAGAAAAGTAGACAAAACGCTTAGGAAGCTTAACAAGCGGCAAGAAAATTAAATTAAGTACATAACGCCTAATGAAAAAGTAGAATGAAGCGACAATTCATCAAACCAGGAAAAGTAAGTAGTAACGATTTCAAATTCAACACTAATCTTCCGGCAGAGGCGGTCGTATGAGGTCTCCCAATGCATGGCTTCCTGTTCCTGGACGCACGAGCCATGAACTCATGCACTGTCGTCGGAGTGGTGGGTATTGCGTCGTTTCCTTTCTGGACCCGCGTCATGGTTCCACCTCATCGAGGACGTGCGGGTATATGTTTCAGCGTGTGAATGGCGGCTTCTCCCCGACGCTGGGGTTTGTCTTCTACAAGATCGACTTCTTCCCAGTACTCGTATTCCTGGATTGTTGCCCTCGGATCCAGAGGAGTCGCTTGGTGATGGTGAACAAGGTGGAGGAGGCGGAGAAGGCGTTGTAGACGATAGATAACTTTCCAGTTTTCGTTTTCCTTGATTGTTGCCTGCGGATCCAGAGACATCCGTTGGCGAAGCTGTTGAAGGCGTTCTAGACGATAGATAACTTTCCAGTTTTCGTTTTCCTTGATTGTTGCCCGCAGATCCAGAGGCATCCCTTGGCGAAGCTGTAGAAGGCTTTTCTGCGCCAAAATTCAGTTTAGAAATTTTACGCCTTCGTATCTTAGGTTTCCTCTTCTTTGGAGAGCCAGAGCTATGACTTGTCACGCTACGCCCTTCTATGATCGTAGGAGGCGTTGTTTCACTCAACAACAAATTAATCGATTCATGCGATACAGGGCTTTCCTTTCCAAGACAACTCTTCTTGCTTGGGATTTGGATCGGCGTATTTGAGGAAGACGTTTATCTACACTTTACCGGGTCAACTGTTTCTGCACTCGCAGAACGACTCCTCTTTTTCGACATCTCGCGTCGCGTGGCTGAAGAAGGCGTACTTTCATTCAACGTAGATTTAGGCGATTGATGGCCTTCCATTCCTTGACCTGACTCGAAACCCGAACTCCCCTCTAAAAGATCTGACATTAGGAGAGTAAGAGAGACTGACTTATGATCTGTTTGCCTTGTATTTGGCACAAAAAACATGTTAGATTTTTTTTTTTAAAAAAAAAAACTACTCATATTCAATTTAAAATTTTAAGACGATAAATCAAAGAACTTGTTTTTAGTTAACTACTGTCCACTTTATAATATTTTCATGTGGGAGTTGAAATGCCCTCATATCTAATAGAAAGGATATAATATTTGCACCGCATATCAAATGATAGAAAATAGAAGCGAGCTCTGATATTAAACTGAAAATTACAAATAATAACTTATATTTAATTTAAAACACTAAAATATTAAGTAGAGAAGCATACCTCTTCCTTTCTTTATAAACGATGCTGCTCTATGCTATTATATTCTCTTATATAACTTAGCAGAACTCTCTCACCTTTCGCAGGCTACCGCACGCGAAACTTAGCCAAATCTCCAAATGAAGTGTGTATATCTGCTGTTGGCTCTCAAACCATCGGTTTATATAGAAAATCAAGTTGCTTTGCCTCCCGGTCTCTCTGTATCGTTTCGTTTGTATTGTTGTGATCGTGAAATTAACAACTAAGGAGTAGGAAGGTGCGGTCAATCCAATGACGACAACGAGATGCTGACAACCTTGAACCTCCAGCTTTCATGCTTAAGACATGTTATGTTTTATTGACCCACATTGACCTCATCAATACGCGTAATAGTTGTTGGGCTCCTATTATTATTATTATTATTATTATTATTATTATTATTTTTAAGGCTCCTATTAAGTACAACAGAAATAAACATATAATATTTGAAGTCGTGGTTCAAAGAACAACATGTGAAACGCAATCACTAAAACGGTTGGCCGTGTTCTACTATTGGTGTAAAACTGGTTTTCTTGATTCTCTTTCTTTCATCATTGTTCATTTTTTCAATGTAAAGGAAAGGTATTTTATGGTCTCCCATCACTGCTTTTGGATTTATTCCACTTCTATTTGAAGTCTTTCCCTTCAAAATTATTGCGAAAAGGCTTATAAGCAAAGAAAGAAATGAATTTGCTTGGTTATTATGATCTCATTTTCAAGAGAAACTTTTTTTCCCTAGATCAAGAGCAACTTGCTCCTTAGAGCTCGACAAATTGAGTGCGATTTGCATGTTAGTGTTCAGTAGAATAAGGCAACTTTTGCATTAAAAAATGTGACATTTGGGTAGTTAGAAGTGTTATCCAACATGGCGTTGCATTAATAGAAAAATTGTGGACATGACCTAGTGGAACTCCTCGTAAAGAAGACAATTTTACGGCTCAGCAACGTGTTACACGTATGAAAAATGTAGCATTGGGTTAGGTAGAGCACTTTCAACCCCTTGTTGTACTTCTAGAAAATGTGACATCTGGTCAAGTACCAAAACATCCAATAAATAGTTAATCTTCCACCTCATACTCGTATCATATTTTTTATTTTTTAAATGACACTTGGGCATATAGAACATATCATCCAAAGTCTTTTTGTTCAATAAAATCCTACATACAAGTATACATATTGAACAATTAATGTAATGACAAGAATGAGTATCATCCTATAGGGATTAGTGTTACCAACTTGACTAATTACTAATAGTAAATTAGTCCTATAATTTATCCAGCAAATCATTAAGGTCAAAGATGTTCTAAAGTGATAATATGCTAAAATCAACCAAATTTAAATGAGCAAATTTAAGATGATAAATATGTTAGAACTTTCAATTTTACCATAATTAATAGATATAAATTTTAATGGCTTAATGCTTACAAGAACAATAATATTTATGTGACAGTAAAAATTTTTGATTTATTTATTATCTTATATCTATATATAACAAATTTATTTAGTTTATTAACTCACTATATTTCTATATGTAAAGCAAATAAACAAAATGCATTAAGATTTATAAATGCATTTGCATATCATCTTTTGTTGGTATAAATATGTACATCAGATCAATTAAGTGATGATTAATCACTCAAATGCATTAAATATAATAACATACAAGTCACATGTATATAATACCCTGCATAATATAACAACCAAGAAGTTCATACCATCTTAATTAGGCTACTATAAGTCCATTGTTTTACTGAGTGTTTTAGTTTTAAAGTTGATATTAAACTGTAGAAGGAGCCTTGCCTGGTGGCCTAACTTATGCGCTTGCATTTATTGGGCAAATATATCATTTAATTAAGACATAGTGTTGGACGCATTGAAAAATTGATTTAAACGAAATTACGTGTTGGGATTTTTCTTTTTTCTTTTTTCTTTTTTCCTTTGTGCATTTCCTTCAACTATTTGGAGTCACCGCAATGAATGAGAAGCAATTACTTAATAGATGGTAATCAAGTCAATAAACCCATAGTAAGAGAAATTCAACAATATGCATGCACATGCCTCCAACTGCTTGTAATTTTAATCACTTGCACAAAGTCTCAGTAAGGCTGTAACAATAAAGTAGTGGGACGGAGAAGTAATAATTACTACTGAAATATGGAGATCTAGAAAAAATTGTTGGGGATGGGACCCTTAAAAGATATATATATATATTTGGGAATAGAATATTATTTAAAGTTTGCAATTATTGCAAATACTGTTTCCTTATAGGATTAATCTCCCTTGTGGTATAGATATGACTCTTTACGTTATAAATTACATGTGCAAAAAGTATACAAAACTCTCGTTCCAAAATTCATTGTCTACCTCTCTTCGAAAGCTACTCCCTTTTTGCCTCCATACTTGTCTCTACTGGGATCGAGTCTTTCCTTATTACACTTCACATTGTGAGACGGAAGCAGAATCTTCCTTCATTGATGCATTGAGATTCCAATTGATTTATGGGCCATTAAAAGAAAACCTGCACTAATCACCTATAAATCTTCTCGCAGTAGGGATAGTATGTGCATAACTAGTGACCAGGCATGAATAATGTTTAATGCCATTACAAAAATATATTTCACACACGGCCAACTCCTATGTTTTGACAAGCCAAAGTGGTCACCCATCCTCTTTTTCAACAAAGGAAGCTAGTTGTCATTTTGAAGCTTTGACTATGAAATGAGCTCTTTTTACCATCTCAACCACATAAATAGCTAGCTATGTTATCTTTAAGGTTAAATTATTTGTCGTGATAAGATTGATTTGAAGATCTGGGCCTACTAGTATAGACCCTTGCATTCGGTAACTAGATACAAAAACCGAGCTAAGAGTTTTGTAGATTGGAAGGAGTTCAGCTAAAACTAGTTTGCTTGTCGGTAAATCTACAGCAACTAGATAGCAAAGCATGTGATTGATTATAAAGACGGAGGAATCTTTGGTATAAACATTGATCTCAACTGGGGAAAGGTTGTACTAGATAGCTGAAAACTTCATTACCAAGTTCTTGTTCCATTTTATCATGAACATACTAAGAAATTCATTTTTCCTTAGTAGTATCGTCACCACTTGCTTTAGTTGATGGAAATGTGCTAATTACAAATTGTGACCCAGATTGGTCGGTGATTTACTTATCTTCCTACGTTAGACTTCTCACTATTTTATTCATTCTATAAATTATTATCATATGAGTGACTTAGGCTTAGGCCTGTATATATAATGATAAAATTCTATAATTTGATTCAACTCCTCATTTTCGCTCTTTTCTTTCCTTCTTCACGTCTTGTGACAGCTCTACCTCTCTTTCTGTCTCCCAATCCATTTGTCTCGTTCCACTTGTATTATAGTGATCTTGCAAATGACAATTCAAAAGTTGGATGGTTTGGTCAATCCAACGGTGAGAGTCGGATAGGGGCTACCCTGAATCTTCAGCTTTTCACACCTGAGACCTGGGTTGTTGGGATTATTTTTCCAAATAGTCGATGCCCTTAATTTTCAATGACCTAATAAATATTTTAGATTAGGTATGTTATGTTTAACACTCTATGTGTGGACGGTCTATTAAGTACAACAAAAAATAAACATACAGTCACGTCAATTCACATGAATTTAGATCAAGAAAACCATGTGAAACATGATCACTGAAACGGTTGGTCTTCGATCTATTATTGTTGTAAAACTTGTTTCTTCGGTTCTTTTTCTTTCATCATTGTTCATTTTTTAAAACATAAAGAGAGGTATTTTATGGTTTTCCATCACTTCTTTTTAGATTTATCCCACTTCTATTTGAAGTCTTTCCCTTCAAAATTATTGCAAAAAGTCTTATAAGCAAAGGAAAGAAATGAAGTTGCTAAGTTATGATCTCATTTTCAAAAGCAACTTTGTTCTGCTCCTTAGGGGTCCACAAATTGAGGGCGGTTTGCTTGTTAATGTTCAATAGAACAAGACAACTTTTGGATCAAAAAATGTGACATTAGGGTGGTTAGAAGAGTTATCCAGGCTTATCCAGCATGGCGTTGCATTAATAGAAAAAAGTGTGGACACGACCTAATGGAAGTCATCTTAAAGAGACAATTTTACAGCTCAGCATCGTATTACATGTATGAAAAATGTTGCAATTGGTCGGCAGAGCACTTTCAATTCCGTGTTGTACTCCTAGAAAATGTTGCATTTGGTCAAATACCAAAACATCTAATAAATGGTTAATCTTCCAACTCAGCCGCTTGTTACCTTCTTCTTCTTCTTCTTCCTCCTTTTCTTTTTTTTTTAAATTTTTTTAAATGTGACGCTTTGCAGTCGTCCCCTTATTTTGTGGAATTCATTGCGATAGTATTGATGTCTCCCTTTCTCTAAATAATGACTAGCTGTCTATGCCGTTGAATGAACGTAAATTAAGTTTTTTTCTTTTTTCTTTTTGTATCATCTTTGTTAGATAAATAAGGTTTTTTTTAAAAAAAAAAAATTGGTAAGGTAAATAGTAAGAACAAAAGTTAAGACGATGTCTATGCCGTTGAATAAATAGATAAATAGTAAGAACAAAAGTTAAGACAATGAACCACATCATTTATATGTAGATACATTTTCTTTTTCATATTTTCTTACTTATGCTGAAGTTTAATTTATTGTCTCTCTATTTTTTTATTATTTTTCTTAAAAGAAATAAGAAAAGAAAAACTCATATTCAATTTTAAATTTTAAGACAATAAATGAAAGAACTTACTTTTAACTAACTACTGTCCACGCTATAATATTTTCATGTGAGAGATGAAATGATCTCATATCTAATAGAAAGGATATAACATTTGCACATCATATCAAGTGATAGAAAATAGAAGCAAACTCTGATATTATATTGAAAATTACAAATAACAACTTATATTTAATTTAAAACATTAAAATATTAAGTAAAGAAGCATTTCTCTTCCTTTCTTTATAAGCTATGCTTTATGCTATTCTATTCTCATATATAACTTAACAGAACTCTCTAACCTTTTGGAGGCTACGACACGCAAAACTTAGCCAAATCCCCGATTGAAGTGTGTATATCTGCTGTTGGCTCTGAACTACGATGGTTCAAGGTTAGTCTACTCGCACTACTAACTATGCCGTTCCAAATTCTATTGATTTATCTGTTACTTGATAGTGCTTTTCTAGGCTCTGAATACTTATCTATATGGCATAGACAAGTTTTACAATAGTTAGCAAACAGTATTATTGTCCGTATATTTTTTTTTTGGTGGAAGGTCAAATTATATATCACCCGTAAAAAAATTTACAAGATTGTTCGATTACAAGATATCATCATCTAAGCTCAAATATTGCACTTGGCAAATTCCAAAGCTCTTGTAAAAATTTATTACAATTTGTAAGCTTGACTCCTCTAGTAGATGAAATCTTCCCTCTCACATCCTTCTTGATTTTAGCAATAATGGTTGAGTTTTCTAGACTTGTATTGCTGAATCTTCTTCTATTCCTTTCGCTCCAAATGTGATACAATACGGCCTTGAACGACATACTAAGTAAAGTTGCTGCGAAGCTCTTCCTCTTAACAGTCTTGATCATCCAACATATTTCAGCTCTCCAGTATTCAATTCTTCGAGTTAGTCCATTCATGCCTAACAAAACCTTCCAGATGTAGTTTGTGAACCTGCACTTAAAAAACAAATGTTCCTGTGATTCTTCTTCTTGTTGGCAGAGGTTGCATTGTAGATCCACTGAACTGTTCCATTTAGCCACCCGATCTGCTGTGGATAGTTTGTCTCTTAAAGTGATCCAACAAATAAAATTATGCTTTGGTACTCCTTCTTTCCACACAAGTGTTGCCCATTTGGCATCTTCTCTGTTCTCTCTTAATGCTACATAACTTTTGGCAATATTGTATTCTGAGTCAGTCACTAGTTGTGTGAGTTCACTTCTTACTTGTAAAATATTCCTAAAACTCCAAGCTAGTAATCCTTTCATCTCAACTTCTAATACATTCATTTCCTTCAAATTTTCTGTTATCATCCATTTAACCCATAAAGAGTTTAAATTGGGGTGCACAAGAGACCATAAGAGTTTTCCAATTGCCGCCTTATTCCAAGTGTGAATGTTTATCAAACCTAGTCCTCCAGAACTTTTAGGCCAACAAAATTCTTTCCATGCCACTTTTGCTACACATCGTCCATTAGATTTACCTGTCCAAAGGAAAGTTCTAATCCTTTTTTCAATTTCATAAAGAGTCTGTTTTGGCAATAGAAAAATTTGCATCCAATATATTTGCAATAAGAACAGAACACTTTTTGCTAGCTGTAGTCTCCCCTCATAACTAATATGCTTAGACTCCCAACCTTCAATTCTTCTCAATATTTTTTCTGTCAGGATAGTACAATCTAGGTTGGAGAGTCTTTTAGTAATCAATGGCACTCCCAAGTATTTTATGGGAAGTTGGCCTTCTTGGATAGGAATATGATCAAGTATTAGAGCTTTTTCCTGTTCAGACAAACCTGAAAAGAAAATTTGACACTTTTCTGGATGCATCTTCAAACCTGTTATATCTTCAAACTCTTGCATAGCATCTAGTAAACACAATATAGACTCAATATCTCCATGAGCAAACAAAAAGAGATCATCAGCAAAGCATAAATGAGTGATCTTTTCTTTAGCACATTTCCAATGAAATTTAAACCTTCCAGAAGATACTCTCTTTTGTATAATTCTGTTAAGAATCTCCATCACAATAACAAAGAGAAAAGGAGAAAGAGGGTCTCCTTGTCTAAGTCCCTTTGCCCCCTTAAAAAAACCTGTATGAGAGCCATTGATGTTCACAGAATATCCCACAGTAGTGATGCAACTTTCAATCAGCAATCTAAATTTTTCTGGGAACTTCAAAACTTTCAGAGTATTTAGGATTGCATTCCAGTCTACTGAATCATATGCTTTCATAATATCCACCTTAATTGCCACCCTTTTTCCATGAATATCTTTGTGATAATTGTGTATTAACTCTTGACATAACAAAATATTTTCCTTAATGTTCCTTCCTGGCACAAAAGCTGTCTGATAAGGATGTATGAAATGAGGCAAAGCTAGACTTAATCTTCCTGCCACAATTTTAGATATGATTTTGTACAACACATTGCAACAGGATATTGGTCTAAAGTCTAATTATTGTCCGTATATTTTGTAGAATGTTTTATGAAAAATTAATATATATATAGATTTTTTATCACCTAAATTTAATATCACTTGTCTAGGATACATTTTTTTAAATGACTACTTACATTCTTCACTTAAATTATATTATTAAAAGTTGACTAATAAAACTTAAAAGGAAATCATCTTTAAACATTGTTAATCTTAAAGGATTGAAAATAGGTTTTTGATTGAAATTTATACGGAAAAGAAAACTTTAGTTTGCATTAAATTGGCTTGAAAGAACTCTATTTTATTGTAGGAGCCAAAAACGTCCTTGATGTACTTATGGGTGGGTGAGGAAGAAAATAGAAAACCGTTGATTGTTTGGACAAAGAAATTTTAAAGCTTTATGTACGATATTACTAGAGTAAGGGTTTGTTGGTGGGAAATGTAAAATTCCAAATTAGGCTAGGAAAAAAAATGCTCTCTATGCAAAATAATGAAAACTGCTGAGTTTAAATGGATAAATAGATCTTTTTTGAATAAAATTTCTTTGGAGTAAGGCAATATCATTCTTTGATTTATAAGTAATTTTTGTCTTTTGGTTGCATCTCTTCCTAAGATTTTGTTTAACAAATGTAGGAGGTGAAGAAAATTACCCCTCACACAATGGAAAAGAAAAAGAAAAAAACAAAGATGGTTTACCCACCCCAAACCCACCGAAGCCCCCAGCCCCAACCCCCACAACAATTGTTCATGGAGGCTTACAGGGAATTGAAGTTAGAGGGGGAGAAATGGATGAAGCGCGCAACAACTTCTTGTACAGTGGTAGCTGTTCTCATTATCACCATTATGTTTGCAGTAGCCTTACTGTTCCAGGTGGTTTTAGTGTAGACAAAGGCTTACAAATGCTTCTAAATAAGAAATTGTTTAAGGTCTTTATGGTATGTGATTTTATATCACTTATCTTCTCCTCAACTTCAGTATTGATGTTCTTGGCAAATCTAACACCGCGTTATCGAGAAGATGATTTCCTCGTATCCTTACCCATAAAAATTGATAATAGGACATTCTACTCTTTTCTTCTATATTGCAGCCATGATGATAGCCTTTTGTGCTGCTCTAGCGCTAATGTTACAGGGACAAGCATCAATTTGCATTTCTATCATTTGTCTAGCCAGTCTTCAAGTCACCTTGCTCGTATTGGTGCAGTCCCGTCTTCTTATTGACATGTTCACATCAACTTTTTCATGGAAGTATAGGTTACCTAGATTTTCCATTTAATAATGGGCATACCATAAAAAATTGAATAATGGCTGATGAGTTTTAGCTACTTTATGTGGCATATTGTACAAGTTTGTATGATCGTAACGCTATTGTCTTTTGCCCAAATAAGTTATTGAACTTCTATGTCATTTTATCATTTTATTTTGTCAATTTGGAGAAAAAATAAAATTTCCATGACCCTATAAATTAAAGTAGTACGAGATTAAACTTAGAAGATTACTTTCAAAACCAAGGGAGTCCTATTGTGCTTCAAGTTTATTTGTGTTCTATGCTGCAATGTTATCAAGATTTTTATACATTGATATTTATGAGTTCAAATTCAATATTTTCTGAATTCAAATAAAATAAAATAAATTAACAATTTTGAAAATATAATATTATTATTTTTAAGTTATAATAAATTAAATGTGTAGATTTGATTGAGCAAAAAATGGTTGTGCATCATAGGCAGTTCCTTGGTTATTATCTCACATAAAAATGAACAAGTTTAAAAAGAACTTGTAAGGTGTCTGCCTTAACATTTGATCTCTCATATCTAATCCTTCACTTTTATAGTGAAAAGTGAAAGAGAAATCGTAAAAATTTCAAATACTTACAATTCATAAGTCTTCTACTAAGTCCATAAGTTTTATTGGCATATCATATAATGAAAAAAACTAGGTTTAAATCTATTTAGAATGTCAAAAATATTTCAATTAATAGTTTTTTAAGATTAATTATTATTTGATGACTTATTTATTTTCTTATTCCCTAAAACAAAATTTTCAAGTAGGATTGCTAATGTTGCTACAGAATGCTACAAAATTTTCAATCATGTGAACTGTGAAAGTGATTAAGAACGAAGCAATAAACCGTGTATTTTTTGTCCAAGCTTGCTCCTTAGCTTAGTTATTAACAATGAATCTCATATTTTAGTACTTAATGTTTTTCTTGTTATAAAACAATTAAAACCTAGAGGCCGTCTCATCTTTTCTTCTGAAGATAGTTAAGTTAAGAAGTATTATTTATTTGCGTGCTACTAACATCGGCTAGAGTTTGTAAATATGCTGCTTTCGACACAGAAATTTCTCTTGTTGAGGGGTTACAAATGATAACATTGGCAGAGGCCGAATTACGACTTCACAGAGTGCGTACACAGCATAATAGTATGTTTAGGTGGACACCTTTTCAAGTCAGATAATATGACCTAAAGAGTTGAATTTGTGAACTGTGTTGATTTATTTATTTCAAAAAAACCGTAGCAGCTTATTAGAGAAGGCTCATTTTATTATAGCAGCTAACAATTTATCAAGCTAGCTTCAAACTTTTACTAAGACCTGTACCTTAGTAAATGGCCGTAAAATGTGCACTTAGTAAAGTAGATACAAATTAATGAGAATCAATCTGGCACTGTTGCTAATGGCTATTGTCCAACGGCAACATGGAAAGTGTTGTAAAATACAAGAATATTTTTATTCATTGTCAATATATAAGTTATATGGGAATTTTTAAACATAAGAGCTGAAAATATTCATATTTATTTAATGTTGTGTCCTGCTTGTTACATAGCCTATTTTTAATTTAAAATTTATCCCTTAAAGATGAAGGCAACCTAAGAATGATCATTTTTCTTTTAGAATTCCTTCAAAGATATACACCTTCTGTTTTGTTGCAAAAGGCATGTTGATGTATTTCCAACATTACGTTTATCGTGATATTGTAAATTATACATATGAAAAAGATGTCCCTTCACTTGGCAACCAGTTTTAAGTGAGTAAATAACTCTTAAAACCGAAATGATTGAATAGTAAGAGCACTTATCTAAGGAGTACACTACCAAAAAAATATAAATATTGTAGCAATTTTATCATACTGTTTAAAATGTATTTCAAATGTCTAAGTTTTTGTATGGAAAAATTAATGTTAAACTTCGACCTTGAATCTATAATAAAAAAAGTTCATGAAGTTTTAATCTTATTAAAGTGTGAATTCATGGTGATTAGGTCCATTAATATAAACCTCGTAAGTCCTAGATGCAACTAAGCTTTGTTAGAAGACTTCCTTTTTGAAGACCTATTTGTAGGAGAGGAGCTTATGCATATTTAAGAAGTACAACATGTCAAAGTGTTAATAATATGAGATAGATAACAATTTCAACAAGTTTAAAGATATAGTACAATACTTACCATTGTCTAACTATTTTTGAAACAAGATGTACATTTCACAATTAGTTGTGAAAACTACTTATCTCTTAAATAATCAATTTCTATATGTCACCACTAATCTTTATTTGTTACAAATAATAGGTGAAACTAGAATAATGATATTTGCTTGTAAATAATGAGACAGAAGTTTGATGATAATCATAGACATGACTGACAAAATGAATCTTGCGTGATAAATTAGTAGCTCCGCAAGTGAGGCAATTAATTGCCAAATTATATTTTATTTAAGTATATCATTGAATATATTTAAAAAATCGATAACCTACAAAGTGAATACAACCTAACCACATCATAGAATTCACAGGTTTTCTATCCTCAATATATTGTGAAAATGTTTCTCCCTCACACCATCCCCAATATTTAGCTTCAAAAAGAAAAAAAAAAAAAAAGAAAAAAAGACAAACCGTAAAAATTTAGCTAATAGGATCGAGGTTGTAAAATCTTACAAATTCCAACACAATTTTTAACCTTTTAAACCAGTTAAATAACATAAACTAAAAGAACGTTTCTTGTAACGTTTAAGTTACATAACCATTCCCAACCCAAGAGTTTAAAGCACCATTTCGTATTAGCCTTCAGTTCCCCTTGTCACATATCCATTTTCGTACTTAAATTTAGCGGAAGAGCCGACATCCTGAGCAATGATAATTCCAATTCACGATGAACCTGAATCCATTGGAACTGTTCCAATGGCCTTTAAATCCATTGGAATCTGTAGAACACTTTCAACCATTTAATTTTTCCAACACTTGCTTCTATTTAAATGACATATCTGCCCAAAAAAATGCAAGATCACGTGCTTGGTCGTTGGGTAGTAATCTTTTTACGGGTTGACATCAAGCTTAAAATAAAAACTGTTCGGTGAGATTTAAATACAAGTGAACATGTCGAACAAGTAACCCATAGAGATTGGTGATTACTAAACTAACTAATTACTAACGGTGAATAACTCCTAAAATTTATCTAGCAAACCAAAATTAATAGATGATAGATTAACTAACTAAATCTAAGAAAACTAAATATAAGAAATATTTTAGAGCATCCAATTTCACCATAATTAATAGGTATTAACAGTGATTATTTATGCTTACAAGATAGATAATATCTATGTGATGGCGGAACTTCCTAATTTATTTATTATTCTATGTCTAGGTATAGCAAACCTATATAGCTCATTAATTCATTATATCTCTATATGTGAATTGAAACAAACTAAATGCATTAGGATCTATGAATATTTCTAATTTACACCGAAAGCCACACAAATAATATGATATATGTCTATCTATATTTAATTTATGATTACAAATTATAAGAAGCAACTGCATATCATCTCTTGTCAGTATCAAACATGCAAATCATATCATTCAAGTGGTAGCTAATCACTTAAAAGTATTAAACACAGTAATATACAACTTCACATAAACAAAATATCTTACAAAGCATAGTAATCAGAACATTCATACTATCATAATTAGGTTACATCGTAACTTTAACAAAAATAAACTAAAACATAAAGAAATAATGAGAAAGAACAATAATAAGAAATAAAAAAGACATCTTGAATATAAGAATAAGAAGTCTATCATCCTTTTTGTCTTTTCTTCAAGAAAACCTTGAGTTGTACTTAATTTCCTCCTCCTATCTTTTTGCCTTTTCTCTTCTCTTAAATAGGGTTTAGGTTTAAACCTATCTTTTATCTTAGTAGAAGTGGGTTTTGAAGACCCAAGACAATTGGGTTTTGAACTCTTATATTGATTGGGCTTTGAACTCCTAACATGACTAGGTTTTCTAATTATTTAGAAAACCTAATAACAATAGAAAATCTAAAGTCTAAGCCCATCTTGATTTTCTTGATCTTGATATTTTGACCATATAATAAACATTAGGTTCTCTATGCTTATCATTTTTCTTTATGCCTCCTTATGCTACAAAAACAAGGTAAATTCAAGTAAATAAAGAAAAATTCAAATAGTTTCTTATAAGCATTGTATTATTTATTGCCTAAAAATAGGTAAAATAACTCTACAAAAATAGAGTTATCAAAAACCTTCAGTAAGTCTATTGATTGCTAAATTTACAAATAAATTCATCACATGACTGAACCGGAAGAGTGCCGTCCTATTTGATGTCTTCTGCCTATCCACATGTTCCTTTTTTTTTTAAATTACTTTTGGCATGACGCGAAGTTGGGATATGATCTTTTTATTGGTTATGACTTCTACTATGTCAAATGCTACTTGATAAACTCATTCTGCAGCACCTATTGATATGGGATGGAATGGGAAATGATAGGATCTTGAAAGGTAAATGTCATGGCGTGAGGAGCTCATACTGTTGGTTGCTTTCTAATATTCGAAATGAAGAAGATTTTGTAA
This sequence comes from Casuarina glauca, assembly GCA_028551395.1. Taxonomy (NCBI): domain Eukaryota; kingdom Viridiplantae; phylum Streptophyta; class Magnoliopsida; order Fagales; family Casuarinaceae; genus Casuarina; species Casuarina glauca. Next base: position 4,392,612 of record CM052347.1, read on the forward strand.
TGACTGGGTTTTTTGTATTATTCAATTCTTCATTTTATCTTTTGTTCAGAAACAAATTGAATATTATCCATAATGTTGGTTTTCTCTTAGATGAAGAAAGTTAGATTTGGTTTAAACTAGTTGACTTACTTTAGAGTGCCTAACTTGTCCATTACAAGTTGCACCGTAACCAACGAAAAGATATATAAGGCAATTCAAGACAAAGTGAATTTCTTAATTGGTTCATCATAAAGTGGAAGTAGCACTTGGAATAAGGATTCATGGCCGGTAAAACCTTTTCTTGTTATCAGTAATCTCTCCTTTTCTATTATTAATCACAAGGTTTGCCATCTTGTCTGTGTAGCATTGCTGATAACCAAACTATTTTTCAAGTAAGCTCATTGCAACCCATAGTCTTGTTAGTCCAGTTGCAGAATGCAGGCAGCTGTACTGAAGGACCCAGGTCTTCTAACCGAAACAAATTTGATGAATCAGCTGACAACGTCGCTGACTATGCGCCGATGGTAAGTTTGAATAGCTGACATCACTTGAAGCCTGATCTTGGTGTCGGCAGTTGAAGAAAAATAGAGTCCACAAGAAGTGTCTCTTTCGCGTTAGAACTTTGTGATAAAACTAAAATAATGTATAAAAAGAGTGGGAAAACGAGAGAGAATAAAAAAAATTTTAGGTGTTTGAGTAAGATGCATCTCATCTTGCTTATATCTTGATATAGTAAATTGCATCTATTAAAAAGGAAGGTCTTCACTTAATGACAATTTTGAAATGAACAAGTTGAACTATTCTTAATCTAATAGTGTATTTGACATTACTTATATCTCAATACAATCTGTTAGATATTTAAAAATTGTGTCTTTTCACTTAATAATCAATTTTAACTAGTAAGTTAGATTAGTCTCAACATTACAAATGATTAACCGTGAAGGCAACTTATTAAATAAGGACACTAATAATAAAAGATTTATCTAACCATGATTATCTAGGAAGACTGAATGAATTTACCAGTCATTTTTAAGAAAAAGGATAAAAAGAATAGAGAGATAATAAATTGAACTTCAACATAAGTAAAAAAATATGTGAAAGAAAACATTATCTACATACAAATCATGTGGTTTATTGTTTTAAATTTTGTTCCTGCTATTCTTTCTCTTAAAGCAAATTATTCATGAGATTAAGAAAAAGATTAAGTGCTTTTTGTGAATAGGGAATCTAGAAGATTATAAAACTTACAATATTCATCTCAAATGAATTATAATGTTGGGATATATTCATAAATTTTTGTATTATCTTATTTTTATATTAATAAATTCAAATATTTATAAAAAAAATATTTTATCAAATCATATGAAAAAACTCGTCCATCTAGAAAAGTTAAAACAATGAGAAACAACTACATTTTCCAATGAGGAACAACTACATTTTCGTTCATTCATCACTAAAGACAGCCAGTCATGATATGGAAAGGGAAGATATCGACATCCTCCTTGTTAATCCCAAGAAATATGGGGACGACTGAAGGTAAACGCAACTCCTAAAAGTCCTACAGTTGTCACCAAAAGCGAGGCACGACTACTAACTTGTCATTGCTCAGAGTTAGGTAAACACATTGGTTTGCAACACATGGGAGCTGACACCCCTCTAGCGACAAGATTCATAGGTGATCAGGGAGAAGAATTTTTTACATATAACACCACCCGGAGATGTTCTTTAACTACCAAATTTTACATTTTTCAATGCATAAATTGCATTAATCCATTGGAAAGGAAAAGGCAAATTGCTGTTAATTTGCGAGTAATTATTGTGGTCATAAAACCCACTAGTCATAATACAACATCACAATTACACCACACAAATAATTGTTCCTCTTCACCCCCCCATAGGTAGTTGTTTCATCTACAGCTCTAACCAAACAATATATATAAGGGGTGCAACTTTGTTCGTGGCTATTCCTCCACTGCGACTTACAAGCAACTCAAGTTTGTCCTTGACTACTCCCCAGTGGACTTACAAGCAGCGTCTAGGAAGACGGTTCGTCCAACCTTGTAAGTTCTAAGTAATTTTTCTCATATTCGTTAGTTACGTTTGGATAGCTTCAGGAGTTCAGTACACCACTTGATCGGAACGGCCGTTGCCCCGTGCCGGTGGGGATCTGTGACCTGCCGTCTAGGTCGGATTGGTTGAGGGATCAACGATGGGATCTGCCGTTTCTCCATCCAGCTCGGGTTCAGGTGGCCCGACTGGTTTCCACCTGTCTTGACACAGTCGGGACCTTCCATTGTACGTTAAAAGTACAATCTGGATCATTGTATGTTAAAAGTACTTCATCTAAAGTGATTGTGAAGAAAAGAGTGAAGTGTAGTAAAAGGTGAAACATTGAACTGGACGTAAGCCATTTTGGAAGAGCACCGAGTGCTGTTTCTATTCACACTTTCTCAAAAAAATGAAACTCTCTGTTCTACAAGTTTAATACAGAAAAATGAATTACTAAAAAAGGAATGGGCCTACGAGAACAATATATCACAAACCAAGGGCCCACAACAACTACACACTTTTACAGTCCCCCCCAAGCTTGGAGTAGAGATCAACAACTCCAAGCTTGGATAAAAGGTGTTGGTGTTATGGGCTACATAATGCTTTAGTAAAAATATCAGTAGGTTGTTCTCACGTATTTACATATTCAGTTCTCACAATGCCTCTATCTATCTTTTCTCGGATAAAATGACAATCTACTTCAATATGCTTCGTCTTTTGATGATAGATAGGGTTGGCAGCAATATGCATGGCTGCCTTATTGTCACAGTGTAATGATACTGGTCGTGGGAGCTTGACACCAAGATCATGGAATAATCCAAAGAGCCAAATAATCTCACAAACGGTATAACCCATGGCCCTATACTCCGATTCTGCTGAAGACCGTGACACAGTGGGTTGTTTCTTGGTTATCCTAGATACCAAAGAATCACCCAATTTAACACAATAACCAGTAACACACTTGCGCGACATAGGGCAAGTCGCATAATCAGAATCACAATAAGCTGTCAATTGTAATTTTGATGATGAGGAGAGAAAAATACCAAGTCCGGCAGTACCTTTAAGATATCTTAAGACTCTCATGGCAGCATCCATGTGTGATTGCTTAAGGGCGTGACTGAATTGACTGAGGTGCTGTACTGCAAAGCTAATATCTGGACATGTATGGGTGAGGTACATCAATCGTCCAATCATCCTCTGGTATGGAGCAAAGTCCTGTAGAAGTGGGTCATCTTTCCTATCAGGATCTCCTTCATCATATTTTGGAGTAGTCAACTTAAGACCTTGCTCTATGGGTGTGATAGCAGGTTTTGAGCCTACAAGACCAGCCTCTGAAATGAGCTCTAAAGCGTACTTATGCTGACTCAGATAAATCCCTCCTGGCGAGCGTGCAATCTCAATCCCAAGAAAGTATTTACATTGACCTAAATCTTTCATATGAAAAACAGAATTCAAATGCTGTTTGAACCTTCTAATAGCAGACACATCATTTCCTGTAATGAGAATGTCATCAACATAAAACAAGATTATAATGAAAGTATCTTTGCAACATCTCGTAAAGAGAGCATAGTTATGTAGAGATTGCTGAAAACCAGCTACTAAAAGAGCCTCTGTGAGTTTTGCATACCACTGTCTTGAAGCTTGCTTTAATTCATACAATGATTTTCGCAAGCGACATACAATGTGGTCCCCCGGATGGGCAAAACCAGGTGGTGGTTGCATGTAAACCTCCTCTATCAAGTCACCATGTAAGAAGACATTTTGCACATCCAACTGATGAAGATCCCAATGCTTGATAGCTGCCATACTAATCACTGATCGAACTGTCACTGATTTTGCTACTGGTGAATAGGTCTCATCATAGTCAATACCTTCACGTTGTGTGTAACCTTTAGCTACTAGGCGAGCTTTATACCTCTCAATAGATTCATCAGCATGATATTTTATCTTATATACCCACTTACATCCAATAGCCTTACGACCAGGTGGCAGTGATACAACATCCCACATGTGATTGGTCTCAAGGGCCAACAATTCCTTATTCATTGCTTCTACCCAATTGTTGTTCTTAAGAGCCTGATGATATGATTCGGGTTCTGTTTCCATCGAAATGGAGGCTATGAAGCGCTAATAATGTGGAAAGAAAAGGTCCATGAAAAGCTGATCAGAAATAGGATACTGGTTGTTCAACCTCATAAGGTGGTTGAACATAAATAATCAGCGGTCCAGATGGGAGGTCGTGTAGGTCGTGAGGACCGTCTAGGAACTGGAAGTGGATGATCTATAGATGTTTCTGGAGCATGAGGTGGCTGATTGGGTGCAGATACAGGAACATTAGGGTTCAAAGATGGTTGAGACACAACTGCAGGTGATATATCTAATGGGGGCTCAGCTGGTTGTATTGGAGAGGTATCTTGAAGTGATGACTGTGGAGGTTCTGATACAATGGGTATAGGAACAACAGGCAATGGATTAACAGGTAATGGATCAACAGGTAATGGATCGAGCATCTGAGCAATGTCCGGCCTGGGTGTCTGCTGATCTGAGGACTGAACCATAGAAAAAGGAAATTCATATTCATAGAATACGACGTAACGACTAACAAAAAATTTCCCGCTCTCAGGATTTAAGACTCGGTATCCCTTTTGTAGTGAAGGGTATCCAAAGAAAATGCAAGGGATTGCCCTTGGTGTAAATTTGTCTTTAGGGCATAGAACTTTGGCATAACATCTACAACCAAAGACCCTTAAGTGATCTAATGCAGGTGATTTTCCAAAAAACAATTCAAAGGGAGACCGATTTCCAAGTTTCACACTTGGTAAACAGTTAATAAGATAAGTTGCTATCAAAATGCACTCTCCCCAAAACTGAGAAGGAATCTGAGCCTGAAATAGCAAGGCTCGCACCACCTCTAATAGGTGACGATGTTTGCGTTCCACAACCCCATTCTATTGGAGAGTATAAACGCAAGAACTTTCATGGATAATTCCACGAGAAGATAGAAAGGAAGTACATGCAGCGGAAAAAAACTCAGTACCATTATCTAAGCGAATGCACTTAATCATGGTACCATACTGAATTTGAACAGTCAAAACAAAAGATTGGATTACAAAAAAAACTTTATCCTTGGAACGTAATAAGAAAGTCCACGTCACGCGTGAAAAATCATCAACAATAGTCAAGAAATAACGTGAACCATCATGATTGGGTACCCTATGTGGTCCCCATAAGTCTATGTGTACCAACTCAAATTTGGTACGACCAATAGAGTGACTTTTTGGAAAAACAGATCGAGTCTGTTTAGCCAATGGACATATAAAGCATGTGAAATGTTCAGGACAATGTATACTTGTGCCATGTGCAAAATATGATTTTTGAGAGCTATGACCAAGTTTGTGATGCCATAAGTCATAATTTGTACTTATATTAATACGAGGAACATCAGTTTTAAAAGGACTACAACCACTGTTCACATTCATACAACTCAAAAGTGAATGGACAGTACTCAAAAGACGGTCAATACAACGAGGTAAATCATTTAAAGTGGGTTGCAAAAAATACAATCCTCGCTCAGCTCTACCCAGTCCGATCACCCGCCCAGTCGAACGGTCCTGGAAGATGCAAAAATCATCGAAAAAGATAATAACACAATTATGGTCAGAAGTGACTTCTTTTACAGATAACAAATTGAATTTCAAACGAGGAACAAACATGACATGGTTAAAGCGTAGCAAGGATGTGGGTTGTGCATGTCCTATATGTGTAGCATAAACACATGTATCATCAGGTAATTTAATAGGCAACAATCGAGATCCATATGAATAAGTTGAATATAAATTCTTCAAATGACACGTGATATGGTCGCTAGCACCGGAATCTATAATCCATGGATGTTTAAAATTTAGAAGCTGATAAGGAGAGGTTGTACCTACAAACCTTCCTTCATAAGAGTTAGGATCTGGTTGTGGCAGCATATTAAGTTGCTCTAACATTCTCTGAAGCTGCTCTAAAGAAAGAGCTGAATTTTGAGAACCATAGCCCGTGGGTTGCATCATAAGTCCAGCAAATGGTTGATTGCTAGTTGGGTTTGCTCCAAGAGACTGCTCATGAGTTGGATTAGAAGAACCATATGGAATTGGGTGTTGGCCAAGACCCATTTGCATGTTTAAACCAGATGAAGACCCAAAACCAATCGGGCCTGGCGTTAAAGGAATCGATCCATGACCAGGATAGTAGGCATGTGGATGCATAGAGCCCACATGTTGTGCAAGATTTTGACCCACTCCACCGAGAAAACTAGCAAAAGGTGCAGAGCTTCCTGACGCCCCATCTTGTTTCACGGAACCTGATGCATCACCACCATTCACAGAGCCTGCCTGAAAAATCTGTGGTGCTGTTTGCTTCCCCTTCCCTTTCGGTGTCCAACCCGGAAGAAATCTAATGAGACGGTAACATTTGTCTCTAGTGTGGCCAGATTTATGACAATGGGTGCATACAGGTTTGCCCTTTTGTTCAGTTCTACCGCTAGATGGAGGGGTGAAAGAGCTTTGGTTGTGGGAAACAGCCAAAACAACTCCTTCCTGAGTTCGGTGCTCTACTTCACGGTTTCGGCGTTGATGCTCGTCTTCCTTGGCTAAGTTGAAGGCTTGATCAACGGTTGGTAATGGATCCTTGGAGAGAATGTTGGTCCGGTAGTTTTGGAACTCATCCGGAAGCCCAAGCAGAAAATCTATTGAATTATGTCGGGCATTCTCTGCTTCTAGCCGTTCATTTACACGGCAGGTGCATCCTCCGCATTTGCAGCGAACGGGAATTTCTACCATCTAGATTTCAATCCATAAGTTGGCCAGGCTTGTGTAAAAATCAGTCACTGTGGTTCCAAAGTGGCGGTTTTCAAACTGTTTCTGCCGCAGGTTGTATGCTTGAGTGGAGGTAAGTGTTCCAAACCGTAGTTCGAAAGCATCCCATGACTTTTTCACATTGTTGGTGCGGGTAACAAATATTGCATGCTCTCTTTCCACTGATTTTTCAAACCAACTCACTAATGCAGAGTGATTTTGGTCCCATAAAGCTTGTTTATCCGTGTCTTTCTTTGGACGGGGAAAGCTACCATCAACGTAGCCCCATTTATTTTTCCCAATCAGCTGGTTTTTTACTTGTCGGCTCCAAATATCATAGTTGGAGTCATCTTTGAGTTTCTCTGCAGCAAGAGAAACTCCAGGCATGTCCGTGGCTGAAAGGTAATAAGGATCACGGTAGGGGTTATGGTGCTGGATCTGTTGGGTTTGTTCAGAGGAGGAGGCCATAGGTGGTTTCGGTGGGTGAAAATAGGAAATAACTAAGGAAGGCAGGGTCAAAACGGGCTAAGGCTGTTTGAAGTGTCAGGAAGTGGGTGAAACGTCGCTGTCTAAGCTTGAAACGACGGTATAAACACCAAAACGTAAAGACTAGTATGACAGAAATTCTGATATACCCGATGTACCCTTGAACGGAAGCAACTGAGAAACCGTAAAGTAAAAAATGAACCAGGAAACGGATGAAGAAAGCTTACACTGTAGAAATCCTGCTCTTGATACCAAGAAGAAAAGAGTGAAGTGTAGTAAAAGGTGAAACATTGAACTTGACGCAAGCCATTTTAGAAGAGCACCGAGTGCTGTTTCTATTCACACTTTCTCAAAAAAATGAAACTCTCTGTTCTACAAGTTTAATACAGAAAAGTGAATTACTAAAAAAGGAATGGGCCTACGAGAACAATACATCACAAACCAAGGGCCCACAACAACTACACACTTTTTCAGATTGGTAACTCTAGAGCAAAGAAATTGGAAACGAGTAGAAAAAGTAAGGGTAGGAAAACTATTTGTCGTTAATGCCATAACCATAATGTTTTAATATTATAATGCCACTTCAACAAATACAACCCCTATTCCAAAAGAACCAACAATCTGCTCTTTATTTGGTTTGATAATGTTTTTTTAAGTGATTTTGTTTTCCATCTTTTCTTCAGTATTCTAACGTAGATGCTGACTTTCATTTCCCCCCTTTTACTCCTAAGGGTGCTTCCTCCAAAAATAAACTTTGCAGATAGGGTTTTTCCAGAAAAATGTTTTTGCTCGAGGAAATAATTATTTAACGTCAATTTATAGCTTGAAAGTAGTTTAGGAAGCCAATGAAGGAATTTTTTCTCTTACATAACCAATCTTCCTAACAATATTTGTATTCATTGACAGATTAAATATGGAAAGTCACTCAATCCTTCTTAAAGAAGATAACTATGCTGAATGGAGCGCTTGGATGAAATCCTCTTTGGATACACAAGGACTTTAGAGCATTGTTACATCACCTGAAGCTTCCGGGCAAGAAGATTCGAAGGACAAAAATTTGAGGGCTTTACATATGATTTGGAACTCTTGCGGTGAGAAAGCATTTTCCGTGGCTAAGGCGCATATGTCAGCAAAACCGTGTATGGAATTGGTTAGAAGAAAAGTTTGCCATGTTGGACAGCATTAGCAAAGGTCTTTTATCTCTCTTTCTCTTAGCTTTATCATTTTAAATGTATGATGCATCTAAATTCTACCATTGATGTAGATAATTTTTTGGACTGGAGTGCTCGGATGAAAAGTTATTTGATGGCCCGAGATCTCTGGAGTGTTGTTGATCCTAGGCAAGAAGATAATGAATTCTCTCCTAAGAATTGGAATATCAAGAATCTCGAGGCTTTACAGGCAATTCGGCGTTTTTGTGACTGGGAAGCACTTTCTAAGACTAGTGAGTGTGATACGGCACGAGATGCTTGGAATGTTTTAGTAAAAAACTATGACGTGGAGAACGGTATCAAAGCAGGTTTCTCTCTCTCTCGATCTCACAAATATTGCACGTGTCTAAATATTTAAGTGTATAACGCAATTAAATTCTACACTAGATGGAGATAATTATGCGAATTGGAGCAACAAAGTGAAATCTAATTTGATAAATCAAGGTCTTTGGAACATCATAGAACCATCCAATACAATTCCAGATGTATCGCTTAAGAATCGTCTTACAAAGAATGTCAAGGCTTTAGAGGTGATTCAGAGTTCTTGTGGATGGGAAGCGTTTTCTCATATTACTGACGCTAATTTAGCACAAAGAGCTTGGGATATTTTGGGAGAAAGATATGGCATGCGGGAACGTATTGACGAAGGTATTTATATTTCTCTCTCTTTCTTTCACTTTCAGTAATACACATGCTTAAGCATTTTTGGAGACTGATAAATAATTAATAAAGAAGTTTAGATAGCTTCATAAAATTTCAAAAAATAAAAAAGAAGAAAAAGTTTGCGCAGCTTATAATTATGCAATTGATCCTTGGATCACTAAATTATAAATTAGTCAAACAACCATTCATAAGCCCCTCGCCGACTGCTTTCATTTTATTTTGTACTATGAAAATGGAAAAATAGATTAAAATAAAATCTTGCCAGGGAGAGACTTAGTTGCCGCTGTGCAAAGGGGAGATTGGCCGGGTGCAGAGGAGTACCTTAGGCAGCATCCTCTTCACAAGAGGCAGAAGATCACATCTCTGGAAGAGATAGCTCTTCATATTGCTGTGGATGCAGGACAAATGCAAATCGTCGAGAAGTTAGTGGCGCGAATGCTCAAATGGGAATTAGAACTCGTAGATATTGAGGGGCAAACAGCTTTAGCACACGCAACTATTCGTGGTTACCGTCAGATGGTGAAATGCATGCTTAAAGAAGATAAATCCTTGATTAGTGTTGAAGACAAGAATCGACGAATACCAGTTGTTTTGGCTATTGAATACAAACACAAAGATTTGACTTTTTATCTCTACAATCTCACTCCACGAGAAGTTCTAAAGCAAGGTAAAGGCATTCACGGTGCTACAGTTTGTACACGAGCTATAGATAACGAGATGTTAGGTAAGAATTGTTCCTCTAACCAGCTATTGGTTCTTATTTCGATGATTCTATACGTTTGCAATATATGTTCCTTTATATTCATTATTCTTTGTGGATACCACATAACAGGTATTGCTTTAGACTTAATTCAGCGTCATCCACATTTGGCTCTTGCTGTCGACCTGGATCATCGCTCCCCTTTCTATGCATTGGCATCTCAGCGTAACACATTTTCAAGATTAAAGTGGTTTGCACTTTGTAAACGACGGATCTGCTTCGTTCACTATTTTTGCAATTCATTCAATCATTCAGGTACTTTGCATACACCAAGGATATATAGATTTAATTCCAGAAGGATTACATGGGATGCCATCTAATAACATCTATTTTCTCATTGGTGTTTTTCTATTTCTTGTCTCACGTAGTGAATAAATTACATAATAAAGTTGTAGCGATGGATATTTCCAAATAAAAGCTTCAATCTAAGTGAAACTTTTTGCTCAGAGTAAAAAGGAAGAGTTAATTCTCATAATTATCAATTCGACACAGGGTGAAGGCTGTAGATGACTTGAAATGAACTTTGTGAACTGAAACAGAAATTCACATGCAAGAAATACAGTACAAAAATAATATTAACTTCTAACTATAAAATTGAAGCATTTTTATAATATCGCATTTTATTAAATGAAAAATAATTTTATACTAAATATAAAACTATACAATTTATTATTATTATTATTATTATTATTATTATTACTCTTAACTTTTAACAATACAAGGAAAAGATTTGAAGTTTTAAATGAGTGAATGAAAATGTTGATGTTAAAAAAACCACCAAATAATACGAATTCTTAGAAGGAATCAATATAACAACTCTTAAGACATTTAAAATATTCTTGAAATTACATATAGATGACAAATTTTACTTTTCGCATCAATAGAATAGGTTTATATATGGATGCACAAATTTGCACGAATACAAGAAATATAGATTTAGTTAGTAACATTTGGGATCATAATTTACCACCTTCATTTTTTCTTTGCTTATAAACTAATAAAACAATGACTCCTTCTTATCTAATAGAAAATACTAATTGAAGAATTATTTTCATTAACAGAAGTATTGAAGATTTCTTTGTGGTTGCACTAGCAAGCCAAGAATATATTAGAATATTGGAAACAAGTACTGGTTTTATTTGAGGTATGTTTAAAGGGATAATAAATTAGTAATGATTATGTCAAACTAATTGATCGACTGATTCATTATTTGCTTTATGTCTCATGAAACTATTATGCAGACTTTACTAATGATGGTACCATATTCTCACTTCATATTTTTTTTTTAAAGATAAACAAATTCAATAACCTTACGTTATGGATGAAACTAACATGAACATTGAAAGTGAACGAATAGAGACTAATTCATCATGTATGTTTTCGCACAAAATCTCTCTCCTAAACTTTAGTTGGTAGCAACAAGGATCAAAATTAACTTCGTCTTTTGTTTTCTTCTTAAATAATAAAGCCATGCATCCGAGCTAATAGCTTAGTCGTAAAGCTATCAAGAGGAACCTTAAATTTCTAGTTTTTGATCAACATATTTTCCTTTTTCTGTAAGAAAAAACTAATAACAATAATACCATAACTCCTCATCTATTAGAAAATATTAATCAAAGATTACTTGTATTGCTGACTTCTTGGTATGCTAAACACATTTTCCAAATATGTTTATAAAAACACAGTAGAGTTAGATAAAAGAAGAGAAACAAAAAACATAATTCATTGTGCTTTGTGTAAGTGAAAACAATGACTTCACTTATTAATTGTATATAAGGATATCTTAGGAGCATTTGTGCTGCACATGTCTATTTTATTTGAGTTATATTCAGAATTCCATACTAAGTTTCATGACAATGAATATTTTAGGAATCGTTGATTGATTGAATGATTGATTTAATCTTTTATGTCCTTTTAATTGAAATTGTTATGTGGGATTCGCTAATAGTGCTACCAAAGACTTACATATTAAACTTTTTGTCTAAAATATTCACAATTTTCAATCTAACTTCTACCACCAATGAACAAATGAACATTCAAAGTGAACTAGCACAATCTAACATGCCCAAAATTGCTCCCAATAAGCTTTAGTTTATGATAATGAGAATTAAAATTTATCAAATTCATCTTTTATCTTCTTATAAAACCTTGACACCTTCTCATCTATTAGAAAATACTAACCGAAGAGCTATTTTTACTTTTTCATCCTATGCACATGTTTCCCTAAATTAAACTCCATGAAAGAGTTGGATAAAAGGAAACCAAAAGTGCAATTTTGGGCATGTTAGATTGTGCTCATTGTGCATTTGCACGTCAGCAATGGGTTAAGATGCTATAGATTGAATGCCGTAATAATTTTATCCAGCAATTATTAGTTTAAAATTAATTGATTTATTTATTTACTTATCTGTCTCCTGTAAGCAAAAATTGTTATGTGGGATTTGCTTATGGTGCTAGCAAGTTCTTACACCATCAAACTTTTCTACTAGAAGATGCATAGACTCAATTAACTTCGGCCATTGACGAAAATTGTGTGAACATTTAAAAAAGTACACAGTGGTGGGTTAGGTATGTTTTCACCCAATATTTTTCCTTCTAAACTTTAGTTGTTAAAAATGAGGATCATAATTTAGCAACTATATATTTCTCTTCTATAAAATAAAATATCATTCTGGCAGATACATAACGAGAAAGATAGTCAAATTAAGTCTCCATTTAGGGCAATAAGTTAATGATGGAAAACAGGCTCAGATAGCTCGTTTTGGCATGGTTGAGGAACTGTGGTATTATAAGCTACGGTAACACAATTTGCGTTGTCCTAAATTGCTTGTTAATAACTTTACCTACATGATGGGAGTGTGGGACTGCGTGTGCTATGGGCACACTTAAGGCATTGCCCTCTTTTGCATAATTTGCATCATCATATACAGTACTTTAAGTTGGCTTATGTGTCAATCTCAAATAGAAGGGTTTGAATTGAGTTTTTGTTTTGTTTTTCTAATGTAGTGATTCTGTTGCTATTACTTAACTAAAGTTTGATGCCTGCTATAGACTTAAACTAATTGGAGATTAAAACCAATTAAAAAGCAAGACATTTTAATGATGGGAGTACGTAGAGACTGTGGAATATATATAATACATTCCTATTATTAATACTTCGTTTTCTTTATTGTTAGCAACAATCTTCTTTTGTGGATAACTGTTGTTTTTAACTTTGCAGCGCTCGATCCTCTCCGTAAAATCTTGGTTATCCAACATCTTCAGCCTCTTTTATTTTTGGACTTATTTGTTGAACTTTCTTTTTCTTCTCTTTGTTTTGCTTAATGTTTTATCTATAGTTTCATCTAGTTGAGTCATTGTTATTTTAAATTTTGCGAAGGATTCAAGGATTCAGAAGAAAGGGATTCGTTGGAAGTTCTGCAATGCATGTGCCAACAGATATCAATTTCATCTTATGAAGACATGACTACTGGTGGCGTTTCTTCAGCAGTCAATCTTGCTATACGGGAAAAGACGTTTGAGTTTATTGATGAAATAGTGAAAAGCAATGATGCTATCAAGTGGCATGATAACGGGAATGGAAGAACCAGACTTGCTATTGCAATCCTGCACCGCCAAGCTAAAATCTATAGACATTTACTCACAACTCTTTGGTGATGGACCCAATGATAAATTCTCTAGACTACGAGAAAAATAACATATTACATATGGCAGGGATGTTACCACTTTCCACTCAGCTAGGTTTCATCCCAGGTGCTGCAATGCAGATGCAATATGAACTACAATGGTTCAAGGTCAGTATACTGTTACTTCTAGTTGAAAAATCCAGAGATTTAGAAGGAAGAGTGGATAATACTTAAAAAGTGCAGAATCAATAAAGAAAGCTAGTTATTTGTAAGGCAAGTTAGATTTCTGATTAGGGATAGTTTTAAAACTTTCAAGTTAGTTGCGTGTTTGTATTTAGGTTTAATTGAAATATAAGCTAAATATTTTTATATGTTGCTTGACTTATTTTTATAGGATGACTATTTTATTAATTGGAATTATATCAATATGATAGGAAATTACGTCTAAAAATAAAAAGAATATGATTCTATAAATAAAAAATTAAATAACCAAAAGGAGCTTAATTTAATTTCATGTATAGTAAAATTCAGATTCAACTATATTTTATTTAGTGATATAGTATTTGAGAACATCATTAATAGTGTCTAGCCTAATTTAGGTTTAAGTTGTCCATATTAGGGTCCAAATAAAAAGCTAGAGAATGTTCCTATCCAATTTTATGGCTAACTGCAACTTTAATCCATCCAACATGCAGGACTCCTGTGCGATAGCTAATATATATATATTTAATTGTACGTGCTTTTTTAGTCAAGTCTTTTGAATTGGTATGTGATTATTTTTTATTAAATCATATAAAACAATAAAATCACTAACATGCAAAAAATATTTTTGAATTGTAATACAAGCATATAACCTACGACAAACATATAGCTGTGAGTTTTTCATATTAGACTCAATATATTTATTGCTTGATAGTACTTGACTAGACTCCAAAGACTAAAGCAGAGAGAAAGCCCCTATCTATATCACATACAGATAAGAACTACGATGGTTCAAGGTCAATCTACTAGCACTGCATGCTAAAATGTTCCAAATTCTAGAGATTTAAAAGGAAGGCAAGATAATACTTAAAAAGTGTGGGGAGAACTGGAGGAGGCTCATCATCAAAATATTTATTCCTGAGGCAAGTTACATCTAGTCCCTTTTCTAATGTAGTCTTTTTGTAACCAACAAACTGTTTCAAAACTTATGCATGTCTATTTCGAATTTATAAGGTAAGGTTCAACTACAGTTGTAGTTTTCCACTTTTTAAAAACTATTGCAGTTATTTACTCAACAGAAAAACATTTTAAGTGCGCTTGCAGTCTTTCATGATTAGAATGACAAGATAATAAAAAGCAACGCAAAGTTTAATATGTTTTTGTAAAAAGTTGTAGCTTTTACATCCCAAGTTGAAAAAAATTCTAATCTTCCTTAAAATGTGGTCTAGATTTTTTTATTTAATTGTCATTCTATGGAAATTTTCTGACTAAATTCTCGATTAAAAACTACTATCATCTTTTCTTGATTAATTGAAACATAATCCAACTTTTGTATATGTTTTCTTAATTATTTTACTAAACTTACAGTTAGATTAATCAACTTCATGGTCAATAGGTGTTAGAGTTATATCAAAATATAAGATTCAATTAGTTTGTGAGGTAAAAGTAAAATATGATTTTGTAAATCAAAAGTCAACCATACAAAGCATAATTATGATCCAATTTCATGTACAGCAAAATACAAATTCAACTAAATTTCATTTGTTGATGTAGTATTTGGAGATATCATTAATGGTGACAACCCCTCCATTTAGGTTTAAGTTGTTTATATTTGGGCTCCAAGACAAAGCTAAAGAACTATTGTTCCTCTCTAGTTTTATGACAAACATTTTTAAATGACTAATATAGAAATATAACCTACAGCAGACATTGAAGTTTAATGTTATTAGTATTAGACTAAATTTTAGCTATTGCTTGATAGTACTTTGCTAGGATTCAAAGAGCAAAGCCAAGAGAAAGCGCCTATCTATTTTATGACTAACAACAAATTTAATCCATAGGACATGGATGACTCTTACACTCTTCCACAATAGTTAGTTTAGCATTTTATTCTTTGTATATTTTTTGTTATTTCTTTTGAAAATTTTAATGTACGGATTTTTAAAAATCATATAAGCTTGAAATTACTACCCTACAATACATATCCGTAGATGATCAATTGCATGCATCATTGAAATTCTGTTATCAAACACTGTCTAACGTAGAAAAAGATTTTAAAATGAACCTTCGGAAAGAATTGTTAAGTTTAAAACATACGGTTGAGTTTTGTGATTGAATTTTATTAGGAAAAAAACTTTAGTTTAACACGCGAAGTGCGGTTGAAACGAACTTTTATTTCTTTTCTAAAAGCCGGAGATCTCCTTAGTATAGCTACGGGTGGTAGGGATTAAAAAAGAAACCTTAGTTGTTTGGGAAGAAAATTTTAGATACCCGACTATGATATTACCGGGCAATGAGTTTGCTGGCGGGAAAATGTCAAGTTCAAAACTGAGATGCTTGGGGCTCTGCATAATAACTGGAATTTCAGAACTTAAATGCATATATTGACCTTCATCGAACAAATTGTTTTTGCAGTGAGGCAACATCATTCTTTGATTGATAGGAAACTTTCTGTGTTTCGGTTGCCTTTCTTCCCAAGACTTCGTTTATTAAGTGCAGGAGGTGGAGAAAATTGTCCCTGCCATAATGGAAAAAGCCAGAAACGAAGAAGATGTAACCCCCAAACAACTGTTTACAAAAAGTCACGGGGACCTCAGAAAAGAGGGGGAAAAATGGATGAAGGAAACGGCAACTTTTGGTACCGTGATTGTTACTAGCGTTATCGCCGTCGTATTTGCTGCAACCATTACTACTCCAGGTGGTTATAACCAAGAAACAGGTTGGCCAATGCTTTTAAATAAAAATTTATTCAAGATCTATATGGTATGTAATTCCATATAGCTCGTCTCCTCCTCAACTTCAGTATTGATGTTTCTGGCAATTCTAACATCGTGTTATGAAGAAGAAGATTTCCTCAAATGGTTACCCGTGAAGATGATCATAGCACTTTTCGCTCTCTCACTTTCTGTTGCAGTCATGATGTTAGGCTTTTGTTGTGCTCTTGTGTTAGTGTTACATGGTCAACCAGCGTTTTTTATTCCTATCATATGTCTAGTTGGTCTTCCACTCATATTGTTCATAACGATACAAGTCCGTCTTATTATTAACATGAGCAAATCAACCTTTAGATCAATCGCTTAGAGGTGAAACTCATGTTCTACTGTTTCCATTGTATTGTATGTTTTGATTTTCTTTCTATAATTTACATGTAAGCAAAAACTTAACTTTTTATTGTATTGGACTGATGGCGGATGAACTTTTAGCTGTTTTATGTCGCATATTTTTTTAAGTCTACTTGGTTTTAACCGTATCATCATTTGCATTAATAAGTCACAAACCACTCCTTATAAATCTCTATTCATTTTTCTAAGTTGTTAGTTACGTAGACAAAAAGGTAAAGATCTTCATGACCCTATAAATTACTCGGAAGGAAATTGGAGTTAGGATATGGCATTAAAAACCTAAAGAAGTTCTATTGGCGCTCCCAATTCATTAGTGTTCTATACTATTAAGTTCCACATGAAAAAAAAAAAAAAAGATAATTTATAAAGAGATGAGTTCTTCTACTTAATGTCTTAGTGCTAAAGTTATATATGAATATTTATTTATTCATATTTAGTCGAGGTGCGCGCAAGCTGGCCCGGACACCTTGGTTACCAAAAAAAAAATATATATATTTATTTATAAAATCTAATATGGTATCATAGCCAAATTTTGCTTTTAACACCATATGGATGCGAATAAGCCAAATTTACATAGAAAGCGGCATTGTATTATGAATATACAAATCCACATTATGGTGAGAGGGGGCAATATTGTTGATGTGAATGTCTAGTCCCATATTGTTAAGAAGTCTATTAGGAATCCAAATTCAATTTTTTATTCATCCATTTGTGGATAAAGGTTTTTGTGATAAGTATTACCTCCAGTTCACGCCTTAGGATTTTAAGTAAAATATAAGTTATTCTCTTTATAAAATTTAACATATATTACAAGGTTATCAAAATTTATACATTGATATTTATGATTTCAAACATAATACTTACAAATTCAAATGAAAGAGACTAAATTCGGGTTATTTGAAAAATAAGACGTAATATTTTAAGTTAAAGAGAAACTATTTTTTTCTAACCTGTGAGGGCGTTACAGTAAAAAGAAACTAAATGTCTCGGCGTAATGAATTTATTCTATTGATGCAAAGGTCGGTCGTTGGAAGCACTCGTTGTACTACAAACAAGAAGTCACCGCCCACCTCTTGTCGTTGCGTCCTCAACTTGCAGCCACGGTGCCTCTCTTTTTCTTACTCAATGAAAAAGTTAATTTTTCTATATGTTGGTCTCTCTCTGTTCTGAGGAGAAAGTTTTGGCTTTCCGGAACCCAACTTGCTGGGGCATCCAAGAAGCGGCCCGATGTCAGGATTCAACCCCGTTCCGCAAAGGGAAGTGGTTATCAAACGAGGGAAGCCCGCAGTGTTGCTGATGTTGGGGATATCCAAACTGAAGCGTCGCAGATGTCGATACTAAAGCCTTCCCCTTCGCCGAGGGATCGGGCAGGCAATCCGATCTCGTCCATGCTTGGAAGTCAGGATTGCACCCAGTTATCCCAACCCGACAGACAGCGGGATCTCGCCCTTGTCTTAACGTCCCAATCGCACATGGCTAGGCAAGTTTCTAGTGGACCAACCTCTCAAAATCGTTCCCGCTTTCATGGCAGTCGTGCTTGGGTTATTTGCAATACTATGGATGGGGCAGTATCTACGGTGGTGGTAGTAGATTGATGGGTGGAACAAATATGTTCGATAGACCAGAAAGGGCTAGTGGTTTTGGTCCTTGTTTGTTACAAGCTTATCAATCTGCTAGACAGCAATCTTTTAGCTCCTCCTCTTATTTGTTTCTTTACGTTTATACTATCATTACTCAACGTTTTACTTCAAAACTTGACCATTATATTCTCATCAACCCAAAAAACCCATTAGAGTTACGCAGCTGGAATTTTGCAATTCTAGGGGTCAGTCATTCTTTCAAGCTGTTTATGATTTCCTTAGCAGCACGAAGGCAGAGAAGAGAGATTATCTCTAACATCCCCCTCAAATTGGAATATCCTGAATGAAAAAATATATATATATATATTCGAGTTAGCAATAGTTTTCAACACTCTTTCTTAAGTTGACATTGGCGTCTCTGTTGGACTAGCGAGAGGAGTGACGAATAAAGATAAAATTTAATAGGGGACTTGGAGAAAAAATCTACGACGGACAATTGGAGTTAAGGCCCATGGGGGGCCATCTAAGACACTCTTTACACGTGGCGTTACTTTTCAACTATGGGCACAAAAGCCACTCGTAACAGCAGGATTGGGCACCGATTCTCATTTTGAAGGATTGCATGAAGGCTTATTTTGAAGGATCGGGTGCGAAAGCCGATTCGGAAGGAAAGAGCATAAAGTTCCATTTTAAAAGAATTGGGCATGATCATAAAAGAATAGGAAGGTCCATTTTAAACTCTCGGTTGAAAACCCTTCTGAAAGACTGGCATGGAAGCCCTTTCGACATAAAACAACAGGAAGACAAAGGCACCTCTTTTTGAGCTGCCTAGCCGTGCCACGCCGCGCCTCTTCATGGTTGACTGCACCAGGCCTCTTGTGGATGATCTAGAAGGCGCCTAAATAGCAAGCAGACATGTTGTCGAAGCTCCTCACCGATCTCAGTGCCTTCGCGTTACCTAGGCCACCATGTCATTGACATCCGTATCTCCTGGGGCGACGTCTCTTCTGGGTTAGCCACTTTTAACTGTTCACACCTTTTCGGCTCCGACTCTTCAATCTTGGTGTTACTTCGCCTCTTGGCCTCTGACCTTTCCCGGTCTCTGCACCTTCAGACTGAGCGCTCCTCTCGGTGTGCGTGCCCTCATGTGCATCTATGTCGGTTGGAGGAGAAACAGACATTGAGCAGTGCCCTCAGCGACAAAAAGGAAACAAGGTAGTTGGCCAGATGAGAAACAAATTGATCCAGAGAGAAGGGAACAGCAGAGTAGTTCAAAGGTGGAAAAAGAAAATATTGGCCTTGTATTTTGTTTTGTGTAATCTTTTTTCTTTGAAAATTTATAATTGTTATGTAGGTTATTTATAAGATAAAATAAAATAATTGGTAGGGATTCTCATTTAATTTTATTTTAACTATCTTGTGAATATATTAAATAACATTTTCCGCAAATTGACAGGACTGCACAAATGGTTGAATTTAGTCGGAAATAGCGTAAATTAGCTCTTTCATCCTTCTCTTTCCGACCAGCACCAACGATGTCTGATTGCCCTTCTAACAAGGTGAGCGGTGGGCATCGATTGACCATCAGAAATTGCGTGTTCGGTACCATAAATATGTCGTGTTGTTTGGGTATAATACTTAAAGTCTCCTGAAAGGGGCGTGCTGGATAAATTCTGTAGAGAAGGACAGAAATAATATATTACATATGGTAGGTATTTTCGGACTTGAGACTCGGCTAGATAGCATCCCAGGTGCTGCATTGCAGATCCAAAATCAACTACGATGGTACAAGGTCAATGGACAAGATCCACGAGTTGAATAACTTTAATCTTACCTAAAAGTGGTCATAACTTTTACCCTATGAATTTGTTGTTATTTTATGGAACTTCTGGGAAAGAATTGCCAATTAAAAAGTACTGAGGAGTTACTTAGTGTCTATATTCAGGTTCAGGGTTGAATAGTGACATAATCTAGTTCTTTTAATACATTGTCTTAATTATTTGCATAAGATCAATATTTCATGAAATTGTCAGTTGTGGCCTACAAGCTTTGGTGAAATTAGATCAATACTCTAATTACGTTCTTAATTATATCAATGTTCCATAGAAAATTACTTTATAAGGTGAAAGAATATTATGATGTTGTAAATTAAAAAATAAAAAACCATATAAAGAACGTAATTAGAATCTAATTTCTTATGCAATTAAGTAGAAATTCCACTAGATGTCATTAACTGATATTGTACTTGTAAACATCACTATTGGTATCAGCCCTTCCTATAAGTTTAAGTTTTTCATGTTCAGCTTGCTCTATTTGTTGTTTGGTTTCACGGGACTTCAAAGACAAAGGTAGAGAAAATTCTTATCTAGTTTTATGGTTAAAAACTTTAACCTCTACAACATGTATGATTTAATAGTCAATTTTGTGTTATTTCTTTTGAAGACTCAGCATATGAAATTTTTTTTCTTCTCTAGTAACGTGACATTACAATAACTAACATGCAAGAAATTTGGTTAAATAACTAATAAACACATATAACACTCAAACATGTAGGTTTAAGTAGTTCACATTTGTTTCATGTTATCCATTGCTTGATAGTTCATGATTGAGCTCCAATGACTAAAGCTAGGAGTCTCTATCTAGTATTTTATGTTATTGTTTTATATAAACTGGAATATGGTATGTTCAATCATATAACGTTGAAATTACTAACTTGCAGCACGTGGCTAACTGACTCATTACATGCATCATTAAAATTTGTTTTCAAAAATTGTCTAATTTGTAAAAAAAATGAAAAGGAGCCGTATTAAAAAGAATTGCAACTTTGAAGGATAGAACATAAAGTTTGGAATTGTGATTAAGAATTTATAGAGAAAAAATAATTAGTTTTAAAAGTAAATTGGGTTGCAACGAATTTTTATTTTCTTGAAGGAGTTAGATACCACTTGGTATATATACGGATTAAAAATAAAAAATATTGGTTGCAAGGAGAGAGATAATTGTAAAGCCTCTTTTCTTTTTCTTGTTCTTTTTCTTTTTAACACACACAAGGAAGGAGAGGGGGTTTCGAACCAAGTATGATATTGCTAGATTAGCGGTTTGCTGGTGGGAAAATGTTTTCGGGGTGTACATAATAATTGGAACTGCTGGAATTAAATGGATAAATATCTTAACGAAAACACGTTTTGGGTCTATCAATTTAGTAGTTTGTTGTCAGTATTCAAGCGCATGTATGCGTAGACAATTGTGAGCCATATTTCAGTACTTTCACTACAATAGATTGTGTGGTTCTCGCACACAATCATTTCCGATTGTTGGGTTAAAGCAACAGGGAACATGCCTCGTGTCAGGCTACTTTCTAGACTGATATGATCTAGAAGACAATTTCTCTTCACATAGTTTTAGCATGAGTTAGCTATTTGTTCTAGACACATTTGTGTCTTCATATCCTAAAACCACATGTCTTTGTATGTTGTAGAGAATACTGGACATCCATCTTAATTGGAAGATTTCAATTCATGAAAATAATCTTGATCATGAACATGGAGTCTTCCATAGATCTGAGAAAAACAACTCTTTTACATAAAGAATAACCATGAAAATTTCAAGGTGCATATATTAGGACATCAAATTCCTGTAAGCAGAATCGTACATTCCAAATGCCTGTTGATAAACTCGCAAGTAAAAGTTTGGCATGATAATTAGAGGTCTGATCTTTCTACTCAAGTTGAAATGATGAGATCAAGTTTTTAAAAATAAGGATGTTTACCAAGAATTAGAGCTCCATTTATTGGGAATCAATTCGATGTGCTTTAAGTAGGGCTTTTTCATCCCCATCCATTTAAGAGTGATCAAAGAGAACCCTTGCATGAAAAATATTTATCAAACTACAAAGAAGGCCACTTTAAATTCAAGCACAAACCTCATACGCCACTTTAAGTAACTATACTTTAAGACAACCTTGATTGTCCACAATCATAGTGGTTCTGAATGTTACATTAGGTGCATTCAAGAGCCACGCCATGCCTAAATTGTTCATTACAAAAAACACGTCTAGCAAGGCATTTATTTGTTTGGACAAATTTCAAAAAATATTGGTAGTTTTTCTTGTACAGAATGCTTCTACATTTTATAGCAAGATTTTTCCCATAAGCACATTGGATGTGGGCAATAAAATCATATTCTTCACAATAATAAAACTAAACATTTGGATTTCTCTTTTCTTTAGAAATGAAGTAATAATATTCTTCTAAATCATCTTTACATTTGTAAGTAAGTTTAAGAATATGTGGATTGCATGAATGCCTAATCACAAGTGGAAGAGTTACATAGTTCCAAAGTTAAACTGACACACAGTGCACCGAAACCTCACCAAATCTTTACCACAACCATTGCATTTGTCAACAGCCTTCGAAGCAAGGAAGAGAGGATGCAAATGACTTTCATGGCTAAGGATTTCTGGAATGAAAAGACATTGAGCATCCAGTGCCACCCACCAACATTTATTACAAGTATAGGCGAAGCCATGATGCACAGGGTCACAATAGACACACTTGAATACTTTCATGGACGGTGCAGTTGTAAGAACCATGAGTAGCATCACGCTTCATATGTGAAATGGGCCTTGCGTAATGGTTTGGGGCAGTTTGGCGCATTTACGATGAAGAAAGAAACTGCAATGTTGAGAGCTGTAAAAGGGGGCAAATATTATAAGTAGCATCACGCTTCACACCTTTTTTCATCCTGGGGCTCTTTATAATTGTGGATTAATTCATGTTGCAGATGGTTGATCTTGCTGCTTATTGCAAGGTTAAATTAGGTGCTTGCAAAAGCCGGAAAGCAGATTCAAGAGTTTTCTTTAAGATGCAGCACCGCATGTCCCACAGGAAGTAAAGGAAAAGGGTAGGAAGACCAAGGAGGCCTGTTGCGTCTAAACTGTGTAAACGGACAAAGACAAAAAGTGCCATAAACGGAGTTCAGATCATTTGCTTTATGAAGAAAGGGTTGCCGTCATAAAATTGGGACATTGGAATGAATTCAAAGCTTGGGTTTAAGAGGTGGCATGTCCGGCGTACACAATGGAATATATTATTTCTATAACAAATCCTGCAAGTCATGATCGTTTACCTGCAGATCAAGGGGCCATATTCGCTTCTGACCAACATCCTTCTTAATACCCAAATCACCATCTTTGCCAATAATTACATGTGACCAGAGCTTTAACAATCATATATCAGTATTCATATTAATGCTAAAACACTATCTCATGATCAGTTAGCTGAAAGAATTGTCCTTCTGATTCATCTGTAGAAATGTGTGAAAAATGCCAGATCAGTGACCTTGGATACCCCCTTTTTCCCTACAAGTTGACCCCTATCACCCCCTTGAAAGAATAGACTATGCATATCCTCATATACTTTCTTGCGGTTGCTAGGTCTTCAATCTCTATTTTTCTTCGGTTGATTTATTGAACTTCTTGAATGTTCTTTTTATTTGTCTTTCTATTTAATTTCTAGTTTCATCTAGTTGAGTTGGTATTATTTCAGATTTTTACAAAAAACTCAACCATTTAGAAGAAATGGAGATGGACACATTAAATTGAACTAGTTAAGACATGACTAACGGTCTTGTTTTTTCATCCATCAACCATGCTGCCAAGGAAGGGATACTTGCTTTTATTCATCAAATGTTCAACAGAAATGAAGATTTGAAGTGGACCGTTGACCGAAACGGAAGAAACATATTTTCCATACAGTCCGGCACTGTCAAACTAAAATCTTTAGGCTTTTAAAGGAATTTTATGGGAAGCAGGGGATAATAAAATTTTGGACTACTCCAGGAATAAAATATTACATATGGCAGCAATATTAGCACCTTCCACTCAGCTAGATCTCATCCCAGGTCTAGCTTTGCAGATGCAATATGAAATACCGTTGTTCAAGGTAATGCCTCTCACTTTATACCTCTCTAGTGTACTAGTAATACTAGCTATACTGTTTCAAATTCCAGAGAGTTAGAAGGAAGAGAGGCAGTATTTGAAAGTGAAGAAAGAAACAAGAGGAAACTAGTTCACCATGTGGTTTCAAAATTTATAATACAAAAATTATTCAATCAATCATCTATTATTTAGGTTAAAAAATGATATTTGAAAAAATTTAAAATCTTACAAATGCTTATAATAATTTATAAACTTTACTCTACTACAAATTCTACTAAATCTCATTTATTGATATAACATATGGAAGAGTAATGGTGCCTAGCCATCCATTTAGGTTTCAGTTGTTCATGTTACGCTTTTTTTCTACCCGTTGCTTGGTAAACTTTTGAGGCGTCGCCTGGGGTGGCGGGGCGAGTCCCTGGGTACATTTCGACCAATGGGTCCAGCTCACTGCTCCAAGAGGCTCAGGCCCGGCAAGAACCCAGAATTGTAATAGTCACACTCTTGAGTACCACAGTGCGTCTGGGTTGGTGCGGCCAGGTCCTGGGTCCCTCGGGGCCGAGAGTCGTGGTTCTGGGTGCTGGTACATTCCAGCAGCTCGGTTTGTCACATGGACTGTTCGGCTTGAACGCCCGACTGAGAAAGAATTTGATTAAGTGCACTTACATCGTCATGGAACAAGGATGTGTACCGCTCAAAGTTAGTAAAGATACTTCTAGCATTACCAAGAACAAACTTATAATATGAAATAATAGTAGTTCTCAAGTCCTCTTCTTCTGTGATAATTAATCTATCTTTCAATACTAGTTTGTTGATCTTGTTTTGTGCCCTCCTTTACATTAATGATGTAAAGAAAAGTTTACTATTATTATCCTCTTCTTTCAACCATAGATTTCTAAATTTTTGTTTAAGTAAAATTTCTTCATGTTTGTTTATTGTAAGTAATAACTCAAGTTGTGCCTTTTCCTTAAAACTTGTATTAAGACAATGAGGATTAAGTTTTAATCTACGCTGCACTTGTTGTAAATTGTCTTTGGCAGTCTTTACCTTCTGATGTAGATCACCAAATTGAGTTGCATTAAGTTTCTTGAGAGGAGACTTCAAAGCTTTTAATTTCTACACTACTGAAATATTTTTGAGCCTACTACTTCTTACTGCCATATTAACTTAACTGTACCCATGAAATCTGAATAATCAATCCAAATACTTATCTATATGACATAGATGACTTTTATAATAGTAGCACATGATTTAGTGTTTGCATATTTTGTGTAATTTTTTTAAGAAAAATTAGTATATATAGATTTTTTGTCATATAAGTTTAATATTATTTTTCTACAATACATTTGTTTAGATAACTAGTTACATGCATCATTTAAATTCTACTATCAGAATTCTACTATTGTATCAAAAAATGTAAAAAGAAATCATCTTTAAACAGTGTTTAAGTTTAATGGATCAAAAAAAGGTTTGTGATCAAAATTTATATGGAAAACAAATCTTAGTTTTAATTAAATTGGCTTGAAATAGGCTTTTATTTTATTTTAGGAGCCAAAACCCTCCTTTGTGTATATATGGGCGTGTTAGGAGGAAAAAAAAACTTTAGTTGTTTGGACAAAGAAAATTTTAAAATTTGACGTATGACATTACTAGACTAAGGGTTTGTTGGCGGGAAATGTCAAGTTCAAAAATAGGCAAGGATAATAACATATTACGTATCTAAGAAAAATAATGGAAACCGCTTCTTTTTGAATAAATTTTTTTTGGAGTGAGGTAGTTTCATTCTTTGATTTATAAGTAATTTTTGTTTTTATGTTGCCTTTCTTCCTAAGATCGTGCTTACCAAATGTAAAAGGTGAAGAAAATTGCCCTTCGCACAATAGGAAAAGAAAAAAACAAAAAAGGTTTAACGCCTCAACAACTGTTTATAGAGGAGCACAAGGAATTGAAGAAAAAGGCAAAGAAATGGATGAAGCGCACAACAATTTCTTGTACAATAGTAGCTGCTCTCATAATTGTTATTGTGTTTGCAGCAACTATTGCCATTCTAGGTGGGTTCAATGTAGAAACAGGCTTACCAATGTTTCTAAGTTAGAAGTTGTTTAAGGTATTTATGGTATGTGATTCCATTTCACTTATCTTCTCCTCAATTTCAGTATTGATCTTGCTGTTGATCCTAACATTGGATTATAGAGCAAAAGATTTCCTTCTATCCTTACCCATAAAAATAATAAAAGGACAGTCAACTCTTTTCTTCTCTATTGCAGCCAGATGATAACCTTTTGTGCTGCTATAGTGCTAACTTTACAAGGACATGCATCAATTTTCATTTCCATCATTTGTCTAGCCGGTCTTCTAGTTGCCTCATTTGTAGTGATGCAATCCCATCTTCATTTTCCATCAATTCTCAAGCCGATCTTATTGGCATTGACAAATGAACTTTTTCATATAGTTAAAGGTCGCATAGGTGATCCATTTAATAATGGGATCAAAAATTGGAGAATGGCTAATGAATTTTTAGTTGCTTTATATAGCATATTGTGTAAGTCCTTACAGTTGGAGTGCTATTATAATTTGCACAAGTAAGTTATTTATTACCCTATATAACATCTATTATTTTTTATTCTCTAAATTTTTTAGTCCTTTTGGAAAAAAGAAAAAAATCTCCATGACCCAATAAATTGATGCAGTAAGAGATTAAACTTAGGCGATTACCTACAAAACCAAAAGAATTTCTGCTGTGCTTCAAATTTATTGGTGTTCTATGTTATCAACATTTTTGTACATTGATAACTATGAGTTCAAATTCAATATTTTATGAATTCAAATGAAAGAAACTAAATTCGAAATTTTGAAAGTATAAGAATTAATCTTTTTAAGTTATAAACAAATTAGATGTCTCAACTTGATTAGGAAAAGAATGGTTGTACATCATAGGCAATTCCTTGATTGTTACCCCACATAAAATAAACAAGTTTAAAAAACAATTGTAAAACTTCTGCCTCAATATTTGATCATTCACGTATAATCTTTCACTTTTATAGTGAAATGAAAGTATGATAATAAAATTTATAAATACTTACGATTCATAAATCTATTGCTAAGTTCATAAGTTTTTTTGGAATATCATATAACAATAAAACTAGGTTTAAATCTAGATTCTAGGTGAATTGTGTTGCTCATCAATAGAAACTTGTTAATTATATTCTAATTTCTTATTATGAGCTATAATCAACTTAAATACTTAAGATGATTATAGACTTAGACTCTTAAGATTTAACCTTATGGGGTAAGAGGGGAAATATATTCTAATGACGAAGTGTCAATTTATTACACAGATCCTAGTTAAATTTTGTTCAAATTATTAACCTTTTTTAAAAGATAATGAACTTTAGATGTTAGGCTTAAATAAGAGATGAATAAGATTATTGATTTTTACAATTTTTAGAAATTTCACCTTTTGATTCAATCTTATTCGATTAAACAACTGTGTCAAAGGTGTCGTGTATATAAGAGTGTAACATTTAAACTTAACTTTGAAAGTTAATTTCTGTTGAATTAAGCATTAATGATACTGTTTTGATGCATGACAAAAAGAAACATTTTTAATAACTGAGAGCTCACTGTATCAAAAGATCTAAAAGAAAAAATAGTGAATTTTTAAATGTATTTCACTAATTATATTTTTCTCAACAAACATTTCGAAATTATATTTTATATTTTTGATTAATAATTCTGGAGAAAAGCATTCTTTAAGAGTCTTAAATGTAGGCCTGAATGCAAATGACGCAATCCAATCCGTGACCCAGTCCATACAGAATCGGATCCAAGTTCACAGCTCAGGCCACGAAAAGAAGTCCGACCCAGAACCAGTGACCTGATGGATTGTCGCTGGCTGAATCTGTTACCTGTCATCATATACATTGTCCATTAAAATGATGCGACAATCCAAAATAAGTAGTAGCAATTTCAAATCGAATAGCCAATTTTTCTCCCACTATCCCCATTGGTCACCAACTGTTCGTTGAAAGCTTTTTTCGACCTAAGACGGTTTTCCATTCTTGGATTGCTTAGACTCCTCTTGCCCAGGGATCCAGAGATGTCGCTTGGCATAGTTGCTTACCCTCGAAAAATCAGTATATATAAGAAAACCAAGTTGCTTACCCTCATCCTCTAGCTCTGAGTCTCCCCGTCTCATTTCATTTGTATTGTTGCGATCTTGAAATTAAGAATTGAGTAGTTGGAACCATACTAGTTAAACATTTGATAACAAAATTATAGTCTATCAGGGAATTTCATGATTAGGTGTGATCAATTTGAACAGTCCATAACCGTAACCATGTCATAGAAGTTAGGAGCTTCTATCCTCCAAATATGAGAGGCATTTTTTCTCTTACACCTTTCCCAACATTTGGTAGCCAAGAAAAAAAAAAAAAGAATTCATACTAATGAAACCAATCAATTATCATATTGATGTTTACCTATTCTAGAATATAGTCCTTTTCATAAGGGAGTCAATTTGTAAGATGTTACAGATTACAACAAAATTATTTTAACTTCTTCAATAATTGAAATAAAAATGATTAAATGAACCTTTCATTGTCAATACTTAAGTTATATAAGAATTTTTAAACAAGAGAATTGAGAATATTCATATTTATTTAATGTTGTGTCATGCTTGTTAGATAGCCTATTTTTAATTTAAAATTTATCCCTTTAGAGTGGAAGCAACCACAGAATGATCGTTTTTCTTTGAAAATCCCTTCAAGGATATACACCTTATATTGTTGTAAAAGACATTTTGATGTATTTCCAACATTATGTTTATCATGATTTTGTAAATTGTATAAATGAAAAAGATTGTCTCTTCACTTAATAACTAGTTTTAAGTGAGTAAATTGATAACTCTTGACACTAAAAGTGATTGAATAGTAAGAGCACTTATGTAAGGAGTATGGTAACAAAGAAGATATAGGAATTGAGTATAGATATATTTTAGCTAATTCATCATCATCTTTTAACTGTATTCTAAATGTCTAAATTTTTGTGTGGAAAAATTATTGTTAAAATTTGACCCTAAATCTATAATAAAAATTAATTTCATGAAATTTGAATCCTATTAAATTGTGAATTCATGGTGTTTAGGTCTATTACTATAAACCTCATAAGTCCAAGATGTAATTAGGCTCTGTTAAAAGACTTACTTCCTCTTTGAAAACTTACTTGTAAGAAAGGAACACATCTACATTTAAGAGGTACAACATGTTAATATGTTAATATGTTAATATGTTAATAATGTAGGATAGATAACAAATTTCAACAATTTTGAAGGCATTGTACGATACTTACCATTATTTAACTATCTTTGAAATAAGATATATATCTCGTAATTAGTTGTGAAAACTATTGATCTCATAAATAATCAATTTCTATATGTCACCATTACTAATCTTTATTTGTTACAAATAAGAAGGGAAACTAGAATAATAATGTTTGTTCATAAATAACAAGATAGAAATTTGATGATAGTCATAGACATGAGTGACAAAATGAATCTTGAGAGATAAATTAGTAGCTCTACAAGTGAGGCAATTGATTACCATGTTATATCTTATTTAAGGAAATCAACGAACTTATTTAAAAAATCAATAACTTACAGAGTAAACACAACCTAACCACATCATAGAATTCATTAGTTTTCTATCATGAAGATATAGTGAAACTGTTTTCTCTTTCAAACCATCCCAAATATTTGGCTTTCAAACAAACAAAAAAATATACAAACGGTAAAAAATTGGCTAACATGACAGAGATTGTAATCTTAAAACTGCCAACAGAAATTTTTAACCTTTTTGAACTAGTTAAATGACATAAGCTAAAATCACTTTTCTTGTAAAGTTTAAGTTACATAACAATTCTCAAACCAAGAGTTTAAATCATCAATTTCATATTAATTCTTTGTCCCACTTGTCACATATCCATTTTTGAATTCGACTTTAATAGAAGTGACGACAACATGAGCATTGCTTATCCCAATTCACAATGCACTTAACCCATGAAGGCCCAAACTAAGATCACAATGGTTCTGACAAACTATTGGTTCTGACATTCACTTGTGAAGACAAAGCCTTTAGACCCAAGCCATCCGACAACTCAAACAGAGACTCACGAAGATGCACTCAATTAGAAAGCCAGGGTCCATCGATTCAGTCTAGAATCATCTTTTACGACCAAAGGAAGTTGGTTGTCTAAAGGTAAGTGCAGAAATCAATCTCCCAAATTCTCTTCCAAGCATCAGAAATGGCAAAAAGCTGAATTATATGATAATAGATATTTCAGGTATGAAAAGCAGAAGGTTCAATGTTCCACCATCTGGCTCTCATCAAGGGATTGGCCACACCTCCAACTTCTTAGTTGTTAATTGCAACGATACAAATGAAACGAGATAGAGAGACTCATAGGCAGAAAGACAGGCAAACCAAGTGGTGGCAGGGCAACCAAATAAAATATATATAGTGTAATCTAAGAAAAAATGACTTTTTTAATCAATTGATGATAAAGTAGAGTTAATACTTGGTAATGAGGTTCCCAATTCTTTGGTAAAGCTTTTGAAATCAATGTTTATATCAACAATCAATTTTTTTCCTTTTTTATAAATAATCATATGCCTTACTATCTAGTTGGCTAGCATTACTAATAAGCAACTGAGGTATGCATTTATGCTTTTATATACTAAATTCTATTAAAACAAACCGTTTTTAGCTTACAATATACAGTTCCCTTTGCCAACATTTGCTGCCGAGAAAATGAAGTAAAATGGAGCAAGATTGAAGCCAAGCTGGATTTTTTCCCAGCTCTTCCAACCAAGCTAGGTTTTGATGAATGAGTTGTTATTGGCTGAAAACGTGTCCGACTATCCGTTGATTAGTAAGGTTAAGTAGCTGTCGGCACGTGCAATCTCATATCGGTGGCAGTAGTTGGAGAAAAATAGAGTCCACAAGAAGAGGCTCTCTCACTTCCCTAATGTAAACAACGACTACAAAAGTCATTGCTAATAGTCTGAAAACTATGAACAGCTTTGATGTGCAAAACGAGGGAGCTGATATTGGCCTTTGAATGCATTGGAATCTGTAGACTGCTTTCAACCATTCAATGCGTCTAATACTTGGTTATATTTTAAATGATATAACTGCGGAAAAAAATACAAGATGACATGCTTGGTCGATGGTGATAATATTTTTACGGTGAATTGCTTTGGAATGGCAAGATTTTTTATGGTAAATACTTGGTCGATGGCAAGATTTTTTCTTAAATGTCCTTTAAATGAATTGGAATCTGAGAACGGTTTCAACGATGCAATGCATCCAATAATTAGTTCTATTTTAAATGATATATTTTCCCAAAAGAATGCGAGATCACATGCTTGTTAGATGTAAATATGGTGACAACTGCCAGTTTGATGTCACCAAAATGTAAACTATGACCATAAAAGGTCATTGCTAATAGTTGGAAACCAAGACAAGCTTCATTGTTGAAATACAGGAGGGACCAAGACCAACAAATAGTTCTATTTAAAAGATATATTTGACAACAAATGCAAGATCACATGCCAAAAAATCAGCACGAGACTGAACTGGAAGAGTCGTCCTATTTGATGTCTTCTGCTTAATCACATGAAATTCACAGTATTTAGTACAACTTTTCCCAAGTTGAAATCAGTATTTACACCAAAGATCCCTCCTTTCTTATAATTTTGTTGAAACGGTCACTGTAAAAAGTCGTTGAATTAGAGAATGCGAGACGTCGACTAGCTTCCTTCGTTGAATTAGAGAATACGAGACCACTTTGATTTGTCAAAACGTGGGACCTGATTGAGTGTGAACAATATTTTTGCAATGGCATTAGACATCATTCATGCTTAATTTCTACTGATGCACGTATCACCCGTTTGGCGACTTGGTTTGGTTTTAAATGCATTCAACTCCCTGCAGTGCTTTCAATTGTTCAATGCGTTCAAATTTAGTTTTTCTTATATGATATATCTGTCCAAAAAGGTAAGCTCACATGCTGGGTCGCCAGAAAAGTATCTTATTAATGTTTAATATCAGGCGTACAAGGTAGAATAGAACAGTAAGTCAATTAGTGAATGGATTTAATAATAAATGTCATGTTAGGCTGACAAGACAAGTATCATTTTCTTTTTTTTGATGTCTTCAACCTGCCAAAATTTGATATTCTTATTTTTTTATCTATTTTTAATTTACTTCTGTAAGTGTATCACAACACTGAGTTGGAGGATTGTCTATTTATTGAATGACTTGGCAGAATGTCATGTTTTCTAGGAGTGCAACACCGGTTTGAATGTATCTTCTCCCGACACAAATGGTGCATTTTCATACGTGTAACATGGCATTTGGCCATGTTTCTCGTCACCAAAAGTTGAATTATGACTAATATTAAGAGACATATTATTTAACTCAAAAATTGACTTAAGAGATTATAAAATCTATTATATTATGAATATAATTTTTAATAAATTTTATAACAATATAAATTTATTATTCACATCTTAATCTATTTTTTTACTATGATGGTCAAATTATCAAATTATTATTATTTTACAATACATGGGTAATGCTTGAACTTAGCTAATGAAAGCCTATATGGATGCTAAGGAGACTTTGATATCATTTTTAGAAACTCACTATTTAAGCTAAAAGTTATTTAGCTTGTTAATTTAGTGGTTAATTAATAGAAACTCTAAGTATGAGGTTTGGGTTTTGACATTTTATGTAAGTAAGTTTTGATACAAGAATTGTAATAAAAGTAGAAGAAATTATTATTTTAAAAGTTAAATTTTTCATAACTTTTTTAATAATGTATAATTTATTATATATATCTTAATACACCTTTTCACTATGATAGTCAAATTATTGGACCATCATAATGTTGCACTACAGGGTAATGCTCAAATTTAATCAATGAGAACTTATAAAAGTGCTATAAAAAATCCTAGTTATGATATCATATTGAGAGATAATATGTGATTTATTATTTACATCTTAACAGATCTTTTTATTATGATAGTCAAATTACTAAATTATTATAAGGTCACGTTGTGCGAAATCTTAACTCTATGCTATATTAAAAAACTCATTAACTAACTGCAAACTAAATTAAGAGATGCATTACCAAAGTCATTGCTAACAGTGGGGGACCACGTTGCTTTGAAACACGTGGGATCTGATACAGCTCTGCGGACAAGATTTAAAGGTGATGGGACAACAAATTTGCTTTTATCAATGCACAGCTGTTAAATTTGCAAGCAGTAATGATTGTGGTCATAAATTCCACTACTTTAAGTACACCACGTAAATAATTGTTCCACTACACGACACAAATAACTGTTCCTTTTCACCCCCACAAATAATTGCTTCATCTACCCTCCTTATCTTCAAGTTTGTCCGTGGCTACTCTCTCACTGGGACTTACAAGCAGCGGTCTTGGAAGAAGGTTCAAGTTTGTCCGTGACTACTTCCCACTGAACCTACAAGTAGCAGTTTTGGAAGACGGTTCGTCCAACCCTGTAACTTATAAGTCATTTTTTCTTATCAAACTGTAAAAGTGATCTGGCATTATGGGAATCACAAGTTCTGGCTAGAGAGATGAAGAACAGAAGGAACGGAGAGCAAATTTTTATGTGCAAATCTGAACTTGTATGTAGGTTATTAGAGTATTTCCGTGAGTTGTGCACAATATGTTGAGAGGACTTGAACCCTTAAAATTTAAAATATTCTTTGGTTATATTTGGATAACCGCTTGATCGGAGCGGCCGTTGTCCTGTTCCGGTGCGGACTTTCATTGTCCCACCAAAATCGGGATCTGGTAGCTGAGGGGGGAGAAGGCCGATGACGTGCCTTTCCCTTGGTTCACTGGTTTACCAGATGAAGTGGAAGTGTGAGCTGACGCGGCATTGGCTTTATCTAACAAGAAACGAATTTTTCGCTTGCTTAACTGTCTGGATTTTGAAGTTTAGCTTTTACTTTTAACGGTTTATAGTTATGTGAAGCAAAATGCTGTTTTTTGGTAAAGTTTGTTTATATTGTTTCCTTCTGGGTGAGCTTTTCTGAAGAAAACTCTTCGATAGGGGCAGTAATCGCATTGCTTTTTTTTTTTTTTGGGACCTTCTTAAAAGTTTAAGAAGAAAACAATTAAAATATGCATTTTTATCTTCCTATTTAATGGATCGGCAAGCTTTTAGACTTGTCTTAAAGAAAAAGAAAAAAAAATTAATGGTTGTAGATAGATTTGTTTTTTTTTTTTTGTACCAAATATAGTTGAGATGACATCGGTGATGATGTACAAAATGGCTCATGGTTGTAGTCACAATAAAGAGTGGAAAGTAAGAAATAAATTGATAGTCACATATTTTTGCATGAAAATTTGAATTTAATTTTGGGACATTTGAAGACTCCATACATAAATTCACTAAAATACTTGCAGTAATTTTGTATTTAATTGAAAAGAATGAAATGAATATGAATTCAGTTATATCTTTAATTCAACTTTAGACCAAAATTTCTATCGAAGCATAGCATAAGTTTTATAAAAAGGGTAACAGTTAAGCTACTTATATAGAAAATAAGTCATTCTAGGTTAAAAGTAAATCTAAAATGATTGATAACTCCAATTAACAAAGAAATTGGAAATGAGAAGAAAAAAATAAGGTAGGAAAACTATTTGTTGTTAATGCCAAAACCAAAAAGTTTAATATTATTCCTAAAGAACCAAAAAACTGCTCTTTATTTGGTAGGATAATGTTGTTTCAAGTGATTTTGTTTTCCATCTTTTCTTCAGTAGATTTTGTTTTCCATCTTTTCTTCAGTATTCTAACGTAGATGCTGACTTTCATTTTCCCCCCTTTACTCCTAAGGGCGTTTCCTCCAAAAATAAACTTTGCAGATAGGCTTTTTCCAGAAAAATGTTTATGCTCGAGGAAATAATTATTTAACGTCAATTTATAGCTTGAAAGTAGTTTAGGAAGTCAATGAAGGAATTTTTTCTCCTTCATAACCTATCTTCCTAACAATATTTGTATTCGTTGACAGATTAAATATGGAAACTCACTCAATCCTTCTTAAAGAAGATAACTATGCTGAATGGAGTGCTTGGATGAAATCCTATTTGGATAGACAAGGACTTTGGAGCATTGTTACATCACCCGAAGCTTCCGGGCAAGAAGATTCGAAGGACAAAAATTTGAGGGCTTTACATATGATTTGGAACTCTTGCGGTGAGAAAGCATTTTCCGTGGCCAAGGCGCCTATGTCAGCAAACCGTGTATGGAATCGGTTAGAAGAAAAGTTTGCCATGTTGGACAGCATTAGCAAAGGTCTTTTATCTCTCTTTCTCTTAGCTTTATCATTTTACATGTATGATGCATCTAAATTCTACTATTGATGTAGATAATTTTTTGGACTGGAGTGCGCGGATGAAAAGTTATTTGGTGGCCAGAGATCTCTGGAGTGTTGTTGATCCTAGGCAAGAAGATAATGAATTCTCTTCTAAGAATTGGAATATCAAGAATCTTGAGGCTTTACAGGCAATTCGGCGTTTTTGTGACTGGGAAGCACTTTCTAAGACTAGTATGTGTCATACGGCACGAGATGCTTGGAATGTTTTAGTAAATAACTACGACGTGGAGGACGGTATTAAAGCAGGTTTTTATCT
Organism: Casuarina glauca; assembly: GCA_028551395.1. NCBI lineage: Eukaryota > Viridiplantae > Streptophyta > Magnoliopsida > Fagales > Casuarinaceae > Casuarina > Casuarina glauca. The sequence continues at coordinate 4,428,795 of CM052347.1, forward strand.
CTCTCTCTATCTCACAAATATTGCACATGTCTAGGTATTTTAAGTGTATAACGCAATTAAATTCTACCCCAGATGGAGATAATTATGCCGATTGGAGCAACAAAGTGAAATCTAATTTGATGGGTCAAGGTCTTTGGAACGTCATAGAACCAACCTATTCAATTTTAGATGTATTTCTTGGTCGTGGTAAAAAGAATGTCAAGGCTTTAAAGGTGATTCAGAGTTCTTGTGGATGGGAAGCGTATTCTCATATTACTGACATTACCTTTGCACAAAGAGCTTGGGATATTTTGGGAGAAAAATATGGCATGCGGGAACGTATTGACGAAGGTATTTATATTTCTCTCTCTTTCTCTCACTTTCAGTAATACACGTGCTTAAGCATTTTTGGAGACTGATAAATAATTAATAAAGAAGTTCAGATAGCTCCATAAAATTTCAAAAAATAAAAAAGAAGAAAAAGTTTGCGCAATTTATAATTATGCAATTGATCCTTGGATCACTAAAAATATAATAGCTCCTTTTACAAATTAGTCAAACAACCATTCATAAGTCTCTCGCCGACTGCTTTCATTTTATTTTGTACTATGAAAATGGAAAAATAGATTAAAATAAAATCTTGCCAGGGAAAGACTTAGTTGTAGCTGTGAAAAAGGGAGATTGGCCGGCTGTAGATGAGTACCTTAGGCAGCATCCTCTTCACAAGAGGCAGAAGATCACATCTCAGGAAGAGACAGCTCTTCATATTGCTGTGGATGCGGGACAAACGAGAATTGTGGAGAAGTTGGTGGAGCGAATGTTCAAATTGGACTTATATATCGTAGATATTGAGGGTCAAACAGCTTTAGCTCACGCAACTATTCTTGGTAACCGTCAGATGGCGGAGTGCATACTTAAAAAAGTAGAAGACTTGATTAGTGTTGAAGACAAGAATCGACGAATACCAGTTGTTTTGGCTATTGAATACAAACACAAAGATTTGGCTTTGGATCTCTACAATCTCACTCCACGAGAAGTTCTAAAGCAAGGTAAAGGCATTCACGGTGCTACAGTTTGTACAGGAGCTATAGATAACGAGCTGTTAGGTAAGAATTGTTCCTCTAACCAGCTATTGGTTCTTATTTCGATAATTCTATACGTTTGCAATATATGTTCCTTTATATTTATTATTCTTTGTGGATACCACATAGCAGATATTGCTTTAGACTTAATTCAGTGTCATCCACCTTTGGCTCTTGCTGTCGACCTGGATCAACGCTCCCCTTTCTATGCATTGGCATCTCAGCGTAACACATTTTCAAGATTAAAGTGGGTTGCACTTAGTAAACGACGGATCTGCTTCGTTCACTATTTTTGCAATTCATTCAATCATTCAGGTACTTTGCTTACACCAAGGATATATAGATTTAATTCCAGAAGGATTACATGGGATGCCATCTAATAACATCTATTTTCTCATTGGTGTTTTTCTATTTCTTGTCTCAGATAGTGAATAAATTACATAATAAAAATGTAGCGATGGATATTTCCAAATAAAAGCTTCAATCTAAGTGAAACTTTTTGCTCAGAGTAAAAAAGAAGAGTTAATTCTCATAATTATCAATTCCACACAGGGTGAAGGCTGTAGATGACCTGAAATGAGCTTTGTGAACTGAAACAGAAATTCACATGCAAGAAATACAGTACAAAAATAATATTAACTTCTAACTATAAAATTGAAGCATTTTTATAATATCACATTTTATTATATGAAAAATAATTTATACCAAATATAAAACTATACAAATTATTATTATTATTATTATTACTCTTAACTTTTAACAATAAAAGGCAAAGATTTGAAGTTTTAAATGAGTGAATGAAAATGTTGATGTTAAGAAAATCACCAAATAATACGAATTCTTAGTAGGAATCAATATAACAACTCTTAAGACATTTAAAATATTCTGAAATTACATACAGATGACAAAATTTTACTTTTCGCATCAATGGAATAGGTTTATATATGGATGCACAAATTTGCACGAATACAAGAAATATAGATTTAGTTAGTAACATTTAGGATCATAATTTTCCACCTTCATTTTTTCTTTGCTTATAAACTAATAAAACAATGACTCCTTCTTATCTAATAGAAAATACTAATTGAAGAATTATTTTCATTAACAGAAGTTTGAAGATTTCTTTGTGGTTGCAAGCCGAGAATATATTAGAATATTGGAAACAAGTACTGGTTTTATTTGAGCTATGTTTAAAGGGATAATAAATTAGTAATGATTATGTCAAACTAATTGATCGACTGATTCATTATTTGCTTTATGTCTCTTGAAATTGTTATGCATACTTTACTAATGATGGCACCATATTCTCACTTCATTTTTTTTTTTTCAAAGATAAACAAATTCAATAACCTTTCGTTATGGATGAAACTAACATGAACATTCAAAGTGAACGAATAGAGACTAATTCATCATGTATGTTTTCGTACAAAATCTCTCTCCTAAACTTTAGTTGGTAGCAACAAGGATCAAAATTAACTTCGTCTTTTGTTTTCTTCTTAAATAATAAAGCCATGTATCCGAGCTAATAGCTTAGTCGTAAAGCTATCAAGAGAAACCTTAAATTTCTAGTTTTTGATCAACATATTTTCCTTTTTCTGTAAGAAAAAACTAATAACAATAATACCATAACTCCTTCTCATCTATTAGAAAATATTAATCAAAGATTAATTATATTGCTATGACTTCTTGGTATGCTAAACACATTTTTCCAAATATGTTTATCAAAACACAGTAGAGTTAGATAAAAGAAGAGAAACAAAAAACATAATTCATTGTGCTTTGTGTAAGTGAAAACAATGTCTTCACTTATTAATTGTAGATAAGGATATCTTAGGAGCATTTGCGCTGCACATGTCTATTTTATTTGAGTTATATTTAGAATTCCACACTAAGTTTCATGACAATGAATATTTTAGGACTCGTTGATTGATTGAATGATTGATTTAATCTTTTATGTCCTTTTAATTGAAATTTTTATGTGGGATTCGCTAATAGTGCTACCAAAGACTTACATATTAAACTTTTTGTCTGAAATATTCACAATTTTCAATCTAACGTCTGCCGCCAATAAACAAATGAACATTTAAAGTGAACTAGCACAATCTAACATGCCCAAAATTGCTCCCAATAAGCTTTAGTTGATGATAATGAGAATTAAAATTTATCAAATTCATCTTTTATCTTCTTATAAAACCTTGACACCTTCTCATCTATTAGAAAATACTAACCGAAGAGCTATTTTTACTTTTTCATCCTATGCACATGTTTCCCTAAATTAAACTCCATGAAAGAGTTGGATAAAAAGAAACAAAAAGTGCAGCTCATTGTGCATTTGCACGTCAGCAATCGGTTAAGATGCTATAGATTGAATGCCGTAATAATATTATTCAGCAATTATTAGTTTAAAATTAATTGATTTATTTATTTACTTATTTGTGTCCTGTAAGCAAAAATTGTTATGTGGGATTTGCTTATGGTGCTATCAAGTTCTTACACCATTTTACTAGAAGATGCATAGACTCAATTAACTTCGGCATTGCCGAAAATTGTGTGAACATTTAAAAAAGTACACAGTGGTGGACTAGGTATGTTTTCACACAATATTTTTCCTTCTAAACTTTAGTTGCTAAAAATGAGGATCATAATTTAGCAACTGTATATTTCTCTTCTATAAAATAAAGTATCATTCTGCTAGATACATAACGAGAAAGATAGTCAAATTAAGTCTCCATTTAGGCCAATAAGTTAATGATGGAAAACAGGCTCGGATAGCTCGTTTTGGCATGGTTGAGGAACTGTGGTATTATAAGCTACGGTAACACAATTTGCGTTGTCCTAAATTGCTTGTTAATAACTTTAGCTACATTATGGGAGTGTGGGACTGCGTGTGCTATGGGCACACTTAAGGCATTGCCCTCTTTTACATAATTTGCATCATTGTACACAGTAGTTTAAGTTGACTTATGTGTTAATCTCAGATAGAAGGGTTTGAATTGAGTTTTTGTTTTGTTTTTCTAATGTAGTGATTCTGTTGCTATTACTTAACTAAAGTTTGATATTTGCTTTAGACTTAAACTAGTTGGAGATTAAAACCAATTAAAAAGCAAGACATTTTAATGATGGGAGTACGTAGAGACTGTTGAATATATATAGTACATTCCTATTATTAATACTTCGTTTTCTTTATTGTTAGCAACAATCTTCTTTTGTGGATAACTGTTGTTTTTAACTTTGCAGCGCTCGATCCTCTCCGTAAAATCTTGGTTATCCAACATCTTCAGCCTCTTTTATTTTTGGACTTGTTTGTTGAACTTTCTTGTTCTTCTCTTTGTTTTGCTTAATGTTTTATCTATAGTTTCATCTAGTTGAGTCATTGTTATTTTAAATTTTTCGAAGGAGTCAAGGATTCAGAAGAAAGGAATTCGTTGGGTAAAGCTCAAAAACTTCTGCAATGCGTGTGCAAACAGATATCAATTTCATCTTATGAAGACATGGCTACTGGTGGCGTTTCTTCAGCAGTCAATCTTGCTATACGGGAAGGGAAGTTTGAGTTTATTGATGAAATAGTGAAAAGCAATGGTGCTATCAAGTGGCGTGATAACGGGAATGGAAGAACCATACTTGCTATTGCAATCCTGCACCGCCAAGCTAATATCTATAGACATTTACTCAACTCTTTGGTGAAGGACCCAATGATAAATTCTCTAGACTACGAGAAAAATAACATATTACATATAGCAGGGATGTTACCACTTTCCACTCAGCTAGAGTTCATCGCAAGTGCAGCAATGCAGATGCAATATGAACTACGATGGTTCAAGGTCAGTATACTAGCACTTCTAGCTATAATGTTTCAAATTCTAGAGATTTAGAAGGAAGAATGGATAATATTTAAAAAGTGTAGAGTAAATAAAGAAAGCTAATTATCAAAATATCTATTTTCGACGCAAGTTACGTTTCTGATAAGGGATAATTTTGTGTAACCAAAAGATGGTCTCAAGACTTATGCATGTCTATTTTGGATTTATAAAGCTGTATTAACTGCAGATGCATTTTTCTATTTTTCCTGTCAGTCAGTAATTATTTAGTAAAGAAAAAAAATTATAGTTGTGCATGTATATTCCTTCAATGTAAATATGCGTTTGTATTTAGGATTAATTGAGAGATAATGTAAATATTTTATATATTGCCGTATCTTCGTAGGATGAGTATTTTACTAAATTGGTGTTATATCAATATTATAGTTGTTCGTATTAGACTTAATTTATATATTCCATGATAGTATTTAATTAGGCTTCAAGATTTATCTGTATGACGCAGATGACTCTTGTATAATAGCTACCATATAGTGTCAATGTCTATATGTTTATGAAAAATTGGTATCTATAGATCTTTACCATATAACTTTAATATTACTCACCCGCAATACACATATTTAAATGACTAGACACAAGATCATTTAAGTTGTATTATCAAAAATTAATAATGTCTCAGAAAATTTAAATAGGAATCAAATTTAATTTTTTTTAAAGCTTTAAGGGGTGGAACCTAGGCTTGACGTTTGTGATTGAAATCTATAGGAAAAGAAACTTCAGTTATAATTAAGATTGGGTTGCAAACAAGATTTTATTTTCTTTTAGTTGCCATTACCCTCATTGGTATACTTACGGGTGTGTCAGTGCCAGGAAAAAACAAAACACGTTTGGTTGTTTGAATTTATAGTTTGAAGTATGATATTACCAGGCTAAGGGTTTGTTGGTGGGAAATATCAATTTAAATATTAAGGAAAAAGACATAATCTAAGACATTCTGGGCCTATGCAAAATTATTGGAACTATTGAATTTAAATGAACATATAGATCTTCATTAGAGAAATTGTTCTCAAAGTGAGGAAATGTCATTCTTTGACTGATACACCTTTTTTTCTTTTTTTAATCTTTTGGTTTTCTTTGTTTAATAAATTCAGGAGGTGAAGAAAATTGTCTCTCCCACCTTAGAAAAAGCCAAAAACAAAGATGGTTTGACCCCCCATGAATTGTTTACTGAAGAGCACAATGAGCTAAGGGAAAAGGGGGAGAAATGGATGAAGGACACGGCAACTTCTTGTACAGTGGTAGGTGCTCTTATAATCACCATTATGTTTGCAGCAGCTTTTACGGTTCCAGGTGGTTATCAGCAAGAAACAGGGTTCCCAATTTTTCTAAATAAGAAATTGTTTAAGGTCTTTATGATATGTGATTGTATATCACTCCTTTCCTCCTCAACTTCAGTATTGATGTTCCTTGCAATCCTAACATCTCGTTATGCAGAAAAAGATTTCCTCATATATTTACCCATAAAAATGATAATAGGGCTTGCCACTTTGTTCCTTTCTATTGCAACCATGATGATAGCTTTTTGTGCTGCTTTAGTGCTAATGATGCGGGGACAGGCATCAATTTTTATTTCTATTGTCTGTGTTGCTAGTCTTCCAGTGGCCTTCTTTGTACTGATGCAATCCCGTCTCCTTATTGACGTGGCCAGATCAACTTTCGCATCAAACATCTACAAGTAAAGTACAGGCTTTAACTTTTCCATGTATTATATGTTATACTGGTGTTCCGCTAATAGTTGGCTTATGAGCAAACAGTGAACCTTTTTTATTTTTACTGGACAAAAGTTGATGAATTTTTAGTTGCTTTATGTGGCATATCATAATTTGATGAATTGAACTTGCTTATGAGCAAACATCGTTAGTTGCTTTATGTGGCATGGCTGATGAATTGTGTAATTCTTTATGGTTTTAACGATATTATCATTTGCAGAAGTAAGTTAATGATCATCCCTTATAAGTTTCTTTTCTTTTTTATTTTCTAATTTATTTAGTCACTTTGAGGAGAAAAAAAAAGATGAAATTTCTGCAACCCTACAACTTAATACAGTAAGAGATTAAACTTTGAGATTACTTTCAAAACCAGAGGAATTCTATTATGCTTAAAGTTTAGTGGCCTTCTATGCTGCAATGTTATCAAATTTTTTATACGTTGATATTTATGAGTTCAAATTCAATTTTCTACGAATTCAAATGAAAGAAGCTAAATTCAAAATCAGAAGATATAAGATTTATACTTTTAAGTAATAAAGGAATCGGAATGATTGTACATCATAGGCAATTCCTTAGTTGTTATGCCACATAAAAAATGGACAAGCTTAAAAAGAACTTGACGTGCCTGCCTTAATATTTGATCTCTCCAATATAATCCTTTACTTTTATGGTAAAATAATAAAAGAGTAATAATAGAATTTACTAATAAGTACAATTCAGAGATGTAACGCTAAGTCCATAAGTTATGTTGGCATATCATATAATGAAAAAGAAAAAGAAAAAGCAATGTTTAAATCTAAAGTCTAGGTGAGTTGTAAGATTTAACCTTATGGTTAGGACAGGAACAACCATAATCTAATTTTGAAGTGTCATTGAATTACTCAACTCCTACTTTGAGTTTCATTAAAAATGTTTTCCTTTTACAATAAAAAATGATCTTTGGATATTAGACTTCAAGAAGAGATGAATAAGCTTATTGATGTTACACTTGTTGCAAATTTCACCTTTTGATTCAATCTAATTCAATTAAACAACTGTGTCAAAGTAAATGTTGTGTCTATGGGAGGGTAACAATTCAACTTAACTTTGAAATTTAATTTCAAAATACATTTCAAACAACATTTGTCATGAAGTCGTTAAAGATTACTCACATGTTATTCCATTAAGCACAAACTATATCTCATATGCCAAACGCCAATACCTTTTAAAAGTAATCAGGTATCAATCCCACATGGTCAATATGTTCATTACATAAGAGTGATTACAATTCAACACAAATCATTACACACAACCAATGATATACTAGATGAATGAAAAAAACAAATATTGGGTAAAATCCTAGGTCAAAATGACCAAAGATACGATTACTAAGAAAAAAATAGTGTTTATAAGACTTACTAAACTTTTACAGGAAGTCATAGATGATTAAAATTTATCAGTGACTTCTACTGAACTATTCCCCTTTGTTCTCTCATCAAGACAAAAAATCCTCCCTTTAGTTGTTAATATCTATCGTACATCAAGTTTGATGATATTCTTTTTCCCTTACACCCTATTCCTTAAAAGCTATGTTTGATTTTTGTTGGTGTGGGGATACGTAAACATGAGTCAACGTAGGGAATGAAGCATTCCTCGGTGGATTAAACTCTCTCTCAATCATTTATAAGTTTCATCATGTCAACAGTGAATCCAAAATTTCCTTTTTTCTTTTTCCAATAATGGAGAATGGAATGGCAATGAGAATATTTCCTTTTATTTACATTATATTCAGGAAAATTCCTTTCGTATTTGTAGTCATTTCATATGGAAAAGAATGGTTTTAATATTTTATTCATTGCATTCCTTGATTATATTTATTAAGTTCGTTCACGTATTTTTAATTGTGCATTGATAATGTAAAATCTTGAATTAGTGAATACTATTTTTCTCCAATTATCATTGGCTAAATCTAGCCGCCTTTAGGTCTTCTCACAAAAGGATTTCTCTGCGTCCCTAGTAGGTCACAAAGAATTGTTGGTCCCCCTTATAGAAATTACAAGTTTTCACTTGTGTGGTGGCAATTACTATAGGTTAAAATTTCCAGGTCTTTTGTCATAGCCCAATGCTGCTTTAGAACAATCTAAAGATGTAATTCGCTTCAGCTCAAAGCAAAATCATTATGAAGGTTAAATTCATCATATTAAACAATATTAGTATAGTAAAAGATGCTAGAGCCGCATTAGCTGTAGGTGGAATGATATTGTATTTTAAAGATGGATTCTAATGAAAAAAAAAAAAAAAACCATTATAGTTAAACAGATTGAAGGGCAACAAAAAACTACTTGACTTTCTAATTTCTCAAAAATTTCATTGTACCCATAGAGAATTTATGTAACTCCCCTAAGAATAACTACATCTTTTTACGGGACAAGTTGAATCTGTCACTTGTTTTCATATATATGGGCCGTTAAAATAGTTCAATAAGATTCCTTTTTTATTTATTTATGATTTGTTCAGAGTATCAAATGCCAAAACGAAATAAAAATATTTTTTAGATAATTATAGTTCTTCATTTTGTTATCAATTTTAATTCTAGGTCATTCAATCTAATTCGTTGCCGATTTAAGTTTTTTAGAGATTTAAAACTTAACACAACGTCCAATTGATGGTAGCTGATATTTTTAGTCACGCAGAAGACAAAGGCCAACGCAAGTAGACAAAATGCTTAATGGCAAGAAACTAAATTACAGCGAACATAATACCTAGAGAAAAAGTGGAATGACATGCAATCCAAAATAAGCAGTAATGATTTCAAATCCAACATCTAATACTTCTCATCCTAGAGCACCACTTGTCAACAACTGGTCACCACAGGTTGTGCGATTCATGTAAAAAAAGACTTTCTATCCATGGACTCATTCGACGATTCTTCTTTCCCAGGGACTCAAAAGTCGTTCACCATGGCTGTAAGGAGCCGTTCTTTTCCCCAACGATGAGTTATGCGATCTACGCGATAAATGGTTTTCCATTCTTGGATTGCTGAGACTCCTCTTGCCCAGGGATCTCTTGATTTGCCCTACAAAAGAGAAGGCAAATCACCCAAACTCACAGTGTCCCAACGCATTCAGACAAGAGTTCACCCTCTAGTCAATTTACATTCCACCATATCTGCACATCAGCCGCTCAAATGATTATGCCACTGGCCAACCATCACGTAATACTACTAGCAATAAAATATTTGTAAGATAGTCTATAAAAGAGTTTGTGAGAAAGCCTTTGAACATTAATAGGCTTCTTCTCAAATATGCGATGTGTTCCATGGAATTGTAGTAGGGCTGCTGGCCCTGCAATTATGGTTTTTACAGTTGCTTAGATGTTTTTCAGTTTAGTTCAATGTTATCTTCTGATTGTTGCTTCTGTCTAGCTCTGCTACAGCTTGTATTCAGAGCATCTCTGTATTGCTATGTTTTCTTATACTTTTTTACATAAACACTTAGTCACAACTTCAATGTTCTCTCTCTCACATTTTCATTATGATTAACTGAATCCCCCACTCAATTTATTCATCCAATTAATCTGCCTACGGTTGCAAACTTAAGTCCAGTGCTGTCACGTTAAACTCATATTTTCTCCTTCCAGTAGTCAAAAAATCATTTTATACAAGAAAATCAAGTTATTTAGCCTCGTTGTCTATTTTTCAGTCATGGGATCCTTGAGGTCCCAGGTTCAACTCCCCATGGGGAGCATTTGTGATTTAAGTAGAGGGTCATGGCGGTGGGTTGCTGTGTTAGCCTTCCTCAAGGATTAGTCGAGGTGCGCACAAGCTGGCCCGGACACCTTGGTTACCAAAAAAAAAAAAAAAAAATGGTGACGACTGCCAGTTTGACGTCTGTAAAATGTAAACAACGACTAAAAAAGTCATTGCGAATAGTGTGAAAACCACTTTGATGTGCAAAACGTGGAACTGGTACCCCTCTAGCGACAAGATTTTTGCCGACAAAACGCAAGATCACACGCTTGATCGATGGCTATAATCTTTTTACGGGTCGACATCAGGTTTCAAATAAAAACCTTTATTAAATCTATTGATTGTTAGATTTACAAATAAATTCATCACGTGACTGAACGGGAAGAGTCTCGGTCCTCTTTGATGTCTGCTGCCTACCCACGAGACAGATTTGATGAATTAGCTAATAATGTTACTGACGGCACGTGCAGCCTTATCTGGAGGACGGTAGCTGGGAAAAAAAAGTGTCCACAAGAAGTGGAAAAAATGTATAAACAGAGTGGAAACACGAGAGACAAAAAAAATAAAAGATAAAAAAAATCTTTAAATGTGAAGTCAGATGCATCTCATCTTGCTTGTATCTTGATATAGTGAATTGCATATATTAAAAAGGAATCTCCTCACTTAATGATAATTTCTATATGAATAAGTTGAATTATTCTTAATCTAGTAATGTATTTTACATTTCTTTTATCTTAACACAATAAGCTAGATATTTAAAATTTTATCTTTTCACTTAATAATTAATTTTAAGTGGTGAGTTTCATGAGTCTTAACACGACAAATGATTTAACTTTAAAGACAACTTATCGCATGAGCACACTAATTATGGAAGATTGATCTGGGCACAATCATCTAAGAAGACTCAATGAAATTACTAACTATTTTTAAGGAAGAAGGATGAAAGGAATAGAGAGATAATCAATTCAACTCCAAAAAAAGTAAGAAAATATGTGAAAGAAAACATTATCTACATACAATGGTTTATTTTTTGAACTTTTGTTCTTATCGTTCATTTAATGAATAAATGAAACCCTTTCATCTAATGATGCAAAAAGCTTATCTATCTGTAAAAGATAAAGTGACCAAAAACAACTTTATTTACATTCATCTAGTGGCATAGACAGCTAGTTGTGACTTTTTTTAGGAAAAAAAAAGAAAGAAATATCAAATCTATCGTTGTTAATCCCACAAAATAAGGGGATGATTGCCAGTTTGTCGTCACTAAATGGTATATTACGACTACAAAAGTCGTTGCCAATATCTCGAAAACGAGGATTAGCTACCTCCGTTGAAACGAAGCACGTGGGACCACTTTGGTCTGACAAAACGTGGGAACTGATTGAGTGTGAACAATATTTTTGCAATGGCAGTCAACGTTAGGTCTGTTTTTAATGGCCTTTGATCAACTCTCTACAGTTCTTTCAGTTATTCAATGCGCCCAAACACTGTTTTATTTGAATGATATAGTTCTCCAAAAATGCAAGATCACATGGACGGATAAGGCTCACTAGCTGATGGCGTGTGAAGCCTGATCTCGGTGGCGGTAGTTGGACAAAATAGAGTACACAAGAAGTTGCTCTCTCGCGTTAAAACTTTGTGATAAGGTAAAAAAAAAAAAAAGAAAAAAGAAGAAGGTGTAAATGTAAATAGAATGGAAAAAATGAGTGAAACAAAATAAATTCAAAAGTGTTGAGTGGAAGGTATTCTATATAGCTTGTATTTTGATATTATAAGTTGTAGATATTAAAAAGGTGTTTGCTTGTTCAATGACAACTTTTAAATGAATAAATTGAATTATTATAATATAATATTTATTTGAGTAATATATATCTTAAAATTATTTATATCGGAACATAATATGTTATATATGAAAATTGTATCTTCTCATTTAATAATTAGATTGAATTGATAAGTTAAACAATTCTTATCTTCAAGAATAATTTAATCTTAAAAATACTTATCTAATAAGCACACTAGTGAAGAATAAGATTTATCTAACCCTAGGATAATATAGAAAGATGTAAGTTAATAATTTTACCAATCATTTAGAACAAAAGTAGAGATAATAAATTAGACTTCAAGATAACTAATAAAAGATGTAAAAAAGAACATGATCTAGATACAAATGATATGATTTTGTGTTTTAACTTTGCTTCTTACTATCTATTTATTGAATAAATAAAACTATTTCATCTAATCATATGAAAAAAACTCGTCTATCTAAAATAGTTAAAACAACTAGAATTTTCATTCATTCATTGCCATAGACAGCTAGTCATAATTTGAAGGGAGAAGATACCAACACCCTCGATGTTAATCGCAAGAAATATGGCGACGACTGAAGGTAAACACGACTACTAAAAGTCGTAGCAGTAGTCGTCAGAAGTCATTGCTAAGAGTTTGGAAACGACGACTAGCTTCCTTAGCGGAAATACGAAGGGAGGAGCGCGTTTTGGTTTGAAACACGTGGGAGCTGGTAACCCCCCAGGCGACAAAGATTTAAAGGTGATCTGGGACAAGAATTTTTTATATGTAACACCACCCAGATGTTTTCTAAACACCAGATTTCACATTTTTCAAGCATAAGTTGCATAATCCATTGAAAAGCAATAAGCAAATTGCTGTTAATTTGCGAGTAGTAATGATTGCGGTCATAAATACCACTACTCATACTACAATATCTAAGCTACACGGCACAAATTATTGTTCCACTTTACTCCACAAAATAATTGTTTCATCTACCGTTCACACCAAACAATATATGCGGTGTCCGTGGCTACTCCCCTACTGGGACTTACAAGAAGCAATCTTGGAAAACAGATGGCCAAGTTACTAGTTGTTTTCCTTATCAAACTAAGAGCAAAGGTTTCGTGAAAACAGAGAAATCAGAAGGCGAAAAGAGAGGCGAAGCAAGCGGTGGTCGAGTAACCAGGTAAAAGATACGTAATATGAGTAAAGAAAAATGAATTTTGTAATGAATTCATGATAAAGTAGAAGTAGCACTTGATAATGAAGTTCTCAGTTCTCTTGTAAAGCTTTTGAAATCGATGTTTATATCAACAGTCTCTCTGTTTTTATAACTAATCATATGCCTCGCTATCTAGTTAAGCAAGCTGTTTTTAGGTAAGCTCATTGCAATTTATAGCTCCGTCTGTCGATATTTGTAGCGGAGAAAATGAAACAAAATGGAACACGATTGAAGGCAACTGGCCCCTTGAAGGCAGAAACCACACAAGTATTTGGGAATGCCCGTAGGTTTCTGTACTGTCGTAAAATGAGAAAGATGTACAGCAATGTTATTTACACTGGCTTCTGTAGATGAGAAGAGATACAAGAATAAATAAATGAAACACATATGCCTCGGGCCATAAATGAAAACCATGAAATGGTCCCTGCATCAGTAAACTCAGTTGCTAACTTTTGTATGGTTCTATACCGATGGACCCAGCTCCTGGAACCAAGCTAGATTCCGATGAATGAGCTTTAATGGGCTGAAAACGTGTCTGACTATGCGCTGATAATAAGGTTAACTAGCTTTCGGCACTTGGAATCTCATGTCGAAGGTGGTGGTTGGAGAAAAATAGAGTCTACAAGAAGTAGCGTCACCAAAATGCAAACAACGACTACAAAAGTCATTGCCCACAGTTTGAAAATCACGACCACCTTCCTTGTTGAAACGCAGGAGAAACACTTCGATGTGCAAAAAGTTGGAACTGCCACCTCTCTGGGCTTAGAATGAAAACCTTTGGTAAATCTATTAATTGTTAGATTTGCAATAAATTCATCACGTGAATGAACGGGAAGGGTCTCCGTCCTCTTTGGTGTCTTCTGCGCCTACTCACGAGACAGATTTCATGAATGAGCTGATAACGTCACTGACGGCACGTGGAGCCTTATCTCGGGGTCGGTACTTGGGAAAAAATAGAGTCCACAAGAAGTGGAAAAAATGTATAAACAGAGTGGAAAAACAAGAGACAATAAACAAAACTTTTAGAAATCCTAGATGGTGAGGGTTATACAGCTCTAGCTCATGCAGCTATTCATGGTGCAGTGCATGCTTAGTAAGCATAAGCACTTGATCCACTTGGAAGGCGTAAATCGACGTATACCAATTGTGCTGGCTATTCAATACAGGTGGAAAGATTTGGCTTGGTATCTCTACAATCTCACTTCACGAAAAGTTCTAAAGCAAGGTAAAGGCATTCACGGTGCTACAGCTTGTACATGGGCTATAGATAACGAGATGTTTGGAAAGAATTATTCCTCTAACTAGCTATTGGTCGTTTTTCCAGTGATTCTATTGTTCGCAATATAAGTTCTGCTATGTCCATTATTTTTTGTGCATTGGTACAACATAACAGATATTGCTTTAGATTTAATTCAGTGTCATCCACCTTTGGCTCTTGCTGTCGACCTGGATAAACGCTCCCCTTTCTATGCGTTGGCATCTCTGCCTAACGCATTTTCAAGTTTAAAGCGGCTTCACTCTTTTAGCAGTTCATTCAATCGTTCAGGTACTTTGCACACACCAAGAATATATGGGTTTAATTCCATCTAATAACATATGTTGCCCATCTGTGTTTTTCTATTTCTTGTCTCAAAGTAAATAAGCTCCATAATACATAGTAGCAATGAGTATATCCAAATAAAAGGTTCAATTCAAGTGAAACTTTTTGCTCAGAGTACCAGAGAAGAAATAATTCTCATAATTTTCAATTCTACACAAGGTAAATACTGGAGATGACTTGAAATGAAGTTTGTGAACTGAAACATAAGTCAACCTACATTAAAAACTGTACAAAAATAATATCAACTTCTAACTATAAAATTGAAGCATTCTATAATATCACATTTTATTAAAAAATGTTACACCTAATATAAAACTAACAAAAAAATAAAAAAAAATTCACTATTATTCTTAACTTTTAGCTAAGTTATTGAAAACGTTAATTTTGCAAAATCAACCAAATAATATGAATTTCTAATAGGACTCAAGATGACAACTCTTAAGATATTTAAGATATTTTCGAAATTACATATAGATGAGAAATTTTTTGAGTCGGTGTTATTTTAAATTTTGCAAAGGATTTAATGATTCAGAAGAACGGGGCTCATTGGTTCTGGCTCAAAAAATTCTTCGTCGCATGTGCCAACAGATATCAATTTCATCTTTTCAAGACATAACTACTGGTGGCGTTTCTTCAGCAGTCAATCTTGCTATCCGGGAAGGGAAGTTTGAGTTTATTGATGAAATAGTGGAAGTAAGTGATGCTCCCATGTGGAACGATAATCAGAATGGAAGAACCATACAAACATATAACCTACAACAAACATCTAGATTCCAAAGACTCAATATATTAGACTCAATATATTTATTGCCCGATAGTACTTGACTAGGCTCCAAAGACTAAATCTGAGAGAAAGTGCATATCTATATCACATACAGATAAGAACTATGATGGTTCAAGGTCAATCTACAAGCATTACTACCTGAAATGTTCCAAATTCTAGAGATTTAAAAGGAAGAGAGGATAATACTAAAAAAAAAAAAAGAAAAAAAAAAAAGTGTGGAGCGAACCGGAGGAAGCTCATCATGAAAATATTTATTCTTAAGGCAAGTTGCATCTAGTCCATTTCCGATAAGGGTAGTTTTGTGTAACTTAGAAATGGTTTCAAAAAAAAAAAAAAGTGGTTTAAAAAATTATGCATCTCTATTTCGGATTTATAAGGTAAGGTTTAACTACAATCGTACTTTTCTGTTTTTCAAAATGATAAGTAGTTATTTACTCAAGAAAAAAAAAACTTTATGTGCATTTATAGTCTTTCTTGATTAGTATGACAAGATAATAAGAAGCATTACTCAGGTAAAGAGTTGTAGCTTTTACACGCCAATTTTTAGATCTTAATCTTCCTTAAAATGTGGTCATATCTTTTATTTTTTGATTCAATTGTCATTCCATGCAACTTTTGTGACTAAATTCTCGATTAAAAACTACTTTCAACTTTTCCTGTTTAATTGAAACATAATCCGACTCCTTTTATATGTTTTCTTAATGATTTTACTAAATTTATAGTTAGATTAATCATCCTTGTGGCAAAGAGGTGTTAGAGCAATATCAATATAAGATTGACAATTAGTTTCTAAGGTAAAAGGAAGATACGATTTTGTAAATAAAAAATTAAACAACCATAAAAAAGCATAATTATGATCTAATTCAATGTATATCAAAACACAAATTCAACTAAATTTTATTTGGTGATCTAGTATTTGGAGACATTATTTATGGTGACTACACTCCTTATAGGTTTAAGTTGTTCATATTTGTATCATACCTCGTTTTATGAAGAACATTAAAAACAATAACGTACAACAAATATTTTTAGATGACAAACATAGAAATACAACCTATAACAAACAATGAATTTTAAATTCATTCATATTATACTAAAATTGACCTAGTGTTTGATAGTAATTTGCTTGGTTCCAAAGAGTGAAGCTTAGAGAAAGCGCATATCTATTTTTGTGACTAACAACTAATTTAATCTATATGACTGTATGACTCTTGTGCTCTTCTAAATTGTTTGTTTAACATTTTGTGCTTTTATATTTTTTATTATTTCTTTTGAAAAGTTTGGTATAAGGATTTTTTTTTAATCATATGACATTGAAATTACTAACCTGCACTACATATCTTTAGATGACTAATTACATTTATCATTTAAATTCTGTTATCAAACACTGTATAATTTATCAAAAAAATTTAAAATAACCTTCCCAAAGAATTTTTTTAAAGTTTAAACACATCGTTAAGGTTTTTCATTAAAATTTTTGAGGAAAAAACATTTGTTTTACCGGCAAAGTGCGTTGCAACGAAATTTTATTTTTTGTACGAGCCAAAGATCTCCTTGTGTACCTATGGGTGGCTTTGCATAATAAAGGGATATGAGGTTCGAATATGAGATGTTTAAGGCTTTTCATAATGATTGTAATCATAGAATTTAAATGTAGAAATTGATCTTCATCAAATATAAATTGTTTTTTGAGGGGGACAATATCATTCTTTGATTGATACGTAACTTTATGTCTTTTTGTTGCCTTTCTTCCTTAGACTTTGCTTAATGAATACAGGAGGTGGAGAAGATCGTCCCTCCGCCAATGCTACAAGCTAGAGACAAAGACGGTTTAACCCCTAAACAACTGTTTATAAAAAGTCATACGAAGCTCAGAGCAGAGGGGGAGAAATGGATGAAGAAAATGGAAACTTTTGGTCTAGTGATTGTTACTCTAGTATTCTCTGTTGGATTTGCTGCAACCATTACTATTCCAGGTGGTTACGATGAAGAAAGAGGTTTGCCAATATTTTTAAATCACTAATTATTTAAGCTGTATGTGGTATGTAATTATTTAGCATTCTTTTTCTCAGTTTCAATATTAATATTTGTGGAGATCCTAACATCACGTTTCGCAGAAGAAGAGTTCCTCAAATCCTTATCCACAAAGATGATGTTCGAACTTTGTAGTCTTTGGTCTTCTATTGCAGTCATGATGATATGCCTCTGTAATGCTCTTATGTTGGTGTTATATGGTCAACCGACGATTTCAATTCCCCTCATTTGTATAGTTGGTATTCCAGTCTCCTCTCTCATAGTCAGACAAGTCCGTCTAATCATTGATAAGCGCAGATCAATTATTCGATCATCCATATAGAAGTGAAGCCCATGTTTTAATGTTTCCATTGTGTTGTATGTCTCATAGGTGTTCCATCTATAATTCGCATGTACGCAAAAACTGTACTTTTATTTTATTGGACTGATGGCGGATAAATTTTAAGTTGCTTTGCATATTTTGAAAGTTTATACGGCTTTAACTCTATAGTCATTTGCATTAAAAAGTTACTGATTCCTCATAAATTTCTCTTTTATTATTTTCTAATTTTTTAGTTATGCTGACAAAGATTAAATCTGCATGATCCAGTCTGCGGTAGGAGATTAGACTTGGGAGATTGCATTCAAGACCTAAAGAAGTTCTGTTGCGCTCATAGGTTATCAACATTTATACGTTGATATTTATGATTCTAAATGTAATACTTTAAAAATTCAGATCATAGAAACTAATTCACGATTTTAAAAAAATAAGATGTAATCTTTTTTAATTATAAAGAAATTAAATGTCTCAATTCAACTACGCAAAGAAAAATAATAAATCATAAGCAATTTCTAAGGCGTTATACCACATAAAAATGGACATGCTTAAAAGAAACTAGTAACACATCTTTTATTTTTCATCTCTTTTATATAATTATTTAATTTACATAGAAAATGAGAAAGTAATAACAACATTACTAAATAATTAAGTTTTATAAACCTATTGCTAAGTCCATAAATTCTATTGACATATCCTATAAATGAAAATACAGTGTCTATATCTAAAGTCTAAGTGGGTTGTGTTTATTCATAAACACTTATATATAGTTCAATTTGTTCCTGTAAGCTATAAGCAATCATAAACACTTAAGATCATAAGTGACCTAGCTTCTTAGAATATAACTTTGTGAGGTTAGAGAGGAACACACAAAACCTAACTTTGAAGTATTGTTGAACTATCCAAACCATGGTTTACGTTTCATTCCAAATGTTTTCTTTTTGTAAAAGACAACAACCTTTAGATATTAGATTTAAAGAAGGGATAGATAAGTTTTATGAGTTTTACGCCTATTTTAAAATGCAACTTTCAATTGAACAATTGTATTAAAGGAAATACAGGTACTTTTAGACAATAATTTCAAAATATACTGCAAGTATCGTGTATTATGAGGCTGCTAAAGATTTAGCTTTTATTTTTTATTTTTTATTTTTTATTTTTTATTAAATGCAGACTATATTTCATATACAAATAGTATATCCTTCACAAGTAATACTCATAATCACACATCACTAAGGAGGTGTTTACATAAGAATAATTAGCAACAAAAATATTGGATTAGTGAGGAAAACTCAACAGTTGGGAAAAATCCTGGACTTAATAATCAAAGCTTTGTTTGATCCTTGTTGGTTTGGAGATATATAATGACAGTTCAAACTTAAAGCTTTTCTTTTTTTGCATTGTGAAAAAGCCATTCAAATAATTTAAGTGATAAGTAAGAACAGTCTTAACACTATAAATAATTTAACTTTAAAGATAACATATCTGACAAGCACACTAAAGGAGAGGATTTATATAACCATGATGAGCAAACTACTTGACTTCACCCTATAAAATATATAAGGGAGTCTAAGGAAAAATAAACTTCTTAATATACTTGCTATAAAGTGAAACAAGCACTTGCTAATGAATTTATAGTCATTGGGTAAAGCTTTTGAAATCAATATTTAAATTGCCAATCTCTCTGTATCTAGTTAAAGAGAAGTTTAAATAGCTTCAATGAGCACACTAATGATGAAAGATTTATCTAACCACGATCATTTAGGAAGACTCAATGGATTTACCAATAATTTTTAAGAAAAAAGATAAAAGAAAAGAATGGGGAGATAATAAATTGAAGTCCAAGTAAGAAAATATGCGAAAGAAAACATTACCTACATATAAATAATGTGTTTTATTGTTTAACTTTTGTTCCTACTATTTATCTAACAGTACAAAAAGGTTATCTGTCTATAAAAGATAAGATTACCAAAAACAACTATATTTACATTTATTTAATGGCACAGACAGCTACCTATGATTTAAAAAAGAAAAAGAGGAGATATTAAAGCTGTCATTGTTAATCCCACAAAATAAGGTGGTGAATGCCAGTTTGTGATCACTAAATGGTAAATAATGATTACAAAAGTTGCTGCCAGTAGTTTTAGAAACGATGACTAGCTACCTTTGTTGAAATGGAGAATGTGGGATCACTTTGATTTGACAAAACATGGGAAGTGATTGAGTGTGAACAATATTTTTGCAATGGCATTCAACATTAGGTTTGTTTTTAGTGGCCTTTAATCAACTCTCTACAGTGCTTTCAATTATTCAATGCGTCCCAACTCGGTTTTCTTTAAATAATATATTGCCCAAAGATGCAATATCCCATGCACGGATAAGGTTGCCTAATCTCGGTGGCGGTAGTTGGAGAAAAGTAGAGTCCACAAGAAGTTGCTCTCTTACGTTAGAACTTTGTGATAAAGTAAAAAAAAAAAAAAAGTGTAAATCGAATGGACAAAAAAGAGCGAAACAAAATAAAATTCAAAAAAGTGTTGAGTAGAAGGTATTCTATATAGCTTGTATTTTGATATAATAAGTTATAGATATTAAAAGATATTTATTTTGTTAAGTCATACCTAAAAAATTTCAAAGTTAACTTTTTTTAAATGAATTTTAATATTGAAATATGTCATTAAATTTTTATATTTTTACATTCTTATATAAATAAACTCACATATTCATAAAAAAAATATTTATTTGTTTAATGACAAGTTTAAATGAATATATTAAATTATTATATATATTATACTTGTCTTGTAATGTGACGTATTATATATGAAAATTATATCTTTTCATTTCATGATCCATTTTAATTGCTAAGTTAAATCATTCTTACCTCTAAAGATGGCTCAATCTTAAAAATTATTTATCTAATAAGCAAGTTACTGAAAAATAAGATTTATCTAACTAGGATAATATAGAAATATTTAAGACTTGATAACTTTAACAATCATTAGAACATAAAGGATAACAAAAAATTAGAGAGATATCAAATTGAACTTCAAGATAACTAAGAAAAATGTAAATAGGAACATGATCTAGATACAAATGATATGGTTTTGTGTTTTAACTTTGGTTCCTACTATCTATTTAATGAATAAATAAAACTATTTCATCTAATCATATAACAGAATTCGTCTATCTAGAAAAGTTAAAACAATAATAAAAAAAAAACAACAGTTTCATTCATTCATTGCAATAGACAGCTAGCCATGATATGAAAAGAGAAGACATCAACACCGTCGCTGTTAATCCCAAGTAATATGGCTACGACTGAGGGCAAACACGTCTACTAAAAGTTGTAGCAGTCGTCATGAAAAGGGTGACATGGTCACTAAAAGTCATTGCCAAGAGTAAAGAAACGACCACTAGCTTCTTAGTGGAAATACTAAAGGGGGGACCGCGTTGGTATGAAACACGTTACCCCCCTAAGCGACAAAGATTTAAAGGTGACTGGGGACAAGATTGTTTGTATGTATCACCAGATGTCCTCTAACTACCAATTTTTACATTTTTCAATGCAGAAGTTGCGATAATCCATTGAAAACGAACAAGCCAATTGCTGCTAATTTGCGAGTAGTAATGATTGTGGTCATAAATGTCATTATTCATACTACAATATCTCAATTACGCGGCACAAATAATTGGTTCATCTACAGTCCTCACCAACCATGATATGCGATGGTGGCATCTTATCATATCTTCAAGTTTGTCCGGGGCTCCGTACTGGGACATACAAGGAGCAACCTTTGGAAAACAGCTGGCCAACTTATTAGTTGAAAAGGAGTATTTGAGTTTAAATGATGACGATGTAATTGAACAATCTTATAATTTTTTATGTCATATATAATTGTAGTTGTTTCCTTATCAAATTGAGAGCAAAAGTTTCGAGGAAATCTAAACTTTTATGTTGCTTATTTAGTATTTCCGTGAATTGTGTGCAATATATGGAGAGCTCTGAACTTTTGCAGTTTAACTTTTACTTTAACGGTTTATGTTTTTGTGAAGCAAATATTTTTTTTTTTAGTTCATTTATATTGTTTCTAAATGATAGTTTGCGGTGAGCTTTTTCTGATGAAAACTATTCGATAGTTGAACTTCTTAAGAGATTAAGAAGAAAACAATTAAAATCCACATTTTTATCTTCCTATTAAAGGGATCTGAAGGCTTTCATACTTATCTTAAAGAAAATAAAAACATTAATAATGTAAAACTGATGATAAGTGAAATAATCATATATTTTTGCATTCAATTTGAATTTAATATCTGGACATTTGAAGACTAAATAAATGAATTTCACGAAAATATTTGGAGTAGTTATATTATTCGATTGAAAAGAACGAAATGAAACATAGTCACTGAATTATAGGAAAATAGATAGTAAATATACCAAATCCCAAACACAAAATTATCAAAAAAAAAAAAAAAAAAGGAAGAAGAAGAAGAGAAAATGATATGATGCTAGTGTATCGATTATGTTCTAAAATCGAACTGTCAATGTAAAAGCTGAAGGTTCAATGTTGCCACCATCAGGCTCTAATCATTGGAGCGGCCACATTTTCCGACTTCTGAATTGTTAATTGCAATTACAACAATAAAAATGAAATAAGCGGAAAAATTGGGAGGCAGAAAGACAGGTAAAGCAAGTGGTGGCAGAGTAACCAAATAAAAGATATAAAATGTTGTATAAGAAAAAATGATTTTCTTACTGGGTTCATCAATGTTTATATCAACAATTTCTCTGTTTCTATAACTAATCATATGCCTCGGTATCTAGTTGGGGTAGCATTACTGATAAGTAAACTGTTTTTAGCTTGCAATCTATAGTTCTGTTTGTACATATTTGCAGCTGAGAAAACGAAACAAAATGGAGCACGATTGAAGCCAAGGTAGCTTTTGATGAATGAGCTGTAATGGTCTGAAAAAAGGTGTCACTATGAGCTGATGATAAAGTTAACTAGCTGTTGGCACGTGGAATCTCATGTCGGGGCGGTAGTTGGGGAAAAATGGACCTCACAAGAAGTGGCTCTCTCACGTTCAATTATTCAATGCATCCATGATATAGTTTTCTTTGAATGAGATATTTATCTAAAAGCCGCAAGATTATACGTTTGAGTGGCTTAATGTTTAATATCAAGCATAGAACTAGACCCTTCATAAAGTCAGTCAATGAAATGACTTAAAGGTAAAGGTAGCGTTAGGGTGAAGAGGACAGCTATAATTATTATAATTTTTTTTAGTGTGAATTATGACTGGCAGCGACCCGAACAGGACATTCCTATCTTTTGCCTCACCCAAGGCTAAATTGAACGTCGCTTATATATACACAATGTGAGTATCTCATCACTTCTTCAAGTTTGTTCACGGCTACTTTGCATTCGAGCTTACAAGAAGCAGTTTTTGAAGATAGTTCGTTCAACACTGTAAGTCATTAGTTTTTTTTCTTATCAAACAATTTTTTGTTTGCTTAAATGTCTAGATTTTAAAGTTTAACTTTTCCTAAACAAAATGCTATTTTTACTTAAGTTTTTTTGTTAAAGATAGGTATTGTCATATATTAAAAACATGATGATAAACTTTTAAATTTATAAGTGATGAGATTACTTTATTTAATATTTTAAGATTTTGAAATGAACCTTCACATTCAAATATAATATCAAAGTCAGGGATAGACTTCTACTTTGTAATCCTCATTCTCTAAAGTTGGACTTTTTTGCACATGTGGTACTTGTGTTAACATATATGTGAGGAAGAATTTTAAAGATATGTATTATCTGACATTAGAAATATGAAGAGATTTTATAAATGATGAAAATACTTCATTTAATATCTTAAGATTTTGGAATGAACTTTTACACTTTAAAATATTTCCAAATAATAGTGTTGGTGAGTTTTTTTTCGAAGAAAACTGTTCAATAAGTGCAGCAATGTAGTAGTTATTTCTTTTTTTAACTTCCTCAAGAGATTAAGAAGAAAACAACCAAAATCCCTCTGTTTTGCTTACTATTTAATGGGTCTGAAAGTTTTCATATTTTCTAAAAGGAAATAAACACTTATAGCGGTTGTAGCATAGACATTTGACGCAATTCTACTGTTGATTTCAAAAATGGTTATTGGCTCTTTTTTTTAATTAAGAGTGGACAGTAAGAAATATATTGATAATGTAGAAAATGATGATATATGAAATAATCACAAATTTTTTGCATGAAATTTGAATTTAATATTCGGACATTTGAAGGTTCCATAAATAATTTTTCACAAATGGAGTAACTATCTTACTAAATCCAAAAGAATGAAATGAATATGAGTTTTCAGTTATATCTTTAATTCAACTTTAGATCAAACTTCTAGTTGAAGCATAGCATAAGTTCTACAAAAAAGTAGTATAGCTAAATTACTTACATAGAAAATAAGTCATTTTAGGTGTTGAATGTCCCAAGTATTTTAATCTGAAGTAATTGATAACTCCAACGCGAAGGGAAATTAGAAATGAGAAGAAAAAATAAGGAAGTAAAACCATTTGTTGTTAATGCCATCACCATAAAGATTAATGTTATAATACCACCACTTTAACAACTACAACCCCTTTCCCAAAAGAATCAACAACTTGTTCTTTATTTGATTAGATAATGTTCTTTTAAATGATTTTCTTTTCAACCATTTCTTTCAATATTCTAACACACGCCGACTTTTCAGTTTCCCTCCCTTTTAGTTCCAAGGGCGCGTCCTCCTACCATAAATTCTGCAAATAGGCTTTTATCTATAATAAATGTTTTATTTAAGAGTTTTTTTATTCTCTTATTCTTAGATGAATAAACTCATATATTTATATATAAAAAATTTATTCAAGAGAATAAAGACAACAAGTATAAAATTGTTAAAGATCATTAGCTATTTTGGGAAGTCAATGAAGGCTTTCATTCTATTACATGAACAATCTTTCTAACAATAGTTAAATATACTGATAGGTTAAACATGAAATCTGATTCAATTGTTCTTGAAGAACATAATTATGCTGATTGGAGTGTTTGGGCAAAATCCTATTTGCACCAAAAAAACCTTTGGAGCGTTGTTAAACCACGAGAACATCCTAGGCAAGAAGATGCTGAAGTTTCTTTCGAGGATCACAAAGGCCAGAATTTCAAGGCTTTGCGTGTTATTTGGAGCTCTTGTGGACAAAAAGCATTTTCAAAGATTAAAGGGTGTACTTTAGCAAGTGATGCTTGGAATATTTTGGAAGAGAAGTTTGCCATGTTGGATAATATTACCAAAGGTCTTTATCTCTCTTTCTCTTTGCTTTGTCATTTTATATGTATAATACAACTAAGTTTGGCCCTTGATACAGATAATTTTGTGGATTGGAGTGCTCGGATGAAATCTTATTTGATGGCTCAAGATCTATGGAGTGTTGTTGAAGCCAGGCAAAGAGAGGATGAAGTTGTTTCTAAGAATTGGGAGCACAAGAATCTGAAGGCTTTACAAGAGATTTGGAGTTTTTGTGATCAGGAAGCACTTTTTGAGATAAATGAATATAATTCAGCACAAGAAGCTTGGAATGCTTTGGTAGAAAAGTACGACGTAAAAGCCAGTATCAACACAGGTTTTAATCTCCCTTTCTCTATTTCTCTTACGCTCAATGTTACACATGGCTTTATATTTTAAATGTATGGTGCAATAAAATTCTACCATTGATGAAGATAATTATGCGGACTGGAGCAACCGGGTGAAAGCTAATTTGATGGGCGAGGGACTTTGGGACGTTATAGAATCAACCACTGAACCTCCCAAGCAAAAAGATGATGAAGTAAAGTTTAAGATTTGGAAAGAAAAAAATTCAAAGGCTTTCCAAGTGATTCGAAGTTCTTGTGGATGGAAGGCGTTTTTTGATATTAACGACATTAGCTCAGCAAAAATAGCTTGGGATACTTTGGCCAAAAAATTTGGTATGCAGGATCATATCAAGAAAGGTATTCATCTTTCTTTTTCTCACTTTCAATAAAGCACATGCTTAAATATTTTTTGGGTATAACATGACTAAAGCTATTAAAGAATGATAAGAAGTTAAAAAAGAAGTTCAGATAGCTCTATATAATTAAAAAGAAATGAAGAAGTTGCAATTAGTAATAATTGCAATACCACTGAACATGTGAAAGCTCCTACTGTGACAAATTAGTCAAATAAACGTTCAAAAGGTCCGTTTGAGGACCCTCATCAACTGCTTTTATTTCATTTTGTTCTCCAAAAACGAAAAAAAAAAAAATCGTGGCAGGGAGGGACTTTGTCGAGGCTATGCAAAGTGGAAACTGGGGAGACGCAGAGGAATTCCTTGGGCAAGATCCAAGTCTAGTGGGAGCTAAGATCACATGTTGGGAAGAGACAGCCCTTCACATTGCTGTGGCTATGGGAAATCATAGAATTGTGGAGAAGTCGGTAGATCTAATGTCGGCAAAGGACTTAGAGACTGTAGACGACGATGGTTATACAGCTTTTGCTCATGCAACTATTTGTGGTCAGTTGGAGATGGCAAAGTACATGTATGAAAAGAATAAGAACTTGATCCACATTAAGGACAAGAATAAACGTACACCAGTTGTTCTGGCTATTGAATATAGGCAGAAGGGTTTGGCTCGCCATCTCTATTATCAGACTCTTCTGGAAGATCTAAAGCAAGATAAAGACATCCAGTATGCTACAATTTGCACACAAGCTATATACAATGGGATGTTAGGTAAGAATTGCTCTTTAAATAAGTCATTAACCTTTGTTTTTGATAATTTGATTCTTCACAATATAAGTTCCTCTGTGTTTGTTATTCTTTGACACAACACAACAGATATTGCCATAGATTTAATCCAGCGTTGTCCACCTTTGGCTCTTGCTCTCGACCTTAATAACCGCTCCCCATTTTATGCGTTGGCTTCTACTTACGCATTCTTGAGTAGAAGTCGTCTTGGGACTTGGAAAAGATGGATCTATCATTGTTACGATCACTTTTCTTCAATCAATTGTTCAGGTATATTGATTTAATTCTAGAAGAATTACAATTAATGCCATCTGATAAACAGATGCTGCCCCATCATTATTTTTACCTTTAATTATCCAAAGTTAGTGATAAGCTACACTAACCACTTGTAATAATGACGGCATCTAGATAAAAGTGAGTTACCATCACAAATTTAAGAAATGATATTACCAAATTTTCACCTTACTGAGATTTTTTGTCCTAGGGTATATAAGTTCTATGAACTCGTCACCAGTAAAATTTAATTGAGCATTCAAGTATCGAAACGCACCAATGTGATCAAATTGAAAACTAGGGAATCTTTTCTTTGTCTTTTTTGTAAAAGTATCAATAAAAATGTCAAAATACTAGTCGAGTCAAAAAGTGTCTTTACCTTTTGGTCATTTAATTATATTTCCTCATGTAAACGCCAAGCCACAATAAAGGGATCTTATAACAAACAGAAAAGTATTGTTCATGCTACCAATGAAATAATGTCTTCACGAATTTAATTTGTGAAATGATATCTTGTGAGAATTTGCAACTTTTGTGTTGGTTTATTTGAGTTGTACTTAGAATTTCGTAATAATTTTAATTATTTCAAGATTAATTAATCAAGTGGTTTGATTCTTTTTTAATTTTCCTTAAAAAAATATTATTGGGGATTTGATAATGATTCTTCTGATTCTCCCTTGATTAAACGGTTTTGGTGAATGATGGACCAATTCGCTCAGCTTCATCCAATGATGAAAATCACGTGTACATTCGAATTGAGGAAATACAAACTAATGGATCAGGTATGTTTTTGCCCAGAATTTCTCCCTTTCAACTTTATTTGGTAACAATGAGGATAAAAATTTGGCTTCTTTGTTTTCTCTTTTCTTATAAAATCACAAAACCATTATACCTTCTCATCTATTAGAAAATATTAATGAAGAACTGCTTATATTTTTTGTGATTGCAATATCAAGCCAAGAATTACTTGCACTTTTAGGTCCTCTAGACTATAAAACACATAGAGTTGGATAAAAATAATAACAAAGAGACATAGTTCATCGGTTATTGTGTCAACGAAAATTTTGTATTTGTGAATTTATTTTATAAGTTAAGATCTTTGGAAAATCCTTGGAGCACTTGCACCCTAAATGTCAGGCTTATGTGAGTTGTATTCATAATTCATCATAACTATCATTAGGATTTGCTATTTGATTTTTAGGACTACTTTATCAAGTCACTTATTTTAGTCTCATAACTATCATTAGGAAATTTATGGATGGTGAAACCACTGTTCTAGCAGATATAAAAGGGCTATCTTTTTTAAGTATGGAAAATTCCACTTTAATACTGATGGAAACATTCAACTTAAGTCTCTATTCAACGCAACAAATTAATGACGGAAAATCGGCTTTGATAGTTTGTCTTGGAATGGATGAGGAGATGTGGCAATTTTAAGCTATAGTAACAGAATTAGCACAATTCTAAGTTGCTTATTAATAACCTTAGCAGCATGATGGGCAGCATCTAAGGCACTGCCATTGTTTGCAGGATCTGTACCATTATTATCAGTAGTGGTTACCGCTGTGTTTTTTCCTATAGAAAGAAGCGAACACGGAATTATTATTTAACTCAAACTATACTGAGATCCTTGTCATAATTTGGGTCTTTAATAAAACATTATGATTATGCATTTCTTGGGCCACTTCTGAAAGGATCTTTATTGTGAGTTAGTGTTTTGTTGGATCTCCCTTCAGTGTTGTTGGTCTTTATCTGTTGTCTTGTGTTGACCTGGGTAGTCCCCTTGTAGTACTCCACAGTTCTGCAATTTGTTCCTTTTTATCCTCTTTTATTCATTACTCATTCAACTTCTTTTCTCTTCCCCACCAAAAATAAATAATAAATAATAAATAATAAATAATAAAGAAAGAATGTTCTCAACCACGAAGAAATCTTCACAACGTATTGCGATGTGGTGGATCGTATGCATTTCAAAACCATAAATCTGCCCCAAAAAGTCTTTAGAATTTTAATTGGTAAGAATATGGAGGCTGAATTTCGATCAATGCTGATCAGAACTACTCGAAAGTTAACAATAAATGATGAGGAACTTGCTGGTGCTCTACATAATTGCAGAGCAAGACACTTTGATGATGGAAGTACTTTTATAAACTATGAAATATATAGGCCACTAGCATAATCATTACTTTATTTCTTTGATTTTTAAGAATAATTTTCTTTTGTGGATAACAGTTGGTTTTATGCTTTCCAGTGCCCTCTGTACTGCACAAATTAGTGCCAAGGCTAAGTCAAAACTGGGGTATACTACATCTCAGTCTCTCTCATTTTTTCACTGATTTTGTGAACTTGTTTCTTTTTGTTTAGCTTTCTATTTTATTTATAGTTTCATCTAGTTGAATCGGTATTATATGAACTTTTGCGAACCAGAAGTGTATTTGGAGGAGAAGAAGTCGCTTGAGCTCGCCCGAAAATTGCTGCAGCTAATGTCCAAACAGACATCAATTTCAACTGCTGAAGACATGAAGAATGGTCTCGTTCTTGCATCCCTGGAGCTTGCTACCCTAGAAGGGATGTCTGATTTTCTTAATGGAGTATTTGAAGAAAACGGTAGTCTCAAGTGGACCGTTGACCACAAAGGAAGAAGCATCTTTTCTAATGCAGTACTGTACGGTCAAGCTGAAATCCTTAAAAATATGCTCAAATCTGCTGAGAAGGATGTGTTGATTAAATCTCTAGACGACGAGAAAAATAACATATTACATATGGCAGGGATGTTGGCTCCTCCCACTCACTTAAATGATCTTCCAGGTGCAGCGTTGCGGATGCAATCTGAACTACGATGGTTTAAGGTCAGTCTACTAGCACTACTAGCTATAACGTTTCAAATTCTATTGATTTAGAGGGAAGACAATATAGGAATTAAAATGTGCAGAGAGAAACTGGAGGACGCTATTTATCAGACTATTAATTTTGAGGTAAGTTACATTTAGATCATTTCTGGTAAGTGGTAGTTTTGTGTAACTAACAAATGGTTCCACTCGACTTCCCCATGGCTTGAACGAAGGAAGCCTCCCGCCTGCCAGGTTCAGGGGTTTGACTCGTCCCCTCACTTGGTGTAACCAACAAATGGTTTTAGTCGACTTTCCCTTGGCTTAATACTAAGCCAAGAGGGGGCCGCAACTTGGTAGGCCACCAGGTCAGGGGTTTAACATTTTTCTTTTCCTCGGATGTGAGTTAAGTAAAAGAAAAAGAAAATAGTTTCAGCACTAATGCATGTCTATTTCGATTTATAAACCCACATTTTATTGTTGTTGTAGCTTTCTATTTTTCAGGTAAGTAATTATTCACTCAAGGACTAAAAAACAAACACTAGAACGGCACACAGAATCTATCATGGTTAGTGTTTATAATAAGTTTTCCGACGTTAAAAAGTTGTAGATTTTAGAGCCCAAGTTGAAAAATTTGAATCTTCCTTAATATGTGATCAAAACTTTTATCATTTCATAAAATTGTGCTTCTATGAAACTTTTGGAACTAAATTGTCAATTAGAAGCTACTTTCTAGTGATATGTATATTTATATTAAGATTCAATTGAAATTAATCTACTCTTTTTATTTTTCATAATTATTTTTATTGGATGAACATTTTACTAAATTAATTGTTAGATTAATGATCCTTATGGCCAACATGCATTTTGTTTATACTCGAATGGGATTAACCGCACAACCTATAGCAGTTAGCATGTAATTAGGTATAACACTTCATGCCTAACCATAGCTAATTGTAGCGCTTTGTGCTGCCAAGAATTAGCTACCAAGGAGGGTATGAGTGGACCTAGTATAGAGAAGGCCTCGTGGGCTAGCTTGAGTGTTTAATTCCAAGTGATTAACATAATCTGTATAAAGCATGAAGATAATAAGATAGAGCCTCAACTATCAATAATTACTTTTGGCCTAATTGTAGCGCTTGAAGATCCTAGCATATTGGACTTCTATCTGTATTGTTAAGCTATGAGCAATAAATCTCATATTGTTAAGGAATTTATTAGAACACCTATTTATAAGATAATAGGTTCTATCACCTTTTGAATTAATTTTTGAATTAAATAATGTATATCTTTATATGTATTAGAGACATGTTTTCCCATACCAAGTCTATAGGCTCTCATTCGCTAAGTCTAAGCATTCTCTACATAATGCAAACCATGATGATTCTATAATTTAATCATCATAATAAAGGAGCCTGTTAAGATGTAAACAATAAGTTCCAAATTCTTAAGAAAGTTATTAAAAATCTTATTTATATGATAATAGATTCTAGCACTTCTTAGTTAACTTTTGCATTGGATAATGGGTCCCTTAATCTCTTAACATGCTATCAAAGACAGGTTTCCCCTTACTACTGCTATGGACTTACATTGGCTAAGCCCAACCATTGCCCACGTAATACAGTTCCATTACAATCCAATAATTTGACCATCATGGAGAAGGGGCATGTTATAATGCAAATAATAAGTCTAACATTACTAAAAAAGTTATTAAAATTTCTACTTATAAGATAATAGGTTTCATTATCTCTTGAGTCAACTTTTAAATCACATAATAGGCTTTTTAACATCTTAATAAGCACAAGATAAATATTTAGTTTCCAAAAAATTTTAAAAAATTACAATTTGGTAAATCCATAAGTAAATGACCACAAAAGTGCTTAATTATAATTGAATTTCATGTATAATAAGATAAACATTTGACTAAATTTTCATTTCATGTTGTATGTTCAAAAACTTTGGTAATGGTAGGTAAACCTCCATGTTTGTTTACATTGCTCGTATTTGGGCTCAAAAGACAAAGCTTGAGAAAGTTCCTATCTAGTTTTATGACTAACCGTAACTTTCACCAACACAATAGTTATAACTCTTTTTTTTTTTTTGGTGAAAGGTCAAAAATATATATTACTGTAAAAATTACAAGATTTTTTAGTTACAAAACATCATCATTTAGGCTCAAACATTGCATTTAGTAAATTCCAAAGCTCTTGTAAAAATTTATTACAATTTATAAGCTTAACTTCTCTGGCAGATGAAATCTTCCCTCTCATGTCCTTCTTGATTTTGGCAATAATGGTTGAGCAGTTTAGATTTTTATTGTTGAATCTTCTTTTATTTTTTTCTTTCTAAATGTGATACATACGGCATTGAAAAATATACTAAACAAGGTTACTGCAAAACTCTTCCTCTTGACATCCTTGATCATCCAACATATTTAAGCTCTCCAGTATTCAATTTTTCAAGTTAATCCATTCATGCCTAACAATGCCTTCTAGATGTAGTTTGCAAATCTAGATTTAAAAAATAAATGTTCTTGTGATTCTTCTCCTTGTTCGCAGAGGTTGCATTATAGATCCACTGAACTATTTCATTTAGCCACACGATCTATGGTGGATAGTTTGTCTTTCAAAATGATCTAACAAATAAAATTATGCTTTGGTATTCCTTCTTTCCATACAAGTGTTGCCCATTTAGTATCTTTTCTATTCTCTCTCAGTGCTACATAACTTTTGGCAATATTTTATTTTGAATCCATCACTAGTTGTGTGAGTCTACTTCTTACTTGTAAAATATTCCTAAAACTCCAAGCTAGTGATCCTTTCATCTCAACTTCTAATACATTTCTTCTCTTTAAATTTTCTGTTATCATCCATTTAACCCATAGAGAGTTTAAGTTAGGGTGCATAAGAGACCATAAGAGTTTACCAACTGCCACCTTATTCCGTGTATGAATGTCTATCATACCTAGTCCTTCAGAAATTTTAGGCCAACAAACTTCTTTCCATTCCACTTTCACTATACATTGTCCATTAGATTTACCTGCTCAAAGTAGAGTTCTAATCCTTTTTTCAATTTCATAAAGTGTCTGTTTTGTAACTCTTGTCTTATAATGAATTTATATTTTAATTGTACATATGTTTTGTGTCATTTATTTTGGACAATATGTGTATCTTTTTTTTTTTGTTCAATCACTAACGTGAAAACACTTAGTATGCAACAAATATTTTTAAATGAGTAATATAGGCATATGATATACAATTAAAATGTAGGTTTTAAGTTGTTTAGTCTAGACCTAATTTATCTATTGCTTGATAGCTCTTTATTAGGCTTCGAATAGTTATCTGTATGGCATAGTTGTCTTTTATAATAGTTAGCACACAGTTTTAATTTCTGTATGTTTTGTATAATTTCTCATGGAAAATTAGTATATATAGATTTTTTATCACATAAGTTTAATATTGAATGTTGACAATACATTTGTTTAAATGACTTGTTACATACATCATTTACATTGTATTATTAAAAATTGACATTGTATCAAAAAATTTAAAAAGAAATCATCTTTAGACATTGTTTAAGCTTAAAGGATCAAAAATAGGTTTGTGATTGAAATTTATGTGAAAAAAAAAACTTTGCTTTTAATTAATTGGCTTGAAAAGAACTTTTATTTTCTCGTAGAAGACAAAAGCCTCCCTCGTATACTTTTAGGTGGGTTAGGAAAAAACCAAAGGACCTTTGGTTGTATGGCGAAAGAAAATTTTAAAGCTTAACGTATGATATTAGTTGATTAAGGCTTTGTTGGTGGGGCATGTCAAGTTACAAAATAGGAAAGGAAAATGACATAATTTGAGGTATTCTATGCCTATGTAAAATAATTAAACTGCTGAATTTAAATCGATAAATAAATCTTTTCAAATAAGTTGTTTTTGGAGTGAGGCAATGTCATTCTTTCATTTATAAGTAACTTTTGTCTTTTGGATGCCTTTTCTCCTGAGATTTGGTGTAACAAATGCAGGAGGTAAAGAGAATTGCTCCTTACACAATGGAAAAAGAAAAAAACAAAGATGGCTTTACCCCTCAACAATTGTTTACAGAGGCTCACAAGGAACTAAAGAAAGAAGGGGAGAAATGGATGAAGCGCACAGCCACTTCTTGTACAGTGGTAGCTGCTCTCATAATCACCATCGCATTTGCGGCAGCCTTTACTGTTCCAGGTGGTTTCAATTCAGAGACAGGCTTACCAATACTTCTAACTAAGAAGTTGTTTAAGGTCTATATGGTATGTGATTGCATATCACTCATATTCTCTTCAATGTCAGTATTGATGTTCTTGTTGATCCTAACATCGCACTATGAAGAAGAAGATTTCCTCATATCCTTACCCATGAAACTGATACTAGGACATTACACTCTTTTCTTCTCCATTTTGACCATGATGATAGCCTTTTGTGCTGCTCTAGGGCTAATGTTACTGGGACAGGCAACAATTCTTGTTTCTATCATTTGGCTAGCTTGTCTTCCAGGTGCCTTGCTCACAGTGGTTCAATCCCATCTTCTTATTGTCATGGCAAATTCAACTTTTTCATGGAGTCATAGGTTGCCTAGGTCTTCCACTTAATAACGGGCGTACCTTCA
The DNA here is from genome assembly GCA_028551395.1 of Casuarina glauca. Classification (NCBI taxonomy): domain Eukaryota; kingdom Viridiplantae; phylum Streptophyta; class Magnoliopsida; order Fagales; family Casuarinaceae; genus Casuarina; species Casuarina glauca. The sequence goes on from CM052347.1 coordinate 4,463,432, forward strand.
AAATCTTGAACAATGATTGATGAATTTTAACTGTTTTATCTAGTAGACTGTATAAATCTTTATGATTGTAAGTTTCTGATTTTAAGGACAAATTCAATTCCTCGTCTAAGAGATTGGGATGTAGAAAAGCATTCTCTTATAGTTACTCTTAAGTGATAGTGTGAAAGAAACTTGAACCAGTTTGTTTAGGGCATAGGCATTCGTGTCTAACTGAACCTCTTTAAATTAGTATTCTTGTGCATGTTTATCTTAGACTTTTTGATGTTATCGAATTTTATTTAATGCTTGATATTATTTCTTTTCTTTGATTCAAAAGAAATTAGTTGGTTATCAAAAATTAAAAAAAAGAGAGAGATCATCCAATTCGACACACCTCCCCTTCTTGTGTGATCAAGGTGTCTTAAATCCTACAACTTGATATGCATTTCAAACAATATTTGTGTTTAGTCATTTAAGACTAATCAATCTTTTTTTTTTTTTTTTGGGTTAAGCACAAACTCTATCTCATGTACCAAAAGCTAATACCTTTTAAAAGTCATAAGGTATCAATTTCGTACAAATAATGTTTTCATTACATAAAAATAATTACACATAGTACACACTAGTGTAATACAATGAGGGAATGGGAATAGCCTACAAGTGAGTGAATTGGTTTTGTACTTCTGTAGTAGTTTTGAACAATGATAACCTAATTAAATAAGCTTGATTCCTAATCTATATAAGGACTAAAATTAATATAAGGAATACTATGAAAACTGTTACATAGAATATTGACTTAATTACATTACTTACATAGAATATTGACTTAATTACATGACTTACATAGAATATCTACTTAATTACATGACTTAGATAGCATATTGACTTAATTACATGACTAATTTGTTGACATATGGCATGTTTCTTCATATGCACCAACACTCCTCATTTGCTAAAGAGCAACATAGGCTTGAAAATGAATTTGGACAAGAAATAAATTTGCCTTGGGTAAAATATGATTTAAAGAGAAATGACCAAGTCTTTGATACCAAATATCATAACTAATATTATTAATAAAACTGAAATTACATATAGAAGTTTGTTTGGAAATGCAAAAAGTATTTCTTATTGAATGTAAATAATTAGAATAAACAAAATGGAAGAACAAATAAAGCACAAGCCATGGTTAGTCTTGCCTAGCCCAATCAAAGCTCTAATCATACAATCTTGTAATACATAGAAATCATCAAAAAATAGGATCACATAGTTATTGTGACAAGTTAATTTTTGAATAGATAATAAATTATTCTAAAACCATGATGCATATAATAAATGGTAGTGGGGATGATGAGGGTGGACAACAAAAAACCTATTGATAAAATAAAAATTACAAGTTTTTGTAAGGAATTTGAATTTTGTATTTGGATATTTGATGATTCCATATATAACTTTCACAAAAATACATGAGTTGCCTTAAATAATCCAAAAGTACGAAATAAATATGAATTTTCTAAATTATAAATTTAATTAAAATTTATACCTAAATTCTGATTGCAGTGCATCATGCGTTTTACAAAAGGGGTAATTTGTGAAGCTACTTAGATAGAAACCAAATAATTGTAGGTTTAAAAATTGAAAGGGATTTATCTAAAATGACTGATAATCCCAATGCGCAAAGAAATTTGAAAGGAGGTCTAATAAGGGGGAGAATGCATTTTTTTGTAATGCAATAACAATAAAGTTTAATATTAGAATATCACTTTAACAAGTACAACCTCTATTCCAAAAGAACCAAAGGCATGCTCTTTCTTTGATTGGATAATGATCTTAAAATGGACTTTCTTTTCCATCATTTGTTCTAACGTCGATGTTGTGATTTCATTTTCTCCCCTTTACTTCTAAGGGTGCTTCTTCCAACAATGGACTCTGCAAATAGGCTTTTCCGGATTTTAAATTATTAAAAATCAGTTAGTAGTTTGAGAGTAGTTTAGGAAGTCAATTAAGAAATCGTTCTATTGCGTAACTACTCTCCCCAACAGTATCTGGATACTGGCAGATTAATCATGGAAAGTCGCTTAGTTGTTCTTCAAGAAGAATAATTATGATGATTGGAGTGCGTCAGTGGAACGCCATTTCAACAAAGAAGATCTTTGGAGCATTGTTAAATGAACTGAATCTTCTAGGCAAGAAGGGTATGCAGATTGGAAATAAGGCGTTGCAATTTATTTGTAACTCTTGTGGACAAGAAGCATTTTAAGATTAATGGGATTACTTTAGCAAGAGAAGCTTGAAATATTTTAGCACAAAAGTATGCCCCTTCGGATAGTATCACTGCAGGTCTTTATCTCTCTTTTTCTTTGATTAATCACTTTATATGTATAATGGAACTAAAGTCTACTGTTAGGTGAAATTTTAAGTGCAAGTGAATATATCAAACAAGTAATATAATGATAAGAAAAGTATCATTCTACATAGATTGGTGAATACTAGATTAATTAAGTATTAATAATAAACTAATCCTAAAATTTATCTAGCAAATCACAAGAAAGTTGATAATGAATTAAAATTCAATTTTTTTTAAAAAAAATTCAAGACTAAATGAAATTAAATCCAAGAAAGATTAATATGAGAAATATTTTAGAGCATCTGATTTCATCATAACTACTACATATAAATTTTCATAGTTTATGCTTACAAAAATAATAATACTTATGTGATAGTAAAATTTTCTAATTTATTTACAATCTTATGTCTAAATATTGTAAATCTACCCATTTATTTATTTATTATATTTTTATGTGAATTGAAAAAAATAAAATACCTTAAGATCTATAAACATTCCTGGTTTATAATAAATTTTTTAATCATCTTATCACCAAAAGGTCCACAAACAACATGATATATGTCTATCTATATTTAATTAATGGTTAAATATTGTAAGAAGCAATTGCATATCACTTTTAGTTTGAAATATGCAAATCAAAGCTTTACAGGTAGTGGTCAATCACTTAATAGCATTAAATATAATAATATATAACTTATATAAATAAATATCTTGTAAATTATAAAAACTTATAAAATTCATATCATCATAGTTAGGCTACATTATTGCTGTAACAAAAGAAAATTAGAACATACTATTATAATAAACCAAAACAATAATAGAAATTAAGCAAAACATTTTAAATGAAAAATAGAAAAGTTGTCATTATATTGTCTTCTTTTCAAAAATTCTTTATAAAACCCCTACAAAATCAAACTTAAAAATCAAGAATTATATAAAATAGAGAGAAGCTGTTACACCTCTCTTTTTTTCAGTGATTTTCTTTTCTCTTTCTCTTGGTTTTGGCGGCACCCCTTTTCTTTCCCCCTTTTCTCTCCCTTGTTTCTTTTGTGCGGCACCCCTTTCTCCCAGTTCACATTGCTTTTCATTTTATGTTATCTTGTGCCGCGTGCCATTCTCTCTTCACAATCCAGGCCCCTCCCATCTTCTTTTACTTGTTTATCCTTTTTTGTCTTTTTCCTTCTATTCTATACATTGCCTTTCTCTTCTTCTTCTTCTTCTTCTTCTTTTTTTTTTTTCCCCTTGATTCCTTATGTGCCTAGCTTTTTTTCTTCATGTCTCCTTTGCTTATCATGTTCTATTGGGGTTTGCTACATAAATAACAAAGATCTAAATAAATATATGAAAACTCAAATGTTATCTCACAAAAATTGTATTATTTATATTCTAAAATAATCAAAATAATTGTGTAAAAATAGAGTTATCATTTACCCTTAATAAAAGTAATTTCATAAATTGGAGTGATTCAACTTTAGATCCAATTTCAAATTGAAGGACAACATAAGTTCTATAAAAGTAAAATAGTTAAGCTACTTATATAGAAAACAAGTCATTGAAGGTGTTGAATGTTCAAATTATTTTTATCTAAAAGGATTGATAACTAAAATGTGAAAAGAAATTGGAAATGAGAAGAAAAAATGAGGAAATAAAATTATTAGTTTTTAATGCCATAACCATAAAGTTTAATATTATGACACCACCACTTTAACAAGAATGACCCCTTTCCTAAAAGAACCAACAAGGTCTTCTTTATTTGATTGGATAATGTTCTCCAAGTGATTTTCTTTTCAATCATTTCTTTCAATATTCTTAGGCGTGCTGACTTTTCATTTTCCCCCACCTTTACTTCTAAGGGTATTACACCAAACTTTGACTCTGTAAATCGGCTTTTTTCTACAATAAATGTTTTATTCAAGAGGGTAAAAATAACAACCAAAAAATTATTAAACATTAATTAGTAGTCTAGGAAACTTAATGAAGCAATTTGTTCTGTTACATAAACAGCCTTCTAACAAAATTTGCATGTATTGACAGGTTAAACATGGAAACTGAGTCAGTTATTCTTCAAGAAAATAATTATGCTGATTGGGGTGCTTGGACGAAGTCTTGTCAGCATCAAAGAGAACTTTGGAGAATTATTCTTCAACAAGATAATTATGCTGATTGGAGTGGTTGGATGAAATCATATTTGCTTAACAAAGAACTTTGGAGCGTTTCTAAACCATGTGAACATTCTAGACAAGAAGATGTTGAACTTTCTTCAAGGGATTACAAAGGGAAAAATTTCAAGGCTTTAAGTATTATTTGGAACTGTTGCCGACAGAAAGCATTATCAAAGATTAAAGGGTGTATTTTAGCAACTAATGCGTGAAATATTTTAGAAGAAAAGTTTTCCATGTTGGATAATATTAGCAAAGGTCTTTATCTCTCTCTTTGCCTTATCATTTTACATGTATAATACAGCTAAATATGGGTCTTGATACAGGTAATTTTGTGGACTGGAGTGTTCGAAAAATCTTATTTGACAGCTCGAGACCTCTGGATGTTGTTGAAGCTAGACAAGAAGGGGATGAAGTTATTTCTGAGAATTGGAAGCACAAGAATCATAAGGCTTTACAGGAGATTTGGAGTTTAGGTAATGAGGAAGCATTTTTTGAGATAAATGAATTTGATTCGGCGCAAGATACTTGGAATGCTTTGGTGAAAAATATGACGTGAAAGACAGTATTAACATTGGTTTTGATCTCTCTTTCTCTCTCTCTCTCTCCCTCCCTCCACCCCTCTCTTGCATTCAATCTTGCACATGCCTAAATATTTTTACATGTATAATTCAATTAAATGCTTCCATTGATGAAGATAATTATGCGGACTGGAGCGACCGGGTGAAATCTAATTTGATGGATCAAGGACCTTAGGATATTATTGAATCGACCACTAAACCAGCCAAGCAAGAAGATGACGAAGTAAGGTTTAAGAATTGGAATGAAAAGAATTCCAAGGCTTTCAAGGTGATTCGAAGTTCCTGTGGATGGAAAGCGTTTTCTGATATTTATGAGATTAGTTCAGCAAAAATAGCCAAAATATTTCGTATACAGGATTATTTTAAGCAAGTTATTTATCTTTCTCCCTCACTCACTTTCAATAATGCACGCGCTCAAACATTTTTGTGTATAATATGACTAATATGTGGCTGATCATCTCTATAGTCTCACTCCTCTAGAAGTTCTAAAGCAAGATAAAGAAGTCCAAGGTGCCACAATTTGTACACAAGCTATAAACAATGGGATGTTAGGTGAGTACTGTTCCTTAAGTAACACATTGAACTTTATTTTCGATAATTTGAGTTTTCATAATATAAGTTTCTCTATATTCTTTATTTAATGATGCATCACAACAGATATTGCTTTCAAATTACTCAAGCTTCATCCATCTTTGGCTCTTGCTCTCGACCTTGATAACCGTTCTACATTTTTTGCGTTAGCTTTTACTTACACATTCTTGAGTGGAAGACGAAGTCGTCTCGAGTTTGGGAAAGGATGGATCTGCCATTGTTATGATCAGTTTTTTTCATTTAATTGGTCAAGGAACTCTAGAAAGATTAAAGTTAATGCCATCCAGTAAATAGATACTGTCCCATCAATATTTTTCTTCTTCTTACCCAAAATTAGTGAATAAGCTATGCAACACACTTGTAACAATTGGGTACATCGAGATAAAGGTAAGTTACCATCATAGAATTAAGAAATGGTACTATCAAATTTTCGGTTCATTGAGATTTTTTTTTCTAAGGTATATAAGTTCTAAACACTCTCGTCACCAGTAAATACCAATGTATGGTAACTTACCTTTATCTCGAAAAATACCAATGTGATCAATTGAAAACCCGAATCTTTTTTTCTTTCTTTCTTTTTTCAAAATTTCTCCCCCTAGACCGTAATCTAGCAACCTCATATTTTCTCTACCTGTAAAATAATAAAACCATGATGCCCTCTCATCGAAGAGGAAATACTAGTCGAAGAGTTACATCTATTCGTGAAACAAAAAAATCAATAATGTCCTTTTCCTTGCAACATCGAGTCAAGAAACACCAAGCCACAATAAAGTTATCTTATAAGAAAAAGAAAAGTATTGTTCATGCTACTAATGGAATAATGTCTTCACGAATTTGTCTTGTAAAATGATATCTTTTGAGAATTTGCACTTTTTGTGTCCGTTTATTTGAGTTATATTTAAGGTTTCATGATAACTTTAATTATTTCAATACTAATTAATCAATTGGTTTGATTCTTATATAATTCTTTAAAAAGAGTGGTTATGTGGGATTTGATAATGATTCTTCTGATTCTCACTTGAGTAAACCTTTTTTGGTGAATGATGGACAAATCTGATCAACTTCATCCAATGTTGAAGATGATTGGTACACTCGACTTTAGGACCACACTAATGGATCAAGCATGTTTTTGCCCAGAATTTCTCCCTCTCAACTTTAGTTGGTAACAATGAGGATTAAAATTTGGCAGCTTCATTTTCTCTTTTCTTTTAAAATCATAAAACCATGATAGCTTCTCATCTATTAGAAAAAAATTAATTGAAAAATTACTCATATTTTATGTGATTGCAATATCAAGCCAATAATTACCCGTACTTTTGGGTCCTCTAAACGTATTATACACATAGAGTGGATAAAAAGATTAACAATATATATGTATATATATAGTTCTTTGGTTATTGTTTCAATGAAAATTATGTATCCACGAATTTAGTTTATAAGGCAAATATTTGGAGCATTTGCAGCCCAGATGTCAACTTTATGTGAGTTATATTCATAATACATTATAATTGTCATTATGATTTGCTATTTCCTTTTAGAGCTACTTGATGATGTTACTTATTTAAATAAAATTGCTATGTCAAAGTTAATGATACTTCTAAATTCTTGCATCATTAAAATTTTATCTAAAAGATACACAGATTCAATTAACTTTTACAAGAAATACGAAAGTCTAAAATTTTTTTCGCCTAAAAGATTTGGTATGTGTTTGCCCAAAGTATTTTTCCTGTTAGCTTTAGTTGATGGCAATGAGGATTAATTTTTCTTTAAATAAATAGAAAAAAGTATGGCACCTTCTTATCCTTTAGAAAACACCATTAGATAACAATTTTACTTTTTACTCCTATACGCATTTCCTTAAAGACCATAACACCAAAACGTTAATTTTTTATGAGTGTTATGTTTACAATGTCATCATAATTTTGACTAAGATCAATCCTTTGTAGAGTAAAATTATTGATTTATTTGCTTTTTTTGTTCCTTAAAATAAAATTTTATACAAAATTGCTAATGATGCTACCAAATTCAACCAGCTTCTATTATGAATGGTAATCATGCGTCTCAAAGAGAGGAAGTACGAACTAACAGATCAGGGATATATTTTCCAAGATTTCTTTCCCTTAGATTTAGCTATTGATCGGGGCATCATAATTTAGAAAATTCATCTGTTTTTTAATCTTGCAATGAAATAAGAAAGCCAAGAAACCCTCATATCCCTTAGGAACCATAAATAAAGAAATCCTTTTCATTTTTTGTTCTAGCAACACAAAGCCAGGAACTACTCGTTTTCTCTACATTTAAAATCAAAAGATGATAGAGTTGGATAAAAAAAGAACATGTATACAAATTAAAAGAAAAAAGAAAAACAATTAGAAATAAGGTCATGAAAAGTAAATCTAAAATTTGACCCTACTATTTCTCATTTGTTGCAAATCACTCGTTTAAAGTTTCCGTGAGATTGTAGAAAAGGTCTATAATTGTTTTTTTGTTAGTTGGGGATTAAAAATTAAGATATTGTACAGTTTACAGTATCTTTTTCCTCTAATAATGTAGAAGTTGTTCATAACCGGCTTACCTAATTAAATTTAGCTAATTGTACGCGTTTCCTACGTAATTACCGAGCAAGACATTTTAATGATGGGAGTATTTACAAACAACGAAATATATAGCGCACTAGGATTATTCTATTTCGTTTATTTTTAAGAATAATTTTCGTTTGTGGATAACAGTCGTTTTTATGCTTTGCAGTGCCCGCTCTACTGCACAAATTAGTACCAAGTCTCCGTGAAAACTGGGGTATACTACATCCGCAGTCTCTCTCATTTTTTGACTGGTTTCGTGAACTTCCTTTTTCGTCTTTTTGTTCAGCTTTCTATTTTATTAATAGTTTCATCAAGTTGGATCTGTATTATATGAACTTTTTGTGAAGCAGATGTGTATTTAGAAGAGAGGCAGTCGTCGAAACTGGCCTCAGAATTTATGTGTCTAATGTCCAGACAGATATCAATTTCAAGTGCTGAAGACATGAAGGATGGTCTCGTTTTTGCATCCGTCGACCTTGCTACCCGGGAAGGGATGTCTGATTTTCTTAATGAAATATTAAAGCAAAACGTTAGTCTCAAGTGGACCGCTAACCACAGAGGAAGAAGCATCTTTTCTAATGCAGTACTGCACTGTCAGCCTGAAATTCTTAAAAAACTGCTCGAAAGAAGGAAGTGCTGATAAAATCTGTAGACGACGAGAAAAATAACATATTACATATGGCAGGGATGTTGTCAACTCCCACTAAGTTAGCATCTTCCAGGTGCTGCAATCTGAATTTCGATGGTTCAAGGTTAGTCTACTCGCACTACTTATTATACCGTTCCAAATTCTACTGATTTATCTACTACTTGATAGTGCTTTACTAGCCTTTGAATACTTATCTATATGACATAGACAAGTTTTATAATAGTCAGCAAACAGTATTATTGGCTGTATATTTTGTGGAATTTTTTATGATAGTGTATATATATTTTTTATCACTTAAATTTCATATTACTTGTCTACAATACATTTTTTTTTACTGACTAGTTACATACACCATTTAAATTATATTATTAAAAGTTGACTAATGTATCATAAAACTTAAAAAGAAATTATCTTTAAACATTGTTTAAGCTTAAAGGATAGAAAATAGGTTTGTGACTGAAATTTATATGGAAGAAAAAAAAAACTTTAGTTTTCATTAACTTGGGTTGAAAGAAACTTCTATTTTATTGAAGAAGCGAAAAATCTCCTTGGTGTAGTTATGGGTGGGTGAGGAAGAAAATAGAAAACCTTCGATTGTTTGGTGAGAAATTTTAAATTCCAAAATAGGCAAAGAAAACGACATAATGTGAGATATTCTCTCTATGCAAAATAATGGGAACTGCTGAATTTGAATGGATAAATAGTCTTTTTTGAATAAATTGTCTTTGGAGTGAGGCAATGTCATTCTTTGATTTATAAGTAATTTTTGTCTTTTAGTTGTCTCTCTTCCTAAGATTTTATTTAACAAATGTAGGAGGTGAAGAAAAATAGCCCTCGCACAATGGAAAAAGAGAAAAACAAAGATGGTTTAACCCCACAACAATTGTTCATGGAGGCTCACAAGGAATTGAAATTAGAGGGGGAGAAATGGATGAAGCACACTACAACTTCTTGTATGGTGGTAGCTACTCTCATAATCACCATTGTGTTTGCAGCAGCCTTTACCGTTCCAGGTGGTGTCGGCGTAGACATAGGCTTACCAATGTTTCTAAATAAGAAATTGTTTAAGATTTTTATGGTATGTGATTCTATATCACTCATCTTCTCCTCAACTTCAATATTGATGTTCTTGGCAATCCTAACATCGCGTTATCAAGAAGATGATTTCCTCATATCCTTACCCATAAAAATGATAATAGGACAACCCACTCTTTTCTTCTCTATTGCAGCCATGACGATAGCCTTTTGTGCTGCTCTAGTGCTAATGTTACAAGGACAGGCATCCATTTTCACTTCTATCATCTGTCTAGCCAGTCCTCCAGTCACCTTGTTCGTATCGGTGCAATCTCATCTTCTTATTGACATGTTCACATCACTTTTTCATGGAAGTATAGGTTGCCTAAATGTTCCATTTAATAATGGGAATACCATAAAAAATTGTACAATGCTTGATGAGTTTTAGCTGCTTTATGTGGCATATTGTACAAGTCTTTATGATTGTGACGCTATTATCATTTGCACAAATAAATTATTGACCTTCTATGTCATTTTATCATTTTATTTTCTAGTTTATTTTGTCACTTTGGAAAAAAGATAAAATTTCCATGACCCTATAAATTAAAGAAGTAAGAGGTTAAACTTAGAAGATTACCTTCAAAACCAAAGAAGTCCTATTGGGCTTCAAGTTTATTGGTGTTCTATGCTGCAATGTTATCAACATTTTTATAAATTGATATTTATGAGTTCAAATTCAATATTTTCTGAATTCAAATGAAAGAAAGTAAAATCAATTTTGAAAATATACGATTTAATCATTATAAGGTATAGATAAATTGAACGCCCTGATTTGATTGCACAAATAATGGTTGTACATCATAGATAGTTCCTTCTTTGTTATCCCACATAAAAATGAACAAGTTTAATAAGAACTTGTAAGATGTCTGCCTTAATATTTGGTCTCTCATATAAAATCCTGCAATTTTACAGTGAAAAGTGAAAAAATAATCAAGAAAATTTTAAACTGTGAACTGTGTTTTCGTGAGCTGACTTTGTGAACTGTGTTTTTCTTTTTGTTTCAAAAATACCGTAGCAGCTTATTAGATAAGGCTCCACTTTATTATTGCGGCTAACATTTTATCAAGCTAACGCCCACCTTGTACCTTATTAAATGGCCGTAAAACGTGCACTCCGGAAAGTTGATAGAGAGGGCCTTGGAGTTTAACGTCCAAATCAATTAGAATCAATCCGGCACTGTTGCTAATGGCAATTCTCCGATCGCAACATGGAAAGTGTTGTAAAATACAAGAGTATTTTGTTCATTGTCAATATATAAGTTTTATTGGAATTCTTAAACACAAGAGATGAAAATATCCATATATATTTAATGTTGTGTGTTGCTTGTTAGATAGCCTATTTTTAATTTAAAATTTATTGCTTAAAGATGGAAGCAGCCACAGAATGATCGTTTTTCTTTTAAAATGCCTACAAGGATATACGCCTTCTATATGTTTTAAAAGGCATGTTGATGTATTTCCAACATTACGTTTATCATGATATTGTAAATTATATATATGAAAAATATTTACCTTCACTTAACAACCAGATTTAAGTGAGTAAATAACTCTTAACACCAAAATGATTGAATAGTAAGAGCACTTATCTAAGAAGTGCACTACCAAAGAAGAGTACGAAGTGAGTAGATGTATATTATAGTGATTCCATCATCCTCTTTAAAATTTATTCCAAATGTCTAAATTCTTGTATGGAAAACTGTTGTTAAAATTCCACCTTAAATCTACAATAAAAAATTAATTTCATGAAATTTTAATCTTATTAAAGCGTGAATTCATGGTGGTCAGGTCTATTAATATAAATCTCATTAGTCCTAATTGCAACTAGGCTTTGTTAGAAGACTTCCTTTCTAAAAACCTATTTGCAAGAGTGGAACATATCCATATTTAAGAAGTACAACATGTCAACATATTAATAATATGAGATAGATAACAAATTTCAACAAGTTTAAAGACATGGGACAACACTTGCCATTTTCTAACTATTTTTGAAACAAGATGTATATCTCACAATTAGTTGTGAAAACTACTTATCTCTTAAATAATCAATTTCTATATGTCACCACTACTAATCTTTTTTTGTCACAAGTAAGAAGTGAAACTAGAATAACAATATTTGTTTGTAATCATAGACATAGATAGAACTTTGATGATAATCATAGACATGAGTTACAAATGAATCTTGCGTGATAATTAGTAGCTCCACAAGTGAGGCAATTGCTTACAAGCAAAGTGAATACAACCTAACCACATTATAGAGTTCAAGATATAGTGAATAGTTTTTGTTTTTCAACCATCCCCCAATATTTGGCTTAAAAAAAAAGAAAAAAAAAAGAAGACAAACGGTAAAAATTGGCTAATAGGACAGAGATTGTAAAATATCACGAATTCCAAAAGAATTTTTAACCTTTTAAACAAGTTAAATAACATAAAATAAAATCACTTTTCTTGTAACGTGTAAGTTACATAACAATTCTCAAACCAAGAGTTTAAAACACCAATTTCATATCCATTTTGGTAGTCAAAATCTAGTGGAAGTGTCGACATCATAAGCATTTGCTCATCCAATTCACGATGAACTTAACCGACGTTGGCCCAAACTAGGATCACAATGGGCCAAGACAAACTACTTGTTCTGACAATCATAGTGAAAGCAAAGCCTTTAAACCTAACCCATCCGACAACTCAAACTGATAAACAAAAAGAGGCGCTCCAGTAAAAAGCCGGCGTCCATCGGTATGTTCGTATCCTACAATCGTCTTTTAGGACGAAAAGAAGTTGGTTGTATTGTTGATAAAGGGAAGTGCAGAAGTAAGTCCACGAAATACTCTTCCAAGCATCACAAATGGCAAAAAGCTGAATTATATGAAAATAGATAGAAAATATCAAACCTCACATATAAAATTATCAAAACACAAGCAAAAAAAAAAAAGAAGAAACGATATGATGCTAGTTTATCGATTCTGCCCTAAGCTCAAACTGTCAATATGACATAACATATCTCCAGTATAAAAAGTTGAAGGTTTGATGTTGTCACCACCCGGCTTTCATTATTGGATCAGCCACAACTTGCAACTTCTGAATTGTTAATTGCAATCATAACAATTCAAATGAAACGAGAGAGAGAGAGAGAGAGAGAGAGAGAGTGGAAGGCAGAAAGACGGGCAGAGCAAGTGGTGGCAAAGTAACCAAATAAAGTAGAAGTAACACTTGGTAATGAGATTCACAGTTCTCTGGTAAATCTTTTGAAATCAATGCTTATATCAACAATCACTGTTTTTATATCTAATCATATGCCTTGCTATTTAGTTGGGCTAGATTTACTGATAAGTAATTGAGGTATAAATTTTATTAAAGCAAACTGTTTGTAGCATGCAATTAATAACTCGGTTTGTGAAACAAAATGGAGTCCGATTGAAGCCAAGCTAGATTTTGATGAATGAGCTATTATGGGCTGAAAACGTGTCTGACTGTCAGCTGATTAGTAAGGTTAAGTAGCTGTCGGCACGTGGAATCTCATATCGTTGGTGTTAGTTGGAGAAAAATAGGCCACAAGAAGTGGCTCTCTCACGTTAGAATGGTGACAAGTGCTAGTTACGTCACCCAAATGTAAACAACGACTACAAAAGTCTTTGCCAATAGTCTGAAAACTAAAATATGACCAGCTTTGACGTGTAACAAACAGGTGGGAGCTGATATTAGCCTTTAAATGCATCGGAATCTGTAGATTGCTTTCAAACATTCAATGCGTCCAGCACTTAGTTATATTTTAAATGATCTGCAATATCACATGCTTGCGGAAAATATGCAAGATCACATGCTTGGCCGACGGTAGTAAATCTTTTTAAGGTGAATTGCTTTGGAATGGCAAGATTTTTTATGGTAAATATTTGGTCGATGGCAAGATTTTTTCTTAAATGGCCTTTAGATGCATCGGAATCTGTAAAACGCTTTCAACGATGCAATGCATCCAATACTTAATTCTATTTTAAATAATACATTTGTCGAAAAGAAGCAAGATCACATGCTTCTTCGATGTAAATATGGTGACAACTGTCACTTTGATGTCACGTAAATGTAAATTATGACTGCAAAATGCATAGTTAATAATTTGAAGACGAAGACCAGCTTCCTCGTTGAAATGCAGGAGGGAACACTTTGAATGCATTGGAATCTGCAGAATGCTTTCAATGATTTAGTGTGTCCAACACTTGGTTCTATTTAAATGATATATTTACCAACAAATGCAAGATCACATGCCAAAAAATTCAGCACGTGCCTGAACGGGAAGAGTCTCGTCCTACTCTCGTCCTATTTGATGTCTTCTGCCTATTCACATAGTTCACACCTATCAAGTACAACTTTCCCAAGTTGAAATCAATGTTTATTCCAAAGATCCCTCCGTTTTTATAATTTTATTGAAATCAATGACTACAAAAAGTCGTTGCCAATAGTTGGAAGATGTCGACAAGCTTCCTTCGTTGAAATAGAGAATGCGAAAGAACTTTGGTTTGTCAAAACGTGAGAATTGATTGAGTGTGAACAATATTTTTGCAAAGCCGGTCAACATTATTGATGCTTAATTACTACTGAAGCACGTATTACTCGTTTGGCGACTAGGTTTCATTTGAATGACCTTTAAATGCATTCAACTCTCTGCAGTGCTTTCAATAATTCAATGCGTTCAAACTCAGTTTTCTTTGAATGATATATTTGTCCGAAAACGAAAGATCACATGCTGTATAGCTAGACAAGCTCTTATTAATGTTTAATATCAGGCGTACAAGGTAGAACAGAACAATAAGTCAATTAGTGAATAGATTTAATAATAAATGTCATGTTAAGCTGATAGGACAACTATCATTTTTTTTTTCCTACCTACCAAAATGTTATCTTCTTATTTTTTTATCTGTTTTTTTTATTTAATTTTATAAGTTATCACGATGCTGAGTTGGAGGATTGTCTATTTATTGAATGTCTTGTACTTGGGAAAATGTCATATTTTCTAGAGTGCATCACCAGTTTGAACGTATCTTCTACGGACACAAATGGTACATTCTCATACATGTAACATGGCATTTGGCCTTGATTCCCATCGGCAAAAATTGAATTATGATTAACATTAAGAAGTTTCTTATTTAACTCAAAAGTCAACTCAAAAGGAGGTGAAGTCTATTATCTTATAAATAGAATTTTTAATAACTTTCATATCAATATGAGTCTTATTACTCACATCTTAACATGTTTCTTCACTATAATGGTCAAATCATTGAACCATTATGGTGTCACAATGTGTGGGCAATGTCTAGATCTAGGAAATGAGAACTCATAAGAGGTGCTAAGAGAAATCCTGGCTCTAATACTATTTTAAGAGACCTATTATCCAATCCAAAAAGTCACCTAGTTTGTTAAATCAATGGTAAGTTAGTGGGAACTCCAATTATAAGGTTTAGTATTTGATATTTCATGTGAGTAAGTTTGGGTATGTAAGTTGTAATAAAAGATAACAAAACCCATTATTTTATAATCAAGATTTTTAATAACTTCGTTAATAATATATTAGTTATTGCCTATATCTTAGTACACAACCTCATTGGACCATCATAGCGATGCATTACATGAGCAATGCCTAAGCTTAGGCAATGAAAGCCCATGAGGGTGCTAAGGAAAATCCTAACTTTGATATTATATTAAGAGACAATGTGTGACTTTTTGTTTATATCTTGGCATGCCTTCTTAACATGATAGTCAAATTATTTGACCATTATGTACTACATTATTTGAACACTGCACAAACTTATTTAGTGAAAGCCCATAGGGGTATTAAGGAAAATCTTGATACCATATTAAGAGACTTATTATTTAACTCAAAAGTTTATTCAAAAGATGGTAAAACTTATTATCTTATAAGAAAGAGTTTTAATATCTTCCTTAGTAACATAGGACTTATTGCATATAACTTAACATATCCCCTCACATGAAAGTCAAATTATTAAATTATCATGATGTTGCATTACATGAACAATGCTTGCAAATAGCCAATGAGCTCCCAGAGGCTAAGAGAAATCTTAGCTTTGATACTATATTGAACGATATATTGTTTAACCTAAAAGTTTATTTAGAAAGTGGTAGAAACCATTATCTTATAAACAAGATTTTTAATAACTTAATAATATGGGACTTATTATACACATCCAAACAACTAGCAAGACTAGGCTAAATGGGATGATTCTTTATTTATTTTTAAATGTCTTCTACCTAATCGAAATGTTGTACTCTTCTGCTTGTTCTTCTTTTTTATTTTTAAATAAATGTAACGCGGGGCTCGATTGGAAGATTGTCTTTTTATTGGGCGATCTGTACCCGGTCAAGTACCACAATTTCTCTAATGCAACACCACATTGGATTCTTCTAACTACCAGATTTTACATTTTTCAATGCACAAGTTGCCTTAATCCATTCAAATGCAATAAGCAGATCACTCTTAATTTGTCCAGTAGTAGTTAGCAAGTTGCTTTTATTCTATAAAGGTTGCTAATACCGTGTGGGTATCTCCCCATTTCGGGACTTGGAAGAAGCAGCCTCCAAAGACAGCTCATCCAACCTTGTAAGTTGTTAGTCGTTTTTCTTTCCCAGTGATTTTCCATTTGCATGAATGTCTAGATTTTGAAGTTTAACTTTCACTTTCCCGGCTTATATTTATATGAAGGAAAATGCTTTTTTTGGCTAAATTTTATTTATATCATTTCCAAACGACTGTATGGGTAAGATTTTCTAGATAAAGTATTCGATAGATGCAGTTATCACAGTATTTTTATAATATTGATTTATTAAGAGAAAAAAAATCAAAATCCAACTTTTTTGGTCCTATTTAATGGATTTGAAAGCTTTTATATTTATCTTAAAGAAAGTAAATACATTTAATGGTTATAGCATAGACAATGGAGAAAGTATTGGTGTTGATGTCAAAAATGGTCAATGGTTGTAGTCA
Organism: Casuarina glauca; assembly: GCA_028551395.1. NCBI lineage: Eukaryota > Viridiplantae > Streptophyta > Magnoliopsida > Fagales > Casuarinaceae > Casuarina > Casuarina glauca. Next base: position 4,480,378 of record CM052347.1, read on the forward strand.
TAGGTAAGAAATAAATTGATAATGCAAAAAAGTGATGATATATGAAATAATCACACATTTTTGCATGAAATTTGTATTTAATATTTGGACATTTGAAGACTACATAAATAAGTTTCATGAAAATATTTGGAGTAATTATCTTATTTATTTGAAGACAACGAAATGAAACATAGAAGCTTACTTTTCATTTTTTACCCCTTTTCTTCTAAGGGCGCTTCAACCTTGGACTTTGTATATAGGATTTTTCCAGAAAAATATTTTTATTCAAAAGTGAAATAAGAAGTACAAATTATTAAAAACTTCAATTAGTCGTTTGAAATTTTTTATGAGAGTGAATAAAGAAAAATTTTCTATTATATAACTAGTTTTCATAATCATGTTTGTATATTGACAGATTAAAAATGGAAAGTCATTCAATTCTTCTTCAAGGAGATAATTATGCTGAATGGAGTACTTGGATGGAGTCCGATTTGGTTAAAAGAAATCTTTGGAGTGTTGTTATAAAACCAGGAGCTTCGAGGCAAGAAGATGTTGAAGTTTCTTCCGGGGATTGGGAAGAAAAAAATTACTTTGCTTTATGTTTGATTAGGTACTCTTGCGGAGATGAAGCAAAATCTAAGATTAGATGGTGTACTTCAGCATGTGATGCCTGGAATATTTTAGCAGAAAAGTTGACTATGTTGTATAAAGGTCTTTATTAATCTTTCTCTAAACTTTGTCATTCTACATGTACAATGCAACTAAATTCTGTCCGTGATGCAGATAATTTCGCAGATTGGGCTATTTTGATGAAATCTCATTTGATTGCTCAAAATCTCTGGAGAGCTATTGATCATTGGCATGAAGATGGTGAATCTTATTATGATCAGTGGGGGACGGAGAAGGAGACTTTACTGGAGATTCGGACTTTTTGTGGTAAGGAAGCACTTTCTGTGATTGAAGGGGAAAATAACCCGCATCGCGCTTGGAAAAAATTGGAACAAAAGTATGACGTAGAAAGTGGCATTAAAGCAGGTTTATTTTTTTCCCTTCCCTTTTCTGTCTCTCATTCTCAATATTGTACATGCCTAAATATTTTACGTATCTAATGCAATTCAATTCTACCCTAGGAGGAGAAAATTATGCGGATTGGAGACGCCGGGTGAAAGATGATTTGATATTTCAAAATCTTTGGGACGTTATTGAATCATCCCCGGACCCTAACGACCAAGAAGATGATGTAGTTACGTCTGAGACGCGGAGGGGAAAGAATTCCAGGGCTTTGGAGGTGATTCGGATTTATTGTGGATGGAAAGAGCTTTCTGCTATTAAGGGCACAAGTTCAGCAGAACGAGCTTGGAATATTTTGGCAGAAGTATATGACAAGCCAGGTCTCTTTCTCTCTCTATGTGTGTGTATATATATATATATATATACATATATTGGCATATTAAAGAATGATAACCAGTTAATAAAGAACTTTGGATGACTATATAAAATTAAAAAGAAAACAAAAATTGGAGGAAGTTTTAAGGGAAAATAATTCTGACAAAAAGTTAACAGTTAGAGATACTTTATATATATATAGATAGTTTTTAAATATTTTTAAATAATAATTGTGAAATTGGTCCCCAGATCATTAAATATTGAAAAAAAAAATCAAAATACGCATTCATAAGGTCACTTGCAGTCTCCCACAAGCTGCTTCCATTTCATTTTGTTCTCCCAATTTTTTTTTTATTATTATTTTTTAAATATGGCAGTGAATCGCTTCATTAAGGCTGTGAAAAGTGAAGATAGGGAAACAATAGAGAAGCTACTCACACATCATCCACGTTTAAAGATAGACAAGATCACAAATAGAGATGAGACAGCTCTTCACGTTGCTGTGCTTGCGGACAAAGAGCAAATTGTGGAGTTGTTGTTGGAGCGGATACAGTCAATGGAACGTCTTTGTACCTTTGATAATCAAGGTTATACAGCTTTAGGTCAGGCAATTTTTCGTGATAAGCGCAAGATGGTGGAGTGCATACTTAGGAAGAAAAAGGGATTAATCAATGTTCAAGTGGCGCATGATCGAATACCAGTTGTTCTAGCTATTGAACATGGGAAGAAAGAAATGGCCTGCTATCTCTATAAACAGACTCCTCCAGAAGTTCTAAAGGAAAACAAAGGCATTTATGGCGCCACACTTTGTACACAAGCTATATATAATAAGATGTTAGGTAAAAACTACGTTTGTTGTTATCCCAAAGATCTAACATATTTTGTAGTAGATGTTCCTTTATATTAATAATTTCTTCTGCTGCTCTAACACAACAGATATTGCTTTGAACTTAATCAAGAACCATCAACGTTTAACTCTTGCTGTGGATGTGGATGGGCGCTCCCCTATGTATGCGTTGGCTTCTATGCTTGATGTATTTCTGAGTGGAAAACATTCTGTGTTCTTCAATCATTCTGGTATGTCACCACACCAAGGATATATAAATTTAATTCTAGCAGGATTACATGTAATGCCATTCACCCAACATCAAATTCTGCCTTATCAATATTTTTGTTTTTCTTGTCTAAGATAATGAATAAGCTACATGATGCAATTCTAATAATTACCATATCTAGATATTAAGATATTCTTGAAATTACATAAAGATGAAAATTTTTCTTTTCACATTAGTGGTATAGGTGTGTGTGTGTGTATATCTATATATATATATATATATATATATATATGTTTACAAGAATATATATGAAATATAGATAAAATTCAGCTTAATTTATCCATATGAATAACTAAAAATTTAAAAATTAAAAAATCAACTTAATATACCTTAGATGGTAGCTACTCATTTCTTTACCTCATCAGTATAACTAGTGTTGTGAATACAAATGATAGATGATTACTACTCTCGCGAGAGCTTTTCTTTGTGTAGTGAATTTCAAAATTGAAAAAAAAAAAGAAAAAGATAAAGATTGCAAGCAAGAAGTGTAGTTTATTTTGCATTGTCCGAATAAAAAAAATTAGTGAATTTATTCATAAAACAATGATTTGACCATATATGCAACGTACTTGTTTTATTCTATAATGCTTTTCGATCGAATGCTGCAACATTATGATCATATTGAATCTATATTATTAAGCTATTTGAGAAATGTAGCTTTAGTTACTTTGTGTATTTTTGGACTGCTTAAGAGTAAATTGTTATACAAGATTTACCAATGGTTTTATCAAATTTTTTACTTAATTGACTCTTTTAGCCCTAAGGTATAGAGTGAACTCGTCACCAATAAAATTTGTTTGATCAGACCAATTGATCAATTGCAAACTAAAGGATCAGATACATTTTCGTCCAAATTTGTCCTTTTAAGATTTGTTAGTAACATTTAGGATCATTATTTAGCAACTTCATTTTTGTTCTGTTTATAAACTAACAAGACCATGACGTCTTCTTATCTACTAGAAAATAATAATTGAAGAATTATTTTGATTAACGGAAGAGAAGTATTGAAAATTTTTTTGTGGTTGCAGCATCAAGCCAATAGTTATAATGGGATATTTAAATCACTTGTCAGTTTTTTTTAATTATATTTAAAATGAATATTCAATTATCAGTGATCATTTCAAACTAATTGATCAATTCTTTCATTAATTGTTTTATATCTCTTGAAATAAATGCTATGCAAAATGTACTAATGATGGTACCAAATTCTTACTTCACTTGTTTTTTTTTTTTTTTTTTTGAAAGATCAAAAAAATCACTCAACTCCAGCTGTGGATGAAACTCGTTTGAGCATTAGTGAAAATATACAAAGTTATGAATCAGGTATGTTTTAGTACAAAATTTCTCCCCCTAAACTTTAGTTGGTAGCAATACGGATCAAAATTTAACTTCATTTTTTCTCTTCTAGTAAAATAATAAAATAAACCATAGCTTCTTCTCATCTATGAGATAGTATTAATCAAAGACTACTGACGTTTCTGGGATTTCAACACCAAGTCTAGAACAACTTTTGCTTCTTTGTCCACTAAAAGTATTTTCTCAAATATAGTCATCAAATCACAATAGAGTTGGATAAAAGAGAAACAAGAAGTTTCATTGTGCTTTGTGTAAGTGAAAACGAAATATTCACTAATTTATTGCATAAAACGATATCTTATGAGCATTCGCATCCCACATGTTTATTTTATTTGAGTTTTATACGTGGAAATGTATATTTTTGGACTAGCTGACTGATTTATTGATTTAATTTTTTATGTCCCTTTAAATAATCTTTTTTTAGGGGGGGGGATTCACAATTGTCTTGATATTGTCTTGATAATATTACATCAATAAATTTTTTTGTCTGAAATATAAACAATTTCAATCAACTTCTCATCTTCTGCCGCAGATGAACAAGTAAATATTCAAAGCGAACAAGTAAAATTTAGCAATGCAGGTATGTTTTTGCTCAAAATTACGCCCAATAAGCTTTAATTGATGGGAATAGGATTAAAATTTAGCAAATTCATTTCTAATTTTCTTATGAAACCTTGACACCCTCACACGTTTCCCTAAATTAAACTTCACAACATGGTGGAATCGCATGAAAGGAAACAAAAGGTGCAGCTCATTGTGGAATTTGTCGGTAAAAATGATGTCTTCTTCGATTCATTGTTTAAAACGATATCTTTGGGGCATTTATATCTCACCAATAGGTTAATATGCTATATATAGGATGCCATAATAATTTTACTTAGCAATCATTACTTGAAAATTAATTGATTTGTTTATTTACTTATCTGTGTCTTGGAAAGTAAAATTTTATGTGGGATTTGCTTATCGTATTATCAAGTTCTTACATCATCAAAATTTTCTACTAGAAGATGCATGAATTCAATTAGCTTCTGCCACAGACGAAAGCTGTGTGAACATTCATAATGAGCGAGTACGCACCAGTGGATTAGGATCATAATTTAGGAAATTTTTTTTCTTTCCATAAAATATCCTTTAAGTATCGTTCATTGTGCATTATGTTAAACGGTATCTTCAGAGCATTTGCACACATTAAGTTAGGTTTAAGTGTGTTTATTGATTTTAACTCAGTTATTATTTGGACAAATGAGAATTTCTGCTCTTGCGTTTTAATTTACTTGGCCGGAAACTGCTCTGTTAGCCAAGGTCCTTCACCGTTTCACGAGCAGCGTACTCAACTTAGGGCACTGTGTCTTTAAACCAAAATCACGTCATCTATCATAGCATTTTTGACCTGCAAAAGCACCTTGCAATTTCAATCCAAAAGTTAGCTCATAAGTTTAAAAAATATTTTGTAGTTTTAAACATTATCCTAAAAATTATATTTTTCAAATATGAGACTTTTATTTTTGTACTCCTCTATTTATCAAACTTACTTTTGGACTCAAGGTTAATTGGGGTAAAATAAATGCTTCATTATACATTAAGCATACTTAAATGGTTCAAAGTTCACAAATTATACTATAGTGAAAAGCACAAAATCCAATATAAAATTAACTTATAAGTTGAAGAGATATTTGTTTACTTGTAAATATTATTCCAAGATTTGTATATTTTTTAGGTTGGACTTTCATCTTGGATATTCCTTCTCCCTCTTCCCCTCCGACCTTCAAAAAAAAAAAAAAAGAAAAAAAAAAGAGAGAGAGAGGAGTGTTCTCAACAATGAAGGTAATGTTTATAATCTAAATTGCGATGGGATGGATCAGATTAATTTCAAAACAAAAAATCTACCTCTAAAATCCAGTATAAAATCCATCCAACGAGCTACCTCAGTTGCGTCCCTTAAATCCTTTAGAATTTTGACAGATAACTATGTGGAAGTCGGTATTCCAATAAGCTGATTAGAACCACACGAAAGTTAACAGGATGATGAATTAGTGTTGCTTTTTTTATCGAGACAAAAAGCCCAATCACTTTCTAGATTACTATCAACTTTTAGAATCAGGTAATTGTACAATGTTCCTTCGTAATTACGGAGTAAGACATTCTTATGACCTTGTTTATTCAGCGCGTATGGAGATACGAGGAGATTATGTTTTATTAAATATAATATTATGTATGCCTTTAACATTTTTTATTGATATATCTTACATATAAAATTCTTTTACTTTACAAAAAAATGAAAAGAAAAAGAAAAAAAAAAGAGAAAAAAAGGCATTCTTATGATGGAAATATGTAGAAACTATGGAATATTTTAGCACATTTGCATTATTAAAATATTTTTTTTGTTTATTGTTAGTAATATTTTTTCATAAATATATGGATTTATTCATTTAATAATAAGAGAGTATAAAAAGTATAGGGACATACTCTAACATTACAAGTTCATTTAAGAAAAATTAAATTTTAAATTCTTTAACTATAATGTAACAGAACATTTATTTAAGAAAATTTAACAATTATCTTAGCAAAATTTTTCTTTTCAGGAAAACTTTCGTTTTTTATTTGGCAGTGCTAGCTCTACTGTACCAATTGGTGTCAATTATCCATTAACTCTTGGTTATACTACATCCTCGGAGCCTCTTATTTTTATTTTTGGACTAATTTGTTGAACTTCCTTGTTCTTTCCTCTGTTTTGCATACCATTTTTTCAACAGTTTTAATCAATCTGAGTCAGTATTATTTTGATTTTTACGAAGGGTTCAAGAGTTTAGAAGAAAAGAAGTCGTTGGATCTCGCCCCAGAACTTCTGCGTTGCATGTGCAAACAGATACCAATGTCATCTGATGAAGACATGAATAATGGTGTCGTTTCTTCAGTAGTCGATCTTGCTACCCGAGAAGGGCTGTTTGAGTTTATTGATGAAATAATGAAAATAAATGATGCTACCAAGTGGAGTGTTGACCCAAAGGGAAGAACCATACTTGCTAATGCAGTCTTGCACCGTCAAACCAAAATCTTTAAACGTTTACTCGAGTCTCCTGAGAAGAAAGCAATGATAAATTCTTTAGACTACAAGAAAAATAACATATTACATATGGCAGGAATGTTACCGCCTCCTTCTCAGCTAGATCGAATTCCAGGTGCGGCAATGCAGATGCGATATGAATTACGATGGTTCAAGGTCAGTATACTAGCATTTCTAGCTATAGTACTTCAAAAGTGTACAGTAAATGAAGGAAGCTAGTTATCAAAATATCTATTTTTAGGGCAAGTTATGCAGTTTCTAACTTTCCAATAAGTCACTAATTATTTACTCAAGAAAACAAAATTATAGTTGTGCATTTATAGTGCTTGAATTACAAACTACTTCCGAGTTTGTTATGTGTTTGAACTTAGTTTTAACTGAAACATAATCTACATATTTTTATATGTTCCCTCACTTATGTTTACAGGATGGCTATTTACTAAATTGGAGTTATATCAATATGATATATATTTAGTTTCCATAATTAAAATTTTTTGATAAGTTGAATGACGAAAAAGAGCTTAATTATAGTTTAATTTCATGTACAATTAAATTAAACTTCAACTACATTGCATTTAGTGATGTAGTATTTGGAAACATTGCTAATGGTGTCTAGCTCTTTCGTACTATTAAGTCGTTCATATTAGGGGCAGATACAAAGCTAGAGAATTGTCCCTATCCATTTTTATAGGGATACAATATATTTGACTCCTCTAAGTTAGTTAGATGATAATTGTATGTGTATTTTTTTGTTAAGTCTTTTAAAAAAATTTTATATGTTTTTTTTTTTTTTGTGTCTTTAATCATTTAAAGCAATAAGATCACTAACAATCAAGAAATATTTTTAAATAGTAATGCAAGCATACATCCATTGGAGCTGCTAAACTTAAATGGATAAATAGATCTTCATCAAATAAATTGTTTTTGGAATGAGGCGTCATCATTCTTTGATTGACATGTAGTTTTATGTCTTTTAGTTGTGTTTCTTCTTAAGACCTCATTTTTAACAATTTAGTATGTAGAGAGCCTTGTCCGTCCTTCAATGATAAAAGCCCCAAACACAAAGGGTTTGACTCCCCGAGAATTGTTTGAGAAGAAACACAGGGACTTGAGGAAAGAAGGAGAGAAATCGATGAAGAACACAGCAACTTCTGGTACAGTAGTATGTGCTCTCATCGTCACCATTATGTTTACAGCACTCTTTCAAGTTCCTGGTGGTTACATCCAAGAAACAAGGTTGCCATTGTTACTACATGAAAAAGCATTTAAGATCTTTATGTTCTGTATTTCCGTATCGCTCGTCTCTTCCTCGACTTCAGCATTGGTGTTCCTAGAGATCATATCATCACGTTGTGCCCAAGAAGATTTCCATAAATCTTTACCCAGAAAGATGATGGTAGGACTTTTTACTCTTTCCTTGTCTATTGCAGCCACGGCGATAGTCTTCTTTGCCACTCTTGTGTTGACATTACGTGGACAATCATCGCTTCTAATTCCTATTATTTGTGTGGTAGGTCTTCAGGCCATTTTGTTTGTAATGCCAAAAATCTGTTTTGTTATTGACTTTCTTAGAGCATATTTGGAAAAACTATGAAGAATTAAGAATAGGCTAGTGCTTTTATTGTGTTATATGCTGTATTGATGTTCATGTAATAATTAGCATACAAGCAAAAACTGAGCTACTTACTTTTACTAGACAATGGCTAATGAATCTTCAGCTGGTTTTTGTTCCATATTGTGTAAGTCTTTATGGCTTTAATCCTATGATCACTAACGGTTCATAAGTTTAATGTTCGAAAATATCATTTTCTGATTAATGGAGCTAATATAAAGGTATTTACTATATAAGATGTCATCTAACGTATTAGGAGACGCAAAGTTGCTTTCAGACGAATCAACATTAGTGGTGTAAGAGATATATTAGCATATATTAGATATACATCCAGTAGTACAACTTTTGGCTTAAGACCATGCCTAATGTCTTGCAAATTGATCTCTCAGGAGATGGCTATAGAAAAGAGGCTTCTTGGTTTGGAAAATCTTGCCAATGTTGAGAGATCACCATAAATAAGATGTGTTCTTTCTAGCAAGCCGAGGAGAGCTGGAACTTCTGTTTTGTTGTAATTCGCTAGGTGCATAGAAGCAATAACTTGAGGTGGTTTCGAAGAGAGGAACAATAGACAATAGACAATAACTTGAGGTGTATAAGGAGAATTCTATCAATGCGACGTGATAAGCAAACTATTTTTCAGTTAAGCTCATTGCAATCTATAGCTTTGTTGCTAAATTTTTATTTCCAGTTACAAAGTGCGGGCTGCTATACTGGTGGACGTAGCTCCTCCAACCAAGCACATTTAATGAGTGAGCTTTGATGGGCTAATAACTAGATGACGGCAGATAGAGCCTCATCTCATTGTTGATAATTGGAGAAAAATAGAATCCACAAGAAGTGGCTCTCTCACGTCAGAACTTTGTGATAAAATCAAAAAGAAAAAAAATGTAAATAAAGTGGAAAATGAGACACACAAAACAAAAAGTGTTGAGTGGAATGTCCTTACTTGACGATAATTTCTCAGTGAATAAATAAACTTATTCTTCATATAGAATGTGGTTGAGTAATATGTTTTCTTATGATTTATATCTTGATATAATAAGTTATATATATATATATATAATAATAATAATAAATTGAACCCTAATACTTGGTAAGTTAGATCCTTCTTCATCCTCAAAAATCACTTACATAATAAAATTGGGTCTTCGCACACGACTAAAGAAGAGAACCATTATGATCTAGAAAAATTCAATAACTTTACCAACCATTTTTAAGGAAAATTACAAAAAGGTAGCGAGATAATAAATTGAACTTCAAGGTAACTAAGAAAAGATGTAAAAGAAAACATCACCTACATACAAATCATATGGCTTTTGTGTTTTAACTTTAGTTTCTACTTATATTTCATGAATAAATAGAATAATTTCATCGAATCATACAAAAAAGCTTATCTGTCAAGAGACAATACAATAAAACAAATATAGGCACATTGATTCATCAGTATAGGCAACTATTCATGATTTAGAAAGGTAGAAATCAGCACTATCGTTGTAAATCCCACGAAATATGGTGAAGATTGCCAGTTTGTCGTCACCAAATGGGAAATTATGACTACAAAAAGTCTTAATCCTCTACAATACAATGGAGCTTAATCCCACAAGCCTTAATCCCTTTGTAATTCTTCCTTCGTCATCTGAACCTCACCCAGCGAATAAGTGTTTCACATTAGCGTCTAACTTCCCCTATAACTGTAAGTATGATATTACTTACTTGTTTAAAGCTTTAAGTATGATATTACTTACTTGTTTAAAGCTTTAAGTAGGATATTACTAGACTAAGGGTTTGTTGGTGGGAAATGACAAGTTTCAAAACAAGCAGGAAGAACGATTTAATCTGAGATATTCTGTGTCTATGTGAAAAATGGAAATTGATAATTTAAATGGATGAATATATCTTTTTCAAATAAATTATTTTTAGAGTGAGGCAATGTCGTTCTTTGATTTATAAATAATTTATTTCTTCTGGTTGCCTTTCTTTTTAAGACTTTGTTTAACAAATGCAAAAGCTGAAGAAAATTGCCCCTCATACAATGGTAAAAGATAAAAACAAAGTGGTTTAACCCCCTAGCAATTGTTCGCCGGGGCTCACAAGGAATTGAAGTTGGAGAGGGAGAAATGGATGAAGTAGCAAATTTTTTGACAATGGTAGCTATTCTCATAATTACCATTGTGTTTGTAGCAGCTTTTACTGCTCTCGGTGGTTTTAACATAAATACAAGATTACCAATGTTTCTAAGTAAGGAATTGTTTAAAGTCTTCATGGTATGTGATTTCATATCACTCATCTTCTCCTCAACTTTAGTATTGATGTTTCTAAAAATCCTAAAACTTCATTATAGAGAAGATAATTTCCACCTATAAAACTGATAGTAGGAAATTCCAATCCTTTCTTCTCTATTGTAACCATGGCGTTCCATGGAAGTATAGGTTGCCTAGGTGTTCCATTTTATAATGGGCATACCATCAAAAATTGAACAATGGTTGATGAGTTTTAGTTGCTTTATGTAGCATATTGTATAAGTCTTATGATTATAACACTATTATCATTTGCACAACTAGGTTATTGATCACCCTATAATAACATTCTTTTTTTTTTTTTGAGTAGAAATATAAGTTTGCATTAAATAAAAGATAATACATAAAAGCATAGGGGATATCCCATCATTGCAAGAATGATGAAAAGTTTTCAAATCTCACTTAAAATGATATTTTTTATAAAATTTTTATATCTTGAAACAAAGAAATTCTTCCTTGTATATATATATATATATATATTTTACTTTAGCCAACAAGATTGAAATGTCAATTATTTTATTCTAAAATTGTCTTATATCTTATTTTGCCCATATACAATAAATACAAGCTAAAACAATTATCTTAAGAAGCTTTATAGTCAAATTTCCATGACCTTATAAATTAATGTAGTAAGAGAGCAAGGGAGTCTATCGTGCTTCAAGTTTATTGTTGTTCTATGCAGCCATGTTACCAACATTTTTATACATTGATATTTATGAGTCCAAGTTCAATATTTTCTTAATTCAAATGAAAGAAACTAAATTCACAATTATGAAAATACAACATTCAATTTTTTTAAGTTATTTATAAACTAAATGTCTAGATTTCATTGCGCAATGAATGGTTTTACAGCATAGGCGATTCCTTGGTTGCTATCCAACATAAAAATGGGCAAGTTTAAGAAGTAATTGTACCACTTCTGCCTTAATATTTGACTTCTCATGCATAATCCTTCACTTTTACAGTGAAAAATTAAAGAGTAATCATAAAACTGTAAATTCTTACAATTCATAAATCTATTGCTAAGTCCATAAGTTTTGTTGGCATATCATATAATGAAAAGAAACTGGTTCAAATCTATTTAGAATGTCAAAAATATTTTAATCAACTGTTTTTTTTTTTGAAGATTAATTGCTTATTGATGATTTCTTTACTTTTGTATTACCTTAAAAAAGAAATTTCATGTGGGCTTGCTAATGTTGCTACAAAATTCTTACATCTTTGAGTTTTTTGGTTAAAAGATACAAAAAGGAAACCAATCGTGTGAACAGTGAACCGTGATTAACCATGAATATCATATTTTAAAGTCTTTAACTTTCTTTTTCTTGTTATAAAACAATTAAAACCTGGAGGCTCTCTCATCTCTTCGTCTGAAGACAGTTCAATTAAGTATTCTTTATTTTCGTGCTACCAACATAAAGCCAGGAACGACTTCACAAATAGCGTATACACCATATAGTATGTTTAGGTGGATGCTTTTTCAAGCCAGATAATATGATCTAAAGAACTGAACTTGTGAACTGTGTTTTTCCCTTTTATTTAAAAAATATCGCGGCAGCTTATTATATAAGGCTGTACTTTATTATAGCAGCTAACATTTTCTCAAGCTAGCTTCAACCTTAGTAAATGGCCGTAAAACGTTCACTTAGGATAGTAGATACAGAGGCCTTGGAGTTTATCGCCTAAATCAATTAGAATCAATCCAGGAGTATGCTAACGAAGAAGAGATAGGAAGTGAATAGAGACATATTGCAATTATTTCATTGTCCTCTTTTAAATGTATTTCAAACGTATAAATCCTTCAATGGAAAAATAACTGTTAAAGTTTGACCTTAAATCTACAATAAAAAATTAATTTCATGAAAATTTATTCTTATTAAAGTGTGAATTCATGGTGTTTAGGTCTTATCTTATCCTAGATGAAATTATGCTGTGGTAGAAGACTTACTTCCTTTTTGAAAACCTGTTTATAAGAGATGAAGACATCCACATTTAAAAAGTACAACATGTCAATATATTAATAATGTAAGATAGACAGCAAATTTCAACAAATTTAAAGAGATTGCTTGATACTTGCCATTGTTTAGCTATCTTTCAAACTAGAAATATCTCTCACAATTAGTTGTGAAAACTACAAATCTCATAAATAACCCATTTTTGTATGTCACCATTAGTAATCTTTATTTGTTTCAAATAAGAAATGAAACTAGAATAATGATATTTATTTGTAAATAACAAGATAGAAATATGGTGATCATCATAGACTTGAGTGACAAAATGAAACTTGAGTGGTAAAGTGATAGCTCCACAAGTGAGGCAATTGATTACCAAATTATGTCTTATTTAAGTCTATAAATAAAAATATTTAAAAAATCGATAACCTACAAAGTGAATACAACCTAACTACATCATAGAATTCACAATATATAGTGAAAATGTTTTCTCCTTCATACCATCCCCAATATTTAGCCTCCCAAAAAAAAAAAAAAAAAAGCAAACCGTAAAAAATTGGCTAATAGGACCGACATTGTAAAATCGTACAAATTCCAACAGAATTTTTAACCTTTTAAGCCAGTTACACAACCATTCTCAACCCAAGAGTTTACAACACCATTTTATATTAACCTTCTGTCCCACTTGTCACATATCCATTTTTGTACTTATATTTAGTGGAAGTGCCGACATCATGAGCATTGCTAATCCCAATTCACGATGAACTTAACCTATGTAGGGTCAAACTAAGACCACAATGGGCCAAGACAAACTACACGTTCTGATGTTCATTGTGAAGGCAAAGTCTTTAAACCCAACCCATCTGACAACTCAAACTGAGACCCACGAAAGGGCATGCCATTAGAAAGCTTGGGTCCATCGGTCCAGCATCAAATGGTGATACACTACGACCATCTTTTACGACGAAAAAAGGTTGTTGTATTGATGGTGAAGGTAAGGGCAGAAATGAGTCCTGAAATTCTCTTCCAAGCATCCGAAATGGCCAAGACACTAGATGATGCAACTGTATCGATTCTGTTTTGACATAACGGATCTCAGGTATGAGAAGCCAGCATCCGGCTCTCATCATTGGATTGGCCACACCTTCCAACTTCAAATAATTAATTGCAATTACAACAATACAAACGAAACGAGATAAAGAAACTGGGAGGCAGAAAGACAGACAAAGCAAGTGGTGACAAAGCAACCAAATAAAAGATATATATAACGCAGTCCAAGGAAAAATGACTTTCTTAGTGGGTTCATGGTAAATGGAAGTAACACTTGGTAATGAAGTTCACAGCTCCCTGGTAAAGCTTTTGAAATCAATGTTTATATCAACAATCACTCTGTTTTTATAACTAATCATATGCCTTTCTATCTAGTTGGGTAGCATTACTGATAAGCAAACTGTTTTTAGTTGAAATCTATAGTTCCTGTTGTCCCCATTTGCAGCGGAGAAAATGAAACAAAATGTAGCACGTTGAAGCCAACGTAGAATTTGACCCAGCTCTTCTAACCAAACTAGATTCTGATGAATGAGCTGTTATGGGCCGGAAACGTGTTAAGTGGCTGTCGCACGTGGAATCTCATGCCGGTGGCGGTAGTTAGAGAAAATAGAGTCCACAAGAAGGGGCTCTCTCTCGTTCGCATGGTGACGACTGCCAGTTTGACGTCACCAAAATGTAAACAACAACTTCAAAAGTCATTGCCAATAACTTGAAAACCACGACCAGGCTCCTTGTTGAAACACAGGAGGGACTACTTTGATGTGCAAAACATGGAATTGATACCCCTCTGGCGGCAAGATTATTTTTAAAATGGCCTTTAAATGCATTGGAATCTGTAGAAGGCTTTCAATCATTCAATGCGTCGAACACTTAATTCTATTTAAATGACATATTTGCCCAAAAAAATGCAAGATCGCATTCTTGGTTAGGGCGTAGTAATCTTTGTATGGGTTGACACCAGGCTTAAAATAAAAACCTTTTGTAAATCTATTGCCACGCGAGGCTTGTGCACACATTTTATTGAATTTTATACACTATAAGTTTATTAAGTAATTGTTCTAGGTTTACCAAGACTTTGTGCAAAAGATTAAAATTACAAACCGTGGGACGCAGGTGCACATATATTATTGAATTTCTTATACCATAACTTTATTCACTTGATCTCCTTGTACTAAGTAATTACTCTCCATTCATCACCGTGACTCCAGATAGTTCAAGAAATGCCAACAAAAAAGTCGAACGCTCAGTGTTATTTAAATGATATATTTAGAGAAACATGCAAGATCAAATGCAGGGCCGCTAGCCAAGGCACTTTTTACGCTTTAAGATCTATTGACTAATACATTTAAAACTAAAGTTTTAGACAGGGCTGGAGATGAAGACTATCGTTTTAGTTGATATCTTCTACCTACCCAAAGGTTACATTTAAGAAAAAAAAAGGGTAAAATAAAATGAAATGAATTGAAATAAGAGGCCGAGTTGGAGGATTCTCAATTTATTGGATTTGATGATACCTGAACGAACGCCATATTCTCTAGAAGTACAACGCCAGGTTGAGTGAGTTCTACCTAACCCAATGCTACATTTTTATTCATGTAACACAAGGCTGAGTTGTAAACTTGTCTTTTTAGGGTGACTTCTGTTAGGTCAAATGCCACAATTTTTCTATTCATGCAAGACCAGGTTGGATGTCTTCCAATGACCCAAATTTTACATTTTCCAATGCACATAGACTTTTATCTGCTAATTTTGAAAATTCTTATAAGCAAAGAAAAAAAAAATGAAGTTGCTAAGTTATGATCTAATTTTCAAAAGCAACTCTGTTCCCTAGATTAAGAGCAACTTGTTAATTAGAGCTCAAAAAATCAAGAGCAACCTTCACGTAGTTTTCCTTGATCTAAGTTTATGTGCATTGAAGTGAGTGTATGCTTATTTTTTGTTGTACTTAATAGACTGTCCACACATGGGGTGCTAAAAATAACGTACTTGAAGTAGAATATCGATAATGTCAACGCAAATGAAGGGTGTTGACTCTCTGGATCGAGAAGCCCCACAACCAGAAGGCATATTGATAAGGTCCATGCCTGTCGATGTAACATCTGAGGTATGAAAAACTGAAGGACCATGGTTGCCGCCATGCGGCTCTCACTATTGGATTGACCACACCTTCCAACTTTTGAATTGTTATTGCAAGATCTCGATAATACAAATGAAACAAAACAGAGAGTAGGAGGCAGGAAACGAGTTTCAGTTTTCACAAGACTGTGAAAAAGGAAAGAAAAGAGATTAAGAAAAAAGCTGAGCGAATTTAATTCTTTTGATTCTGATGTGATCAATAAGATTATACAGTGTTGTCTAAGCCTAAGTTACTCATATAATAACAATCAATATAGTGAATAAAATAATTAGAAATATAACATGAATATATAAGAAAATCCACGACGATAAGCAAACCACCGACGAATCCGGGTAACGTATTATAATTCGTACACTTCTATCAACAAAAGCAAGTGCTGTCAGAAATACAGGAAAAATGAGTTTTTTAATTTGTACCTGATAAAGTGGAACTGGCACTTGGTAATGAAGTTCACAAGTAGAAAATCAATGTTTATACCAAAGATCCCTCCGTTGGTGTAGCATTATTGACAAGCAATCTATAGTCCTGCTAGCTAAATTTTTATATCCAGTTGCAAAATGCAGGTTCTACACGGATAGACCCAGCTGTTCCAGCCAAGATAGCCTTGGATGAATGAGCTTTGATGGGCTGATAACGTGTCTGTCTACACGCTGATGATAAGGTTAACTAGCTGTCGGCACGTGGGGTGGCGATAGCTGGAGAATAGTTCCCAAGATGGGTCTCTCTCGCGTTAGAATGGTGACAACTGCCAGTTTAACGTCCCCAAAGTGTAAACTACGACCCCAAAAGTCATTGCTAACAGTGTGAAAAACACGACCGACTTCCTGGTTGAAATGTAGGAGGGACAACTTTGATGTGCAAATCGTGGGAACTGATACTCATCTAAAGGCAAGATATTTTTTAAAATGGCCTTTAAATCCATAGGAATCTGTAGAACACTTTCAACCATTTAATTTTTCCAACACTTGCTTCTATTTAAATGACATATTTGCCGAAAAAAATGCAAGATCACGTGCTTGGTCGTTGGTTAGTAAGCTTAAAATAAAAACCTTCAGTAAATCTATTGATTGCTAAATTTACAAATAAATTCATCACATGACTGAACGGGAAGAGTGCCGTCCTATTTGATGTCTTCTGCCTATCCACATGTTCCTTTTTTTTTTAATTACTTTTAACACGACGCGAAGTTGGGATATGGTGTTTTTATTGGTTATGACTTCTACTATGTCAAATGCTACTTAATAAACTCATTCTGCGGCACCTATTGATATGGGATGGAATGGGAAATGATAGGATCTTGAAAGGTAATTGTCATGGCGTGAGGAGCTCATACTGTTGGTTGCTTTCTAATATTCGAAATGAAGAAGATTTTGTAATGATTGGGTTTTCTGTATTATTCAATTCTTCATTTTATCTTTTGTTCAGAAACAAATTGAATATTATCCATAATGTTGGTTTTCTCTCAGATGAAGAAAGTTAGATTTGGTTTAAACTAGTTGACTTACTTTAGAGTGCCTAACTTGTCCATTACAAGTTGCACTGTAACCAACGAAAAGATATATAAGGTAATGCTAGACAAAGTGAACTTCTTAATTGGTTCATGATAACGTGGAAGTAGCACTTGGAATAAGGATTCATGGCCGGTAAAACCTTTTCGTGTTATCAGTAATCTCTCCTTTTCTATTATTAATCACAAGGTTTGCCATCTTGTCCGTGTAGCATTGCTGATAACCAAAATATTTTTCAAGTAAGCTCATTGCAACCCATAGTCTTGTTAGTCCAGTTGCAGAATGCAGGCAGCTGTACTGATGGACCCAGGTCTTCTAACCGAAACAAATTTGATGAATCAGCTGACAACGTCGCTGACTATGCGCCGATGGTAAGTTTGAGTAGCTGAGATCACTTGAAGCCTGATCTTGGTGCCGGCGGTTGAAGAAAAATAAAGTCCACAAGAAGTGTCTCTTTCGCGTTAGAACCTTGTGATAAAACTAAAATAATGTATAAAAAGAGTGGAAAAACGAGAGAAAATAAACAAAATTTTAGGTGTTTGAGTAAGATGCATCTCATCTTGCTTATATCTTGATATAGTAGATTGCATCTATTAAAAAAGGAATCTCCTCACTTAATGACAATTTTGAAATGAACAAGTTGAACTATTCTTAATCTAATAGTGTATTTGACATTACTTATATTTTAATACAATCTGTTAGATATTTAAAAATTGTATCTTTTCACTTAATAATCAATTTTAACTAATAAGTTAGATCAGTCTCAATACGACAAATGTTTAACCGTAAAGACAACTTATCGAATAAGGACACTAACGATGACAGATTTATCTAACCATGATCATCTAGGAAGATTTACTGAATTTACCAGTCATTTTTAAGAAAAGGGATAAAAAGAATAAAGAGATAATGAATTGAACTTCAACATAAGTAAGAAAATATGTGAAGGAAAACATTATCTACATACGAATCATGTGGTTTATTGTTTTAAATTTTGTTCTTACTATTCATGTAATGGATAAATGAAACCGATTCATCTAACATCACAAAAACGTTTATCTATCCATGAAAGATAATATGACAAAAAACAATCACATTCACATTCATTCGGGGACATAGACAGCTAGTAATGATTTAAAAAAGAAGATATCAACCCCCTCGCTGTCAAAGCCCATAAAATTAGGTGATGATTGCTAGTTTGTCGACACTACATGGTAAACTACAGCTACAAAAAGCCGTTGCCAATTGTTTGAAAACGACTACTATATTCGTTCGTTGAAGTACAGACTGTGGCACCACTTTGCTTTGTGAAAACATAGGAATTAATTAGGTTTGACCGATATTTTTACAATGGCATTCACCATTTTCCCTGATTAATTACGGATGCACGTATTACCTTTATGGCGACAAGATTTATGGGTGATTAGTGGCAACTTTTTTTCAATAGCCTTTAAATGCATTGGAATTATAAAATGCATTCATTCAAGGCCTCGATACTATGTCACAATGCGATCTGTAGGAGAAGGCTCAAGCCCAATAGAGGTTGAATATGGAGGCAAAAAAGGATAGCTGTCCAAGAGAGGTAGAAAGTTTTTTTGGGAATAAGAGTTCTGTATAAGTTTTTATACATGTAATTTATAATGTAAAGAATTCTATTTAAAATGCAATGGAATCCTAATGCTATAAGATCTCCCAGCCCCCCCAGCCCCATCGCCCCCCCAGCCCCCATCGCCCCCCAGCCCCCGCCGCAGATCTCCTAGCCCCCCCGCACCCCCCAGCCCCCATCGCCCCCCAGCCCCCGCCGCAGATCTCCTAGCCCCCCCGCGCCCCCATCGCTCCCCCCAGCACCCGCCGCAGATCTCCCAATCGCTCCCCCCTATCATTCCCCCGTCCCCCATCGCCTCCCCACCCTACCGCCTCGTCCCTGCGCCCCCCCAATCGTTGGCCTAGTCCCTAGACTCCCCGTCGTTCTCAGAGCCCACCCATCGCATCCCCATCGTGTGGTCACCGGCGGAAGGTAGTAGGAATTAGAGCAGGTCAGCGGGAGACAAGACCTGATGGCTGATCGCCGGATCTCCTAGGCTTGGAGGTAAGTAAAAAAAAAAAAAAAAAAAAAAAAAAAAAAAAAAAAGAGTAAAAAAAAAAAAAAAAAAAATTCTGTATATTAGATTATAATTAGGATAGACTCTGTTGAGGTGAGTGTTGTTTCTGTGTGTTTTATTTTTCTATTTTTTTATTTTATTTTATTTTTCTATTTTTTATATATTGGATTTGCAATTTAGGAGTAGAAGTTGGTGTAGTGAGAGCTAGGTGTGAATTTTGTTTTTGTTCGTGGTGTGTTTTGATTTATTGATTGCTTAGTTAAGATATTTGTTTTGGAGTGATAAGAGAAGGATATACCTACTAAAAGCCATGTTTCTATTAAGTTAAGTTAAAGGGATTTAAGTAGATTGTCGGTAGAAGAAGGCAGAATCTATCAGGTCTATATACTGAGTAGATTATGAACTTTTGGTACATCTTACCAAAATCCTGTCTATCAAATTAGTTAAGTACTAAGTTGGTAACTGCTGATGGTCAAGGATTTTCAGAGGATAGACCCAGAGAGTGCTGAGTTTGAGAGAAGAGAGAAAAGGAAAATAAGGAAGCTTAAAGAGTGTTGGAAATCTTTAGGAGAAAATAATGATACAGAAGTTAAAATAATGAAATCTGGACGATTAACCCTTGCAAATAGGAACATGGCTAAAGGAAGTGTGACCAAGGATAATGTATTATCTCAACAAGACAAGGAGAGAATTGAACAAGAAATCCAAGAAAGTTTATTCCAAGGGCCTATAAGAAATAAGGAGAAAAATGAGAGGCTAGAAGAGACAAACAACATTATCTTTAAGGAGAGTTTTGAACATAAAGGAAAACATGAATCTTGGAGTAAGGTTGTAGTAGGAGGATTAGCACAAAATGCTCATATGAAATACCAGCCACCGGTATTAAATGATGGGAAAATTAGAGTTGCCCCTCCTAAGGAAGTTATTGAAGAAGGAAGTAAATTCTATGAAAATTGTGTTGTGGGTTTCTTTTTGGGCTCAAAATTACCATTTTCTGTTGTAAAAGGAATTGTAGAAAAGCAATGGGGAAAACAAAGCTTAATAGATATTTCTGCAACAGACAGTGGCTTCTTCTTTTTTAGATTCTCTGATAAATAAAAGATGGAGGAAGTATTAGAAGCTGGAGTTTGTGATGTGGTAGGAAAACCAATGTTTCTGCAAAAATGGCATAACACTATTAGACTGCAGAAAGGGAAAATCACTTCAATACCAATTTGGATAAAGTTGCACAATGTCCCACATGCTTTATGGGATGAGATTGGTATGAGCTATGTAGCTAGTGCTGTTGGAAAGCCACTATACATGGATAAAGCTACCAAACATAGACAAAGGATATCATATGCAAAAGTATGTGTTGAAATAGATACAAAGTGTTCTCTACCAACTTCATTTGAAATTGACATGGGAAATGGTGCTATTTTTGAGGTAGGAGTGGAGTATTGTTGGTTACCTGAAATATGCAAAAAATGTGATTGCTTTGGACATAAGGAGTGTGTTATAAAGCAAAAGGAGATATGGGTTCCAGTTCAAAAGCCATTAAGTCAGACGGAGAAATATGATGAAGGATGTGAGGATAAAGAAAATTTGGATAAAGGTAATGAAGATCAAGTTCATGACGAGCAATGACATGAGGATATAAGAGATAAGATTGTAAATTCAATAACACATGAAGTTGAATCCACCATAAGTCCAAAAGCCAAATTAGAACAAAGCAATAAAGCAAGTGTGAATGGAAGGGGAAACAAAAGGAGCCCCAAAAGGAATACATGTGAGAAGGACAATACCAGTAATAGATTTAGTGTGCTTATAAGTAATCATCAAGAACCAAATGAAACAAGATGCAATGATATTGTAGGTCTTGAAGGTGTTGAAGGAGAAAACACTATACCCCCAGACAAATGATCATATTCTCATGGAATGTCAGGGGCTTGAATAAAAGCCCTAAACAAAAGGAGGTACAAGAAGTTATCAAGAATGCTAAAGCTGACATTGTCATTCTATTAGAACACAAAATAAAAGAAGATAAAGCACAATGGGTGATAGATTCTCTTTTTCCCCAATGGGGTTTTATCCATAATTATAGAGATAATGAAAATGGTAGGATTTGGATTGTTTGGAAAAAGCCACAGCTCAACATCACAATGCTTAGTAGTTCTAAACAGGTAGTGAATTGTAAAGTGGAAGAGGGACATGAAGTATGGTACTTATCTGCCATCTATGCAGCAAATGCAGCGAATGAACGAAAGGATCTTTGGAGTAACCTCACACAATGTTATAACAGTTATGGAAAGAACACTCAATGGCTACTAGTAGGGGATTTTAATACAGTGAGGAATCTAAATGAGAGGGTTAGTGTAGCTAGTAGATGGATAGAAGGAATAGAAGATTTCAACAAGTTCATAAGTGATGCAGAACTTCTAGAACCAAACTTTGTAGGACCGCTCCTATCATGGACGAACAAAGGTAAAGGAATAGGGTTCAAAGGCAGTAAATTGGATAGATGTTTGGTAAACCCTAAATGGCTGCAAAGTAATATGGATTTCTCCATTGAATTTAGTACTCCTGGATTGTCAGATCACAGTCCTTGCATTATCAAGGTGGGCAATAATAGACCAAGTCAGAAAAGGACTTTTAGGTTTTTCAACTTTTGGCCAGACAACCCCCAATTTATGACAATAGTGAAGAATATTTGGCAACAAAGGGTTGATGGCACTATAATGTACAAAATAATGATAAAGTTGAAGGAAATGAAAAAAGAGTTGAGAAAGCTAAATAGAGAGGAATTTGGAGAACTACCAAGGAAAACAGAGGTAGCAAGGAAGCAGCTACAAATAGCACAAGCAAAGCTCTTTGATGATCCTTCAAATACCCAATTGCGCAATGAAGAAAAGGAGTGGTTAGGAAAGTTACTAATATATAGCAAGCATGAAGAAATACTTCTGAAGCAAAAATCAAGGAATAATTGGCTGAAAGAGGGAGATTGTAATAGTAAAGTCTTTTTTGGAAGCATGATGAAGAGGAGAGCAAAAAATCACATTGTCAAGTTGGAATTAGATGATGGGCAACTTACTGAAGATCCTGAAATGATAAAGAACAAAATTCTAAATTATTATCAAAACTTGCTAGGGAGGGCAAACCAACTTCAACCATCAGAAACAAGATTAAGAGAGTTATTTCCTATGGAAATTCCAGAAGAGATAAAGAGAAGGCTTATAGCAGACGTTCAAAGAGAAGATATACAAAAGGTCCTTAATACTTTTGGTGATTACAAAGCTCCAGGTCCTGATGGATATAATAGCTTCTTCTTCAAGAAAGCATGGAGTATTATAGGGAGTGACATAGAAGATGCAGTAATAGCTTTCTTTCAAAGGAGACAGCTACTGCGAAGCATAAATTCAACAGTAATCTCTCTTGTCCCTAAGAAAATTAATGCCACCAATATGAAGGATTTTAGACCAATATCTTGTTGCAATGTGCTGTACAAGATCATATCTAAAATTGTGGCAGGAAAACTAAGTTTAGCTTTGCCTCATTTCATACATCCGTGTCAGACAGCTTTTGTGCCAGGAAGGAACATTAAGGAAAATATTTTGTTGTGTCAAGAGTTAATGCACAATTATCACAAAGATATTCATGGGAAAAGGGTGGCAATTAAGGTTGATATTATGAAAGCATATGATTCAATAGACTGGAATGCAATCCTAAATACACTGAAAGTTTTGAAGTTCCCAGACAAATTTAGATTGCTGATTGAAAGCTGCATCACTACTGTGGGATATTCTGTGAACATCAATGGCTCTCATACAGGTTTTTTTAAGGGGGCAAAGGGACTTAGACAAGGAGACCCTCTCTCTCCTTTTCTCTTTGTTATTGTGATGGAGATTCTTAACAGAATTATACAAAATAAAGTATCTTCTGGAAGGTTTAAATTTCACTGGAAATGCGCCAAAGAAAAGATCACTCATTTATGCTTTGCTGATGATCTCTTTTTGTTTGCTCATGGAGATATTGAGTCCATATTATGTTTACTAGATGCTATGCAAGAGTTTGAAGATATAACAGGTTTGAAGATGCATCCAGAGAAGTGTCAAATTTTCTTTTCAGGCTTGTCAGAACAGGAAAAGGCTCTAATACTTGATCATATTCCTATCCAAGAAGGCCAACTTCCCATAAAATACTTAGGAGTACCATTGATTACTAAAAGACTCTCCAACCTAGATTGTACTATCCTGACAGAAAAGATATTGAGAAGAATTGAAGGTTGGGAGTCTAAGCATATTAGTTATGGGGGGAGACTGCAGCTAGCCAAAAGTGTTCTGTTCTCATTGCAAACATATTGGATGCAAATTTTTCTACTGCCAAAACAGACCCTTTATGAAATAGAAAAAAGAATTAGAACTTTCCTTTGGACAGGTAAATCTAATGGACGATGTGTAGCGAAAGTGGCATGGAAAGAAGTTTGCTGGCCTAAAGTTTCTGGAGGACTAGGTTTGATAGACATTCACATTTGGAATAAAGCAGCAATTGGAAAACTCCTATGGTCTCTTGTGCACCCCAATTCAAACTCCTTATGGGTTAAATGGATGATAACAGAAAATTTGAAGGAAAGGAATGTATTAGAAGTTGAGATGAAAGGATCACTAGCTTGGAGTTTTAGGAATATTTTACAAGTAAGAAATGAACTAACACAACTAGTGACAGACTCAGAATACAATATTGCCAAGAGTTATGTAGCACTAAGAGAGAACAAAGAAGATTCCAAATGGGCAACACTTGTTTGGAAAGAAGGAGTACCGAAGCATAATTTTATATGTTGGATCATTTTAAGAGACAAACTATCCACAGCAGATCGGGTGGCAAAATGGAATAGTTCAGTGGATCTACGATGCAACCTCTGCCAACAAGAAGAAGAATCACATGAACATTTATTTTTTAAGTGCAGGTTCACAAACTACATCTGGAAGGCTTTGTTAGGCATGAATGGATTAACTCGAAGAATTGAACATTGGAGAGCTGAAATATATTGGATGATCAACACTGTTAAGAGGAAGAGCTTTGCAGCTACTTTACTTAGTATATCTTTCAAGGCCGTATTGTATCACATTTGGAGCGAAAGGAATAGAAGAAGATTCAGCAATACAAGTCTAGAAAACTCAACCATTATTGCTAAAATTAAGAAGGACGTGAGAGGCAAGATTTCATCTACTAGAGGAGTCAAGCTTACAAATTGTAATAAATTTTTACAAGAGCTTTGGAATTTGCCAAGTGCAATATTTGAGCTTAGATGATGATATTTTGTAATCGAACAATCTTGTAAATTTTTTATGAGTGATATATAATTTGACCTTTCACCAAAAAAAAAAAAAAAAAAAAAAAAAAAAAAATCCTAATGCTATAAATAATAGTATTTATATTAATCACAAATTCTTAAACAATATCTCACTCCCATTTATGAATATCTTCTGGAGCTCTATTATCCATATTTGAGTAGAAGTTATTACTTCTACATCCCAGCCTTCTAGTACAAGGACTTTGTGCAAGAGATTAAAC
This sequence comes from Casuarina glauca, assembly GCA_028551395.1. Taxonomy (NCBI): domain Eukaryota; kingdom Viridiplantae; phylum Streptophyta; class Magnoliopsida; order Fagales; family Casuarinaceae; genus Casuarina; species Casuarina glauca. The sequence continues at coordinate 4,505,486 of CM052347.1, forward strand.
TTACAAGCTGTTGGAGGCATGTGCATACATATTATTGAACTTCTTATACTATAAGTTTATTAACTTGATCTCTTTGTATTAATTAATTACTTCTCACTCGTCTGCATGATTCCTAATATTTGAAGAAATGGAAAAATCAAGCGTTCAACACTGAGTGTTATTTAGAAGGTATATTTAAAGAAGACATGCAAGATCACATGCAAGGCCGATAGGCAAGGCTGGAGAGGAAGACTACCGTTTCAGTTGATATATTCTACCTACCCTAAGGTTACATGTGAAAAAAAAAAAAAATGTTACAAAAGGCCGAATTGGAGGATTTCCTATTTACCTGACAAAATGCCATATTTTCTACGAGTACATCACCAGGTTCAGCGCGTTCTACTAAACCCAATGCTACATTTTTTTTATGCGTGCAACACGAGGCTGAGTTGTAAAATTGTCCTTTTAGATTGACTTCTATTACGTCAAGTGCCACAGTTTTTCTATTCATGCAACACCAGGCTGGACGTCTTCTAACTACCCAAATTTTAGATTTCCCAATTCACAAGTTGCATTAATTTAATTAGCACGTTGTTCCTAATTTGGGGAGCGAAGTTGTTTTTGAAAATGAGATCGTAACTTAGAAACTTAATTTTTTTTTCTCTGCTTATAAGACTTTTCACAATAATTATGAAAGCAAAGAATTCAAACAGAAGTGGGATAAATCTAAACGGGGTAGTGGAAAAAGCCACAAGGTAACTCTCCTTTACATAGTAAAAAAAGAACGATACGAAAATTCAAAAAAAAAAGAAAAAAGAGAGAGAAAAGAAGTTGTACAACAATAGTAAAAAAACAACCTACCGTTTCAGTGATGGTTTTCTTTGATCTAAGTTTATGTGCATTGAGAAGTATAACGCTAATATATAAGAAAATTCAGGAAGATAAGTAAATCACCAACCAATATGGGCAACATATTATAACTGCACATTTCCATCAACAAAAGCAAGTGATGATAGAGTCACCAAGGAAAAATGAATTTCTAGAATACATTCAATGAAGGCTTTGGTAAGATGCCACCAGAACAAGAAGACTCAAGCCTAAAATATTAGAGTGTGAGAGTTTATCCTTAAACCTTCAAGTTTAAATAGGAAAATCTCAATATTTGTAAGACTAAGGGTTCAACCTCTCACTTTTAATGTAGGATAATATCCATTTTTAACATAATAGAGGTTGAGTATGGACGGTGAAAATGGTAGCTTCCTAAGAGAGGTAGGAAAAAGTTTTGGAAATAATAGTTTTGTTTTTGTTTTTTCCTTTTTGTACATGTAATTTAAAATGTTAAAGGCCCTATTTGTAATGCAATACAATCCTAATACTTTAAGGAAGTAGCATTTGCATTAATAAAAGAAAATCTTAAACGTTATTCCATCCCATATATGGATATCTTTCAAGGTTCACCTCTCCAACAATTTATAAAATAGTGTTTACATTAGAAGGAATTATTATTTCTACATCCCAACATTTTATTGTTCTAGGCTTTCAAATGATTTTGTATCTTAACCTTGGTTCCTACTACCTATTTAATGAATAAATAAAAAATATTTAATCTATTTTAGATGCAAATGTTCTTTCTCTTAAAGCAAATTATTTATGAGATTAAGAAAAAGATTAAGTGCTTTTTGTGAAGAGGTAATTTAGAAGATCATAAAACATACAACATTCATCTTAAATGAATTATAATGTTAAGGTATATATTCATAAATTTTTATATTATCTTATTCTTATATGAATAAATTCACATATTTATAAAAAAAAATATGTCATCAAATCATATGAAAAAACTCATCCATCCAGAAAAGTTAAAACAATGAGAAACAACTACATTTTCCAATGAGGAACAACTACTACATTTTCGTTCATTCATTGCCACAGACAGCTAGTCATTATTAACACCCTCCTTGTTAATCCAAGAAATATGGGAACGACTGAAGGTAAACGCGAATCCTAAAAGTCCTACAGTTGTCACCAAAAGCGAGGAACGACTACTAACTGTCATTGCTAAGAGTTAGCTAAACGCGTTGGCTTGCAACACGTGGGAGCCGATACCCCTCTAGCGACAAGATTCCGAGGTGATAAGGGAGAAGAATTTTTTACATGCAACACCACCCGGAGATGCGCTTTAACTACCAAATTTTACATTTTTCAATGCATAAATCGCATTAATCCACTGGAAAGGAAAAAGCAAATTGCTGTTAATTTGCGAGTAATTTTGTGGTCATAAAAGCCACTACTCATACTACAACATCACAATTACACCACACAAATAATTGTTCCTCTTCACCCCCATAAATAGTTGTTTCATCTACAGCTCTCACTGAACAATATATATAGGGGTGCAACTTTGTTCGTGGCTATTCCTCCACTGGGACTTACAAGCAGCACAAATTTGTCCGTGATTAATCCCCACTGGACTTACAAGCAGCGTCTTGGAAGACGGTTCGTCCAATCCTGTAAGTTCTTAGTCATTTTTCTTATATTCGTTAGTTTCTTTTGGATAGCTTCAGGAGTTCAGTACACCGCTTGATCGGAGCGGCCGTTGTCCCGTGCCGGTGGGGATCTGTGACCCGCCGTCTAGGTCGGATTGGATGAGGGATCGACGACGGGATCTGCCGTTTCTCCATCCAGCTCGGGCTCAGTAGGCCCGACTGGTTTCCGCCTGTCCTGACACAGTCGGGACTTTCCATTGTCCCGCCATAATCGGGATGTGGTAGCCAAAGAGGGAGAAGGCGATGACGTCGCTTTCCCTTGGTTGACTGATTGACTAGATGAGGTGGAATTGTGAGCTGATGTGACATTGGCTTTGTCTTATAACAATCGAATGAAATGAATGTGAATTTTTAGTTATATCTTTAATTCAACTTTAGACCAAAATTTCTAATAGAAGCATAGCATAAGGTTTATAAAAAGGGTAATACTTAAACTGATTATATACAAAAACAAGTCATTGTACGTTAAGAGTACTTCATCTGAAATGATTGATAACTCCAATGACCAAAGAAATTGGAAAGGAGAAGAAAAACTAAGGTAGGAAAAATATTTGTTGTTTATGCCATAACCATAAAGTTTAATATTATGATGCCACTTCAACAAGTACATTCTCTATTCCAAAAGAACCAATAATCTGCTCTTTATTTGGTTGGATAATGTTTTTTTAAGTGATTATGTTTTCCATCATTTCTTCAGTATTCTAACGTAGGTGCTGACTTTCATTTCCCCCCTTTACTCCTAAGGGCGCTTCCTCCAAAAATAAACTTTGCAGATAGGCTTTTTCCGGAAAAATGTTTTTGCTCGAGGAAACAATTATTTAACGTCAATTTATAGCTTGAAAGTCGTGTAGAAAGTCAATGAAGGAATCTTTTTCTGCTACATAACCAATCTTCCTAACAATATTTGTATACATTGACAGATTAAATATGGAAAGTCACTCAATCCTTCTTAAAGAAGATAATTATGCTGAATGGAGTGCTTGGATGAAATCCTATTTGGAAACACAAGGACTATGGAGCATTGTTACATCACCTGAAGCTTCCGGGCAAGAAGATTCGAAGGACAACAATTTGAGGGCTTTACATATGATTTGGAACTCTTGCGGCGAGAAAGCATTTTCCGTGGCTAAGGCACATACTTCAGCAAGCGTTGTATGGAATTGGTTAGAAGAAAAGTTTGCCATGTTGGACAGCATTAGCAAAGGTCTTTTATCTCTCTTTCGGTTAGCTTTATCATTTTGCATGTATGATGCATCTAAATTCTACCATTGATGCAGATAATTTTTTGCAGTGGAGCGCTCGGATGAAAAGCTATTTGATGGCTTGAGATCTTTGGATTGTTGTTGATCCTAGGCAAGAAGATAATGAATTTTCTTCTAAGAATTGGAGTATCAAGAATCTAGAGGCTTTACAGGCGATTCGGCGTTTTTGTGATTGGCAAGCACTTTCCAAGACTAATGAGTGTAATACGGCGAGAGATGCTTGGAGTGTTTTAGTAAAAAACTATGACGTGGAGAACGGTATTAAAGCAGGTTTTTATCTCTTTCTCTCTCTCGATCTCACAAATATTGCACATGTCTAAATATTTAAGTGTATAACGCAATTAAATTCTACACTAGATGGAGATAATTATGCGAATTGGAGCAACAAAGTGAAATCTAATTTGATAAATCAAGGTCTTTGGAACATCATAGAACCATCCAATACAATTCCAGATGTATCGCGTAAGATTCGTTTTACAAAGAATGTCAAGGCTTTGAAGGTGATTCAGAGTAGTTGTGGATGGGAAGCGTTTTCTCATATTACTGACGCTGATTTAGCACAAAGAGCTTGGGATATTTTGGGAGACAGATATGGCATGCGGGAACGTATTGAGGAAGGTATTTATATTTTTTTCTTTCCCTCACTTTCAGTAATACACATGCTTAAGCATTTTCGGAGACTGGTAAATAATTAATAAAGAAGTTCAGATAAATCCATAAAGTTCAAAAAAAAAAAAAGAGGAAAAAGTTGGAGGAAATTATAATTATGCAAATGATCCTAAGATCATTAAAAATAAAAAGCATTTATAGATCCCTCGCGGACTGCTTTCATTTAATTTTGCACTATGAAAATGGAGGAATACAATAAAATAAATTCTTGGTAGGGAGGGGCTTAGTTGACGCTGTGCGAAGGGGAGATTGGCCAGTTGTAGAGGCGTGCTTTAGGCAGCATCCTTTTCAAAAGAGGCACAAGATCACAAATCGGGAAGAGACAGTTCTTCACATTGCTGTGAATGCGGGACAAACGGAAATTGTGAAGAAGTTGGTGGAGCGAATGTTCAAATTGGACTTAAATATCGTAGATGTTGAGGGTCATACAGCTTTAGCTCGCGCAGCTATTCATGGTGACCGTCAGATGGTGGAATGCATGCTTAAAGAAGAAAAATCCTTGATTAGTATTGAAGACAAGAATCGACGAATTCCAGCTGTTTTGGCTATTGAATACAAACATAAGGATTTGGCCTGGTATCTATACAAACTCACTCCGCCAGAAGTTCTAAAGCAAGGTAAAGGCATTCATAGTGCTACAATTTGTACCCGGGCTATACATAACGAGATGTTAGGTAAGAATTGTTCCTCTAAGTAGCTATTGGTCGTTATTCTGATGATTCTATATGTTGGTAATATAAGTTCCTCTATATTTATTATTTTCTGTGCATTGGTGCAACATGACAGATATTGCTTTACACTCAATTAAGAAACATCCACCTTTGGCTCTTGCTGTCGGCCTAGATCAACGTTCTCCTTTCTATGCATTGGCGTCTCTACCTACTGCACTTTCAAGTGTAAACCGGCCTGGTAGACGATGGATCTGTTTCGGTCACTATTTTTGCAATTCATTCAATCGTTCAGGTACTTTGTACATACCCAGGATATACAGATTTAATTCAGAAGGATTACATGGAATGCCATTTAATAACATATGCTGCTCCATCAGTGTTTTTCTATTTCTTGTCTCGGATAGTGAATAGGTTACATAATACAGTTGTAGCAATGAGTCTGTCCAAATAAAAGCTTCAATCCATGTGAAACCTTTTGCGTAGAGTATAAAAGAAGAATTAATTCTCATAAATATCTATTCTACACAAGTAAATGCTGTAGATGACTTGAAATTAAGTTTATGAACTGTAATAGAAATGTATATGCAGCATTTCAGGGGAAAACAATAGATATTCCTATTCTCTTAGCGAAAATAAAGAAGATAGTATGAGGGAGAACTTCTTTGTTTAAAAATATAAAATCTTCTCAATGCAATGTTATTTTGAGTGAGATTTGGAAGCTTCAAACTTCCATCTTTTCATAGATATGGTGACTTTTGTAATACTGGGGTATGTTCCTGTACTTTTGTACTTTAATATGTATTAATACAATTTACCTTTTCACCAAAAAAAAAAAATAGAAATGCATATGCATTAAATACTGTACAAAAAATAATATTAACTTCTAACTATAAAATTGAAGTGTTTTATAATATCATATTTTATTAAATAAAAAAGAATGTTATACCAAACATAGAGCTATACAAAAAGGGATATGTTTTGGCTTTTTTTTACTATTACTCTTAAATTTTAACAATGTAATAGGAAGATTTGAAGTTTTAACTTAGTTACTAAAAAATGTTAATGTTATAAAGACTGCCAAATAATATGAATTCCCAAAAGGAACCAATATGACAATCCTTAAAACATTTAAGATATTCTTGAAATTACATAGGGATGACGAGTTTTACTTTTTACATCATAGAATAGGGGTATATATGGGTGCACAAATTTGCATGAATACAAGAAATATGGATTTAGTTAGTAAAATTTAGGATCAAAATTTAGCACCCTCATTTTTTTTTCTTTGCTTATAAACTAATAAAACCATGATTCCCTCCTATCTAATACAAAATACTAATTCAAGAATTATTTTCATTAACTGAAGATAATATCAAGAATTTCTTTGTGGTTGCACCAGCAAGCCAAGAACTATATTGGGATATTTGAACCCACGTGTTGGCTATATTTGAGATATGTATAAAGTGAATAGTCAATTACTATTTATTATTTTAGAGTAATTTATCAACTGGCTCATTGATTGTTTTATTTCTCTTGAAACTGTTGTTCACAATTTACCAATAGTGGTACCGAATTCTCACTTCATTTTTTTTTCTTGAATGATATAGAAATTCAATCAACTGTGGCCGTGGAAGAAATTCACGTGAACATGGAAAGTGAACAAGAACAAAGTGATTCACCAGGTATGTTTTCGTACAAAATTTCTCTCTCAAAATTTAGTTGATAGCAATAAGGATAAAAAATTAACTTCATCTTTTATTTTCTTGGAAAATAATAAATCCACGAATCCAAACTAATATCTTAGTGGTAAGGCTATGGAGAGAAAACCTCAAAGATCTAGTTTTAAATCAACACATATTCCTTTTCCTATAATAAAAACTAATAATAATAAAACCATGACTCTTCTCATCTATTAGAAATATCAATCAAAGACTACTTATATTCCTATTATTGCAACATCAAGCCTAGAATTACTTTCACTTCTTGGTCTGCTAGACGTATTTTCTAAATGTGTTTATCAAACATACTAGAGTTGGATAAAAAAAGAGAAACAAAAAGTATAATTTATTGTGCTATGTGTAAGTGAAAACGATGTCTTCACTTATTTATTGAGTAAAAGGATATCTTAGGAGCATTTGCGCTTCGCAAGTCTATTTCATTTCTGTTTAGAGTGCCATACTAAGTTTCATGACAATGAATATTTTAGGACTAGTTGATTGATTTAATCTTCCATGTCCTTTTAATTGAAATTGGTATGTGAGATTCGCTAATAGTGCTACCAAGATCTTACATCATTAAAATTTCAATCAACTTCAATCAACTTCTAATATACACAATTTACACAATTTCAATCAACTTCTACCATAGATGAAAAAATTTACATTCAAAGTGAACAAGTACAATCTAACATGCCCAAAGTTTCTTCTAGTAAGCTTTAGTTGATGATAATGAGAATTTAAATTTATGAAATTCACCTTTTATCTTCTTATAAAACCTTGACACCTTCTCATTTATCATACAATACTAACCAAAGAGCTATTTTCACTTGTTCATCGTACACATATGCTTCCCTAGATTAAACTCCATAACATTGTGCTGTTTATGGATAAAAGAGAAAAGAGTGCAGCTCATTGTGCTGTTTGTCGGTAAAAATGATGTCTTCTTTAGTTCATTGTTTTGAACGATACCTTGGGGGCTTTGCTTCTCACCGATTGGTTAAGATGCTATAGATTGAATGCTGTAGTACTTTTATTTAGTAATTATTAGTTGAAGATTAATTGATTTATTTATTTACTTATCTGTGTCCCTGTAAGCTAAAATTGTTATGTGGGATTTGCTTATTGTACTGGTTCCTACGTCTTCGAACTTTTCTACTAGAAGATGCATAAACTCAATTAACTTCGGCCATTGACGATGACTGTGTGCAAATTCACCCAAGACCTTTCCTCCTAAACTTTATTTGGTAACAATGAGGATCATAATTTAGAAACTTTATTTTTCTCTTCCCATAAAATAAATTATCATTCATTGTGCATAAAATCAATAAAATGATGTCTTTTTGAAGTCATTTAGTTAAATGGTATCTTCAAAGCATTTGCACACAATATGTTAGTTTTTATACGCGTTTATTGATTTTAATTAAAATTGACCATCTGAAGATTAATTATTGAGAAACTGATTTATTTGTCTTTGTTTTCCTTAAAATAAACTTTGTACATAAATTCAGCCACTTTTTATCACAGATAAAAATCAAGTGAACAAGTATGAACCAATGGATCATGTATCCTTTTGTCCAAATTTGTTCATCTTAGCTTGTTTTGTTAACAACGAGGATTAGCAACTTCGTTGCTTCTCTTGTTATAAAATAATGACATCATAAGATCCTCCCATCATATAAAAACAGTAAATAAAGAACTATTCTTTACTTTTAATGCTAACGTTAAGCCAGGAACTCCTTTTCTCGTATGCATTTATTTCCTAGAAGAGAAGTAAAACACCAAAACATATTAGATATGGTTAAAAGAAAGTAAATAAAATTAATAAAGAAAAAGATATTGATGAAAAATGATGATGAATTTCTTACACCAAAAAACAATCTAGAAATTAACCTACTATTGGGCAGTGGTTTCAAATCACTCGTTTAGAGTCTGGATATTCTGCTTATGATCCAGAAATTTCTTTTACTTGTGGATTAGAAATAAAGATATCGGGCAGTGGCTGAACTATGACTTCACAAAATGTGTACAAATCATACTGTATGTTTAGATGGAAGCCTTTCCAAGCAGATAACATGATCTAAAGAGTTAAATTTGTTGCTGGCTATCTTCTGTAGCCATGAATGTTAGAAGGCTGAAGAAAGAACTTGCTCAGGAATATTAGTGCTACGATTCTGGCAAGTGTGCATTCTAGCCCACTAAGAAGGCATTAATCGTTCTTGTTCCAGAATGACATCTGGATTCGACCTTTGACTATTAGCGCCCAAGGGGTAGTAAATAAATTTAGGCCGCATGGGTCTGAGCCATCAATGATGTCCCGTCGATCATAGGTATGCAGCAGAGAGGGAAACCAAAACACAGAAAATAGGTGTTATAGCAAAGGTAACAGCGCTAAGGCTGTTGTTGGTAGTCTCTTCATGGTACTCCATAGCGCTGTTTTTTTTTTTTTTTTTTTTTTGGTCCTTTTCCTTCTTTATTTATTTATTATTTAATTATTTTTATTCTAAAATTTAAAATTTAATTCAAAAACTAACTCATAAGTAATTATTATTATTATCTTTTATTTTTGCAAAGGATCCGAAGAGCCGTTGCATCCAGCTGGAAGGCTTTTGCAACACATGTGTGATCAGATATCAATTTCATCTTATGAAGACATGACTACTGGCGGCGTTTCTTCAGCAGTCGATCTTGCCATCCGAGAAGGGAAGTTTGAGTTTATTAATGAAATATTAAAAAAAAATGATGCAATCAAGTGGAGTGATAATCAGAATGGAAGAACCATACTTGCTGTTGCAGTCCAGCACCGTCAAGCTAAAATCTTTAGAAATTTACTAGAGTCTCCAGCGAGGGATGCGATGATGAATTCTCTAGACTACGACAAAAACAACATATTACATATAGCAGGGATGTTACCCCTTTCCACTCAGCTAGGTTTCATCTCAGGTGCTGCAATGCAGATGCAATATGAACTACAATGGTTCAAGGTCAGTATACTGGTACTTTTAGTTGAAAAATTCCAGAGGTTTAGAAGGGAGAGTGGATAATACTCAAAAAGTGCAGAATCAATAAAGAAAGCTAGTTATCAAAATATCTATTGTTAAGGCAAGTTAGATCTCTGATTAGGGATAGTTTTCATACTTTCAAGTTAGTTGCGTGTTTGTATTTAGGTTTAATTGAAATATAAGCTAAATATTTTTATATGTTGCTTCACTTATTTTTATAGGATGACTATTTTATTAATTGGAATTATATGAATATGATAGGAAATTACGTCTAAAAATAAAAAGAATATGATTCTATAAATAAAAAATTAAATAACCAAAAGGAGCTTAATTTAATTTCATGTATAGTAAAATTCAGATTCAACTATATTTTATATAGTGATATAGTATTTGAGAACATCACTAATAGTGTCTAGCCTTATTTAGGTCTAAGTTGTCCATATTAGGGTCCAAATAAAAAGCTAGAGAGTGTTCCTATCCAATTTTATGGCTAACTGCAACTTTAATCCATCCAACATGCAGGACTCCTGTGCGATAGCTAATATATATATATATATATATTTAGTTGTACGTGCTTTTTTAATCAAGTCTTTTGAATTGGTATGTGGTTATTTTTTATTAAATCATATAAAACAATAAAATCACTAATATGTAAGAAATATTTTTGAATTGTAATACAAGCATATAACCTACGACAACCATATAGCTGTGAGTTTTTCATATTAGACTCAATATATTTATTGCTTGATAGTACTTGACTAGACTCCAAAGACTAAAGCAGAGAGAAAGTCCCTATCCATATCACATACAGATAAGAACTACGAGCACCGCATGCTAAAATGTTCCAAATTCTAGGGATTTAAAAGGAAGGCAAGATAATACCTAAAAAGTGTGGGGAGAACTAGAGGAAGCTCATCATCAAAAATTTTACTCCTGAGGCAAGTTGCATCTAGTCCCTTTTCTATGGTAGTTTTTTGTAATCAACAAACGGTTTCAAATGCATGTCTATTTCGAATTTATAAGGTAAGGTTCAACTACAGTTGTAGTTTTCCACTTTTTAAAAATGATTGCAGTTATTTACTCAACAGAAAAACATTATAAGTGGACTTGCCGTCTTTCATGATTAGTATGACAAGATAATAAGAAGCATTACTCAAAAAAGCAACGCAATTTTTAATATGCTTTTGTAAAAAAGTTGTAGCTTTTACATCCCAAGTTGAAAAAATTTCTAATCTTCCTTAAAATGTGGTCTAGACTTTTTTATTTAATTGTCATTCTATGCAACGTTTCTGACTAAATTCTCGATTAAAAACTACTATCATCTTTTCTTGATTAATTGAAACAGAATCCAACTTTTTTATATGTTTGCTTAATTATTTTACTAAACTTACAGTTAGATTAATCAACTTCACGGTCAATAGGTGTTAGAGTTATATCAAAATATAAGATTCAATTAGTTTGTGAGGTAAAAGTAAAATATGATTTTGTAAATCGAAAATCAACCATAAAAAGCATAATTATGATCCAATTTCATGTACAAAAAAATAAAAATTCAACTAAATTTCATTTAGTGATGCAGTATTTGGAGATATCATTAATGGTGACAACCCCTCCATTTTAGGTTTAAGTTGTTTATATTTGGGGTCCAAAAGAGAGCTAAAGAACCATCCTTCCTCTCTAGTTTTATGACAAACATTTTTAAATAACTAATATAGAAATATAACCTACAACAGACATTGAAGTTTAATGTTATTAGTATTAGACTAAATTTTAGCTATTGCTTGATAGTACTTTGCTAGGATTCAAAGAGCAAAGCCCAGAGAAAGCACCTACCTATTTTATGACTAACAACCAATTTAATCCATAGGACATGGATGACTCTTGCACTCTTCCACAATAGTTAGTTTAGCATTTTATTGTTTGTATATTTTGTGTTATTTCTTTTGAAAAATTTAATGTATGGATTTTTAAAAATCATATAAGCTCGAAATTACTACCCTATAATACATATCCTTAGATGATCAATTGCATGCATCATTTAAATTCTGTTATCAAACACTGTCTAACGTAGAAAAAGATTTTAAAATGAACCTTCAGAAAGAATTGTTTAAGTTATACGGTTGAGTTTTGTGATTGAATTTTATTAGGAAAAAAAATTTAGTTTAACACGCGAAGTGCGGTTGAAACGAACTTTTATTTCTTTTGGTAGCTACGGGTGGTAGGGATTAAAAAAGAAACCTTAGTTGTTTGGGAAGAAAATTTTAGAGATTCGACTATGATATTACTGTGCAATGAGTTTGCTGGTGAGAAAATGTCAAGTTCAAATCTGACATGCTTGGGGCTCTGCATATAACTGGAATTGCAGAACTTAAATGTATATATTGATCTTCATCGAACAAATTGTTTTTGCAATGAGGCAACATCATTCTTTGATTCATAAAAGAATTTCTATGTTTCGGTTGCCTTTCTTCCCAAGACTTTGTTTAATAAACGCAGGAGGTGGAGAAAAATGTCAAAAATGTATCTTCCATAATGAGAGAAGCCAGAAACAAAGACGATCTAACCCCCAAACAACTGTTTACGAAAAGTCACAGGGAGCACAGAAAAGAGGGGGAAAAATGGATGAAGGAAACGGCAACTTTTGGTATCGTGATTGTTACTCTGGTTATCGCCGTCGTATTTGCTGCAACCATTACTACTCCAGGTGGTTATAACCAAGAAACAGGTTGGCCAATGCTTTTAAATAAAAATCTATTCAAGGTCTATATGGTATGTAATTCCATATCACTCGTCTCCTCCTCAACTTCAGTATTGATGTTTCTGGCAATTCTAACATCGCGTTATGAAGAAGAAGATTTCCTCAAATGGTTACCTGTGAAGATGATGATAGCACTTTTCGCTCTCTCATTTTCTGTTGCAGTCATGATGTTAGGCTTCTGCTGTGCTCTTGTGTTAGTGTTACATGGTCAACCAGCGTTTTTTATTCCTATCATATGTCTAGTTGGTCTTCCACTCATATTGTTCATAACGATACAAGTCCGTCTTATTATTAACATGAGCAAATCAACCTTTAGATCAATCGCTTAGAGGTGAAACTCATGTTCTACTGTTTCCATTGTATTGTATGTATTGATTTTCCTTCTGTAATTTGCATGTAAGCAAAAACTTAACTTTTTATTGTATTGGACTGATGGCGGATGAACTTTTAGCTGCTTTATGTCGCATATTTTTTTAAGTCTACTTGGTTTTACCTCATCGTCATTGGCATTAATAAGTTACTTACCACTCCTTTTAAATTTCTATTCCTTCTTATTTTCAAAGTTTTTTTAGTTACGTCGACAAAAAAGTAAAGATCTTCATGGCCCTATAAATTACTGCAGAAGGAAATTGGAGTTTATGGCATTAAAAACCTAAAGAAGTTCTATTGGTGCTCCCATTCATTAGTGTTCTATACTATTAAGTTCCATATGAAAAAAAAGGGATAATTATAAAAGGATGAATTCTTTTACTTACTATCTTAGTGTTTAAGTTGGATATGAATATTTATTTATAAAATCTAATATAGTATCATAGTCAAATTTCATTTTTTAACACCCACATGGATGTGAATAAGCCAAATTTACATAGAAAGCAGCATTGTATTATGAATGTCTAGTCCCATATTGTTAAGAAGTCTATTAACAATCCAAATTCACTTTTCTATTCATCCGTTTGTGGATAAAGGTTTTTGTGAGAAGTATTACCTTCACTTCATGCCTTAGGATTTGAAGTAAAATATGGGTCATTCTCTTTATAAAATTTAAGATATATTACAAGGTTATCAAAATTTATACATTGACCTTTATGATTTCAAATATAATACTTACAAATTCAAATGAAAGAGACTAAATTCGGGATTTCTATAAAATAAGACGTAATATTTTAAGTTAAAGAGAAACTATTTTTTTCTAACCTGTGAGGGCGTTACAGTTAAAAAAAAACTAAATGTCTCGGCGTAATGAATTATTCTATTGGTGCAAAGCTCGGTCGTTGGAAGCACTCGTTGAACTACAAACAAGAAGTCACCGCCCACCTCTTGTCGTTGCGTCCTCAACTTCATTGCAGCCACGGTGCCTCTCTTTTTCTCACTCAATGAAAAACTTATTTTTCTATACGTTGTTCTCTCTTTGTTTTGAGGAGAAACTTTTGGCTTTCCGGAACCCAACTTTCTGGGGCATCCAAGAACGGGTCTGATGTCAGGATTCAACCCCGTTCCGCAAAGGGAAGTGGTTATCAAACGAGGGAAGCCCGCAGTGTTGCCGATGTTGGAGATATCCAAACTGAAGGTTTCCGAAACGTCGCAGATGTCGATACCAAAGCCTTCCCCTTCGCCGAGGGATCGGGCAGGCAATCCGATCTCGTCCATGCTTGGAAGTCAGGATTGCACCCAGTTATCCCAACCTGGGAGGCCCAATTCGCCGGGGAATCCGACAGACAGCGGGATCTCGCCCTTGTCTTAACGTCCTAATCGCACTTGGCTAGGCAAGTTTCTGGTGCATCAACCTCTCAAAATCGTTCCCGCTTTCGTGGCAGTCGTGCTTGGCTTATTGGTAATACTATGGATGGGGCAGTATCTACGGGTAGAGTCGTCCTATTTGATGTCTTCTGCCTACCCACAACACAGATCTGATGAAAGAGCTGATAACTGGACTGACCCTGCGCCGATGATAAGCTTGATCTGCTGATGGCACGTGGAGCCTTATCTCGGGGTCGGTTGTTGGAGAAAAATAGAGTCTACAAAGAAGTGGCTCTCTCGCGTTAGAACTTTGTGATAAAGTGTAAAAATGTAAATAGAATGAAAAGAATGAGTGAAACGACACAGAATTCAAAGTGTTGAGTGGAAGGTATTCTATATACCTTGTATTTTGATATAATAAGTTGTAGATAATAAAAAGGTATTTGTGTGTTCTATGACAACTTTTAAATGAATAAATTGGATTATTATATTGTAATATTATTTGAGCATATATATCTTAAAATTATTTTTATCATAATGTAACATGTTATATATGAAATTTGTATCTTATCATATAATAATTAAATTGAATCGGTAAATTAAATGAAAAGAACTTTAAGAGTAATTTGTCTTAAAGACACTTATCTAATAAGAACTAATGAAGAATAGGATTTATCTAACAAGGATAATTTAAAAAGATTTGAGACTTAACAATTTTACCAATCATCTAGATACAAATGATATGATTTTGTGCTTTAACTTTGTTTCTTACTATTTATTTATTTAATAAATAAAACTATTTCATCCAATCATATAAAGAAACTCATCTATCAAGAATAGTTAAAACAACTACAATTTTCATTTATTCATTGCCATAGAATGCTAGTCATGGTTTGAAGAGAGAAGATACCAACACGCTCGTTGTTAATCCCAAGAAACGACTGAACGTAAACACGACAACTAAAAGTCGTAGCAGTCGTCATCAAAAGTCATTGTTAAGAGTTTGAAACACGCGGGAGCTTGAAACATGTAAGACCACCCGGCTGTTTCTAACTGCCAGATTTTACGTTCTTCAATGCATAAGTTGCGATGACCCACTGAAAAGCAATAAGCAAATTACTGTTAATTTTCGAGTAGTAATGATTGTGGTTATAAATGCCACTACTCATGCTACAATATCTCAATAACATGGGACAAATAATTCTTCCACTTTACTCCGCACCAAACACTATATGCGGAGGTGGCATCTTATCTTTTCTTTAAGTTTGTCCGTGGCTACTACTACTGAAACTTACAAGGAGCAATCTTGGAAAACAGCTGGCCAAGTTTACTAGTTGTTTTCCTTATCAAACTAAGAGCAAAGGCAAAAAGACAGGCAAGGCAAGTGGTGGCCGAGTAACCAAATAAAAGATATAGAATGCACGTCAAGGAGAAATGACTTTCTTAATGGATTCATGATAAAGTAGAAGTAACACTTGGTAATGAAGTTCACAGTTCTCTTGTAAAGCTTTTGAAACCAATGTTTATGTTACCCCCAGGCGCCATGTAGGCGCTAAGTAAGTGCTGCCTAAGGATTAGCCGAACCAAGGGGCGGATGTCACGCAGGAAAGGGAATTAATGACTCTGAAAATATAATACAGAATTCAGAACATGCGTCGCTGCAAGAGCAAAAGCTCGCGTATGCCTGCATGCAAGTTCGTTGGGAGCTTAGAAGATTTACCTTATTCCGTATGTAAAAGGCAACGGCCAGCTATCTCAGGAAGAAATGTAGACTGCTCAGTGAGCAGAGTAGGCAGTTATGTTTTTCTGTATCGTGGGTAGGGGAAATGGGTTTAAAAGGATAGAAGCTTAGTCTAAAAGGCGTAGGCCAAAAAACACTTGTAACCATCCCCAGTTTTAGTAGCCTTCTATCAATGCAATTACTCGATTTCCCCATTCTCAGTTGTTAATCTTTGCTTGTAGTCATAGGCCACCCACGGAGGAACAAACACCAAGGTCCGTGGAGTGATTTCATGGTCCAAGATCCGGTTACATCCTCGGAAACCCGACGTCGTAACAGTTTATATTAACAATCTCTCTGTTTTTATAACTAATCATATGCCCTGCTATCTAGTTAAGCAAGTTGTTTTTAGGTAAGCTCATTACAATCTACAGCTCCGTCTGTCGACATTTGTAGACGAGAAAAATGAAATAAAATGGAACACAATTGAAGGCAACCGGTTCCTTGAAGACAGAAACCACACAAGTATTTGGGAACGCCCGTAGGTTTCTGTACTGTCATAAAATGAGAAAGATGTACAGCAAGGTTATTTACACTTTGCTTCTATAAATGAGAAGAGATACAAGAATAAACAAATGAAGACACCTAGGCCTCGGGCCATAAATGAAATTTAAGAAATGGTCCCCGCATCAATAAACTCAATTGCTAACTTTTGTATGGTTCTAGACCGATGGACCCAGCTCTTCGAACCAAGATAGATTCCGATGAATGAAAACGTGTCTGACTATGCGCTGATGATAAGGTTAACTAGCTGTCGAAATCAGTAGATCAGTGTTGATATGACAAATGATTTAACTTAAAAGAAAACTTATTGGATGAGCACACTAATGAAGGACGATTCATCTGAGCACACTCATCTAACAAGACTCAATGAATTTACTAATTATTTTTAAAGAAAAAGGATGAAATGAATAGATAGATAATAAATTGAAATCCAAAGTAAGAAAATGTGTAAAAAAAAAACTTTATCTGCATACAAATGATGTGGTTTATTGTTTGAACTTTTGTTCTGACTATTCATTTAATGAATAAAAGAAAACCTTTCATCTAATGATGCAAAAAGCTTATCTATTTGTAAAAGATAATTTGGCCAAAAACAACTATATTTACATTCATTTAGTAGCATAGACAGCTAGTTATGATTTTTTTTTTTTAAAAAAAAAAAGGACTTACAAAAGCTGTCGTTGTCAATCCCCCAAAATAAGGGGCTGATTGCCAGTTTGTCGTCACTAAATTAAATTACGACTACAAACGTCGTTGCCAATAGTTTGAAAACGACGACTACCTACCTTCGTTTTGCTAACCTAGAAGTCAAGCACGTAGCATTCTATGCCTTTCGTTGATGTCTAATCTCACATAGAATTGCATACCAATTCGCTCCTGCCCTCTCACAAAGGCATAAAAGTAGTGAAAATTCATTTCTTCTATACTTTTACTGGTCTATATTATAGAACCCAGTTAGGCCCAAGGAAAAATTAGCCCATGTTAGTGGTTGTTGTAATGTAGGCTTTTGTTGTTGTTGCTTCAATGTTTGTAGTTAAGACCGGGCCCACCAGAACAGTTGTTGGACATGTGAACCGTGAGACCCATTTGTTATGGAATTGGCCGTTTTGATAAAATTTAGGGCTAGCTTTGTATTTTGGGGTGGTTCTGAATGTTGAAGAAAAACTTGGTGAGGTCACAATTTGCCTCCATAGAAACTGTAAGGTGAGGTCTCGTTTCGCTCTGTAAAAACGGTTATTTGTGTGATTTCATGTGTGTCTCTGATTGTCATGATAGGAGACAAGAAGAAGAAGTCGAACGCCCTTTGGCAAGGAGATTTTGTGGTTCAGGGCAGACGAGCTGTGGTTCACTCGGTCTCGTGGAAGGCTCACGATCCGGTCGGTACCGCTCTCACGAAGGGGCAAGAGTTGATAAGGGTGGAGGGGACAAGTGGATGCTCAATCTCTCTACTTGTGTCTTGGTGTAGGAGTAACTTATTTTCACATATATGTCCATTTAACAATCTTATCTAAAATCTTTCATCGGCATTTAGCATGTCACTTGCCAAAACTTATTTAAACGGCGAAGTGGAATCTCTTATGTCTTTACGCAATCGTTGATATACTGATTTAATATATTTTTCTCTTAACAACTGATTTTAAAAAGAAAAATTCTGTCATTTCTATCATAAAATGATAATTAAGTTTTAAGAGTAACTTCTCATAATTTGTGAACTGGATACTCATAATTTTTCAACACTCCGGATAAGAGGCGAGTTACAAATAGTGATTATCTCATATTAACAATATTTTAATATGATATCATTCAACTATTCCACTCTCTAAAATTATCAATTTCAAAGGGGAGATGTTTAATCATTTTGAACAGACATGTCCTATATTCTTTATACCCTTGAAAGTAGAGAAAGGCCCCCAAAAAAAAAAAAAAAAAAAAAAATCCCTGTTAAGGCAACCTCGAAAGTTCAGTCTTGATAAATAATAGCAAAGCACAAAGAATTCTTGCCGGGTCACGAATGCCATGATGGTGTTTGCCTTTTCCCTGAGTTAATCAGGCATGGCCAGGCTAGCACGACCAATGACAGCACTTGGCGAAGAGAAACGAACCTGGTCTCCTTTAGGATTGCTTTCTGCATGCACGTATCCACTTTTAGGACGTGAGACTAATTCTCCCAGACAACAGAATCTAGATGCACTTGAAGAACTGGCTCTCGGGCTCAACGATCCTATCAAGACCAGAACTCATTTTAAAGCCACCGCACTCTAACGGTAGAGATTATCTTACCACAAAACTCAGAACTTGAAAGAACCCAAACGTATACGATAAAGAAAGAGTGATTGTGATAATGGCTCGTGCAAGAAACAGCAAGGCCCACCGGGCATTAAAGCAGCAACTACAGCATAAAGTGGGAGGTGACTCCATTGCTTTTCATAAAGGTTGAGTCTGCTGACTCACAAAGTTGTCCTCCTATAATGATTGGTAAGGTTCACTAGCTGATGGCACGTGAAGCCTCCTCTCGGTGGTGCTGAAGAAAAATAGAGTCCACAAGAGGTTGCTCTCTCACGTTAGAACTTTGCGATAAAGTAAAAAACTGTGTAAATAGATTAGGAAAAAAAGAGTGAAACAAAATAAAACTCAAAGTGTTTAGTGGAAGGTATTCTATATAGCTTGTAGTTTGATATGTATGATGTAGATATTAAAAAGGTATATGTTTGTCTAATGACAACTTTAAATGAACAAATTGAACTATTATAAGTATAATATTTATTTGAGTATTATGGATCTTAAATTACTTATATTGTAACATGATATGTTATGTATGAGAAGTGTGTCTTCTCACATAATGATCAGTTTTAATAGGTAAGTTAAATGATCTTACCATTAGGGATGATTCAGTCTTAAAAATTACTTATTTAATAAGCATTTTAGTAAAGAAAATGATTTATTTAACTAGGATAATACAGAAAGACTTAATAACTTTACCAATCATTTTTGGACTTAAAGATAACTAAGAAAGATGTAAGAAAGGACATTATTAAATACAAATGATATGATTTTGTGTTTTAACTTTGGTTCCTACTATCTATTTAATAAATAAATAAGATTATTTCATCTATTCATATATATATATATATATATAAAAATCGTCTATCTAAAAAAGTTAAAACAATAAAAAAAACAGCTACATTTTCATTCATTCATCGTCATAGACAGGTAGTCATGATTTGAAAGGGGGAGATATCAACACCCTCGTTGTTAATCCGAAGAAATATGGAGACGACTAAAAGTAAACGCGACTACTACATGACTACTAAAAGTCCCTGCCAAGAGTCAGGAAACGACTTGCTTCCTTGGTTCCGTTTGTCAACATTTGCAGCGGAGAAAATGAAACAAAATGAAGCACGATTGAAGCCAAGCTAGATTTTGATGAATGAGCTGTAATGGGCTGAAAACGTGGCTGAGTATGCACTGATGATAGTGTTAACTAGCTGTCGGCACTTGGAATCTCATGTCGATGGCGGTGGTTGGAGAAAAATAGAGTCCACAAGAAATGGCTCCCTCTCGTCAGAATGTGGAAAAAAGACTACAGAAGTCATTGCTAATAGTGTGAAAACCACGACCAGCTTCCTTGTTGAAACAAAGGAGGGACCACTTTGATGTGCAAAACCTGGGAACTGGTACCCACTAGCGACATGATCACATGCTTGGTCGATGGAAATAATCCTTTTTTAAATGCATTGGAATCTATCGATTGCTAGATTTACAAACGGGAAGAGTTGCCTATTTGATGTCTTCTGCCTACCCATAAGACGGATCTGATGAATGAGCTAATAACGTGACTGACTCTGCGCCGATGATAAGTTTGACTAGCTGACGGCACGTGGAGCCTTACTACGGGTCGATTGTTGGAGAAAAATACTGTCCACAAGAAGTGGCTCTTTCACATCAGAACTTCGTGATAAAATTAAAAAAATGTATAAACAAAACTTTAGGTGTGAAGTGAGATGCATCTCATCTTGCTTATATCTTGATATAGTAAATTGCATATATTAAAAAGGAATCTCCTCACTTAATGATAATTTTTAAGTGAATAATTTGATTATTCTTCAGTGTTTGACAAAACGTGGGAACTGATTGAGTGTGAACAAAATTTTGCTATGGCAGTCAACATTAGGTTTGTTTTTAATGGCCTTCACTCAACTCTCTACAGTGCCTTCAATTGTTCAATGCGTCCAAACTCAGTTTTCTTTGAATGATATATTTTCCCAAAAATGAAAGATCACATGCACAGATAAGGTTCACTAGCTGATGGGACGTGAAGCCTCCTCTCGGTGGCGGTAGCTGGGGAAAAATAGAGTCCACAAGAAGTTGCTCTCTCACGTTAGAACTTTGTGATGAAGTCAAAAACTGTGTAAATAGATTAGGAAAAAAAGGGTAGAACAAAATAAAATTCAAAGTGTTGAGTGTAAGGTATTCTATATAGCTTGTAGTTTGAATATGGTTTGCTGTAGATATTAAAAGGGTATTGATTTGTCTAGTGACAACTTTAAATGAACAAATTGAACTATTATAAATACAATATTTATTTGAGTATTATGTATCTTAAATTACTTATATTGTAACATGATATGTTATGTGAAAAGTGTATCTTTTCGGATAATGATCAGTTTTAATTGGTAAGTTAAATGATTCTTACCATTAGGGATGATTGTATCTTAAAAATTACCTATCCAATAAGCATGTTAGTAAAGAAAATGATTTATATCACTAGGATAATATAGAAAGACTTAATAACTTTACCAATCATTTAGAAGAAAAATTGGACCTCAAGATAACTAAGAAAGATGTAAGAAAGAACATGATGAAAATACAAATGATATGATTTTATATTTTAACTTTGGTTCTTACTATCTATTTAAGGAATGAATAAGACTATTTCCTCTAATCATATATAAAAAAATCGTCCATCTAAAAAAGTTAAAACAATAAAAAAAAAACAACTACATTTTCATTCATTCATCGTCATAGACAGCTAGTCATGATTTGAAAGGGGGAGATATCAACACCCTCGTCATTAATTGGAAGAAATATGGCGACGACTAAAGGTAGAAACGACTTCTAAAAGTCGTAGCAGTCGGCATCAAAAGGGGGACACGACTACGAAAAGTTATTGCTAAGAGTTTAGAAACGACGACTAGCTTCCTTACTGGAAATACGAAAAGAGGGAACCGTGTTTTGGTTTGAAAGACCTGGGAACTGGTGCGACAAAGATTTATAGGTGATCAGGGAGAAGAAATTTTTATATGTAACACCAGCCGGATGTCTCCTAACTGCCAAATTTTACATTTTTCAATGCATAAGTTGCGATAATCCATTGAAAAGCAATAAGCGAATTGCTGTTAATTTGCGAGTAGTAATGATTGTGGTCATAAATGCCACTACTCATGCCACAATATCTCAATTACACGGCACAAATAATTATTCTACTTCACAAATAATTGTTTCATCTACCATTCTCACCAAACAATACATGCGGTGGTGGCATCTTATCTTAAGTTTGTCCGTGGCTACTACCTACTGCGACTTACAAGGAGCAGTCTCGGAAAACAGCTGGCCAAGTTACTAGTTGTTTTCCTCATCAAACTGAGAGCAAAGGTTATGCGGAAATCTGAACTTCTGTGTTGCTTACTTGAGTATTTCCATGAGTTGTGTGCAGTTTCTAGAGAGTTTTGAACTTTCGAAGTTTATTTTTTACTTTAACGGTTTATATTTATGTGAAGCAAAGTGTTGTTTTTTGTAAAGTTTATTTACATTGTTTCCAAATAGTAGTCTGTGTGAGCTTTTCTGAAGAAAACTATTAGATAGGTGCACTGTGCAGTAGTCACATTGCCTTTTTTTGTTGTATTTTTTGGTACCTTCTTAAGAAATTCTAAAGTATACATCTCAAAAAGAATTTATTCTAAATTTTGAGATTTGATAAACCTTATTCTTCAATAAACAAACTGTTTACCAAATTACTTTGTAAGAATGATGCATATCTATATTACATGCTTATAAAAATTTCTTTGTGTTTTAACTTTTGTTTTGACTATTCATTTACCCAAGGCTGAATTGAACGTTGCTTACATATACAATATACATATCTAATCATTTCTTTAAGTTCGTCCACGGCTATCTGCATTGGAGCTCACAAGCAGCAGTTTTAAAAGATGGCTTTTCCAACCCTGTAAGTTACTACTAGTTTTCCTTTTCATATTCTAAAAATAGTTTGCGATTAGGGGAATCCCAAATTTTGGCCAGTGGGGAACCAAGGCTGATCGGTTCTCCTCGGGACTTGGGTCATCGTCGACGTCGGTCTGGTCGAGGGATCGGGTTCAGGTGACTCGAGTGGTTTCTGACTGTTTCGACACAGTCGGGACTCTCCATGTCCCGCCATAATTGGGATCCGGTAGCTGAGGAGGGTGAAGGACGATGACGTGGGTTTCCGGTTGTTGACTGGTTGAGCAGATGAGATGGAATTGTGAGCTGACATGGCATAAGCTTTGTCTAACAACAAACGACTTTCGGCTTGCTTAAATGACAGGATTTCAAAGTTTAACTTTAACGGTTTATATTTATACGAAGCAAAATGCTGTTTTTCCTAAAGTTTGTTTACACTGTTTCCAAACGATAGTCTTGGCAAACTTTTTGACGAAAACCGTTCGATAGGTGCAATAATTGCATTTTTTTTTTTTTAGCTTACTTAAGAGATTAAGAAGAAAACTGTCAAATTCTACATTTTTTTTCTTCCTAATTAATGGGTTTGAAAGTCTTCATATTTGTCTCAAGAAAGTAAACACTTTTAATGGTTATCACATTGAGATAGTATTGGTGTTGATGTCCAAAATGGTTAATGGTAGTGGTCAAACTAAGAAGCAGAAAATTACTAAACAATTAGTAGTTTTAATGCAGTTCATGAAAGTCGATGAATGCATTTTTTTCTTTTAGGTAACCAGTCCTCCTAACAATATTTGCACATATTGACAGATTAAACATGGAAAGTGTTCTAACTGATCTCGAAGAAGATAATTATGCTCAGTGGAGTGCTAAGGTGAAAGCCCTTTTGGTCAGGGAAGAAATTTGGAGCGTTATTGAATCAACTGAACCTTCTCGGCAAGACAAACATGGGATTTCTTCAAGCAATCGGAGAGACAAAAATGCCAAGGCTTTATGCATTATTTGTAACCATTGTGGAGAGAAAGCATTTTCTAAGATTAACGGGTGTAATTCGGCAAGTCGTGCTTGGAGGATTTTAGAAGCGAAGTTTGCCATGGTGCATAGCATTAGCCAAGGTTTTTATCTCTTTTTTTACTTTGCTTTATCATGTTACATGTATAATGCAGTTAAATTCTTCCCTTCATGCAGATAATTTTGTGGATTGGGCTGTTCGGATGAAATCTTTTTTAATGGCTCAAGATCTTTGGAGTGTTGTTGATCATATGAAAGAAGATAATGAATTTTATATCAAGAAAAACCTTCAGGCTTTAAAAGAAATTCGGAATTTTTGTGGTTGGGAAGCACTTTCCAAGGTTAATGGGATTAATTTGGCGAAAGAAGCTTGGAATGCTTTGGTGAAAAACTATGATGTGCAGGACGGTATTACAGCAGGTCTCTCTCTCTCTCTCTCTCTCTCTCTCTCTCTCTCTCTCTCGCTTAATAAAGGTGTGTAATGCAATCAAAATTCTACCTTAGGTGGAGATAATTATGCGGCTTGGAGCGGCCGGGTGAAATCTCGTTTGAGGGATCAAGATCTTTGGGACATCATTGAACGAAACACTGAACTTACCAACATTGAAGATGAAAAGAATTCCAGGGTTTTACAGGAGATTAAGAGATCTTGTGGATGGGAAGCATTTTCTCATATTAATGACATTAGTTCGTCGCAAAGAGCTTGGGATATTTTGGCACAAAGATATGGCATGCGGGACCATATTGAGAAAGGTATTTATCTTTCTCTCACTTTAAATAATGCACATGCTTAAGCATTTTTTTATGGATAACATAATCTAATTCTATTATAGAATGATTAATAATTAAAAAGGGAAGTTCGTATAGCTACGTAAAATTCAAAAAGAAAGGAGTAAGTTGGAGGAAATAATAATTGCGGAACTGATATCCATGATCATTGAAAATGTAAAAGCTCCTGCTGTTACAAATTAGTCAATAAGCCTTCATAGGGTCCCTCGCGGACTTCTTTCATTTCATTTTGTTCTCCGAAACCCACCCCCTCCCCCCCCAGCCCCCCCCAAAAAAAAAAAATAAATAAATAAATAAATAAAATCATGGCAGGGAAGGACTTATTTAAGTATGTGCAAAATGGAGTTTTGGAAGACGTCAGCCGGTTCCTTAGGGAACATCCAAGTCTAGTGGGAGCCAAGATCACGTGTCGGGAGGAGACAGCTCTTCACATTGCTGTGGCTGCTGGAAAATTTGATATTGTAGAGCAGTTGGTGGGGCTAATGTCGGCAAAGGACTTAGAAACCGTAGATGACGAGGGTTATACAGCTTTAGGTCGAGCAACTATTCATGGTAACAAAGGCATGGTGACGTGCATGCTTGAAAAAAATGAAGACTTGATCCTCGTTGAAGCGGTGAATCGGCGTATACCAGTTGTTACGGCTATTGAATACAGACATAAGCATTTGGCTGGCTATCTAAATGATCGCACTCCTCTAGAAGTTCTAAAGCAAAATAAAGGCATTCAGGGTGCTACAATTTGTACACAAGCAATATATAATGGGATGTTAGGTAAGAACTACTCTTAAACAAGCTGTTGACCGTTATTTCCAATTATCTTAGACTTTGCAATATAAGTTCCACTGTCTTGATTTTTGTTTTTGTTTTTGTTTTTGTTTTTGTTTTTTCCTTTTCCTTTTGACACTGACACAACGTAACAGATATTGCTTGGTGCTTAATCAACCACCATCAACCTTTGGCTCTTGCTGTCGATGTTGATAAGTGCTTCCCTTTGTATGCGTTGGCTTCTACTTATGGACTCTTGACTCGAAGTCATCTTGGGTCTTGGAAAAGATGGATTTGCCATTGCTATTATCATTGTTTTTGTCGTTCAGTCAATCGTTCAGGTATTTTGCACACACAAAGGATGTATAGATTTAATTCTAAAAGGATTACAAGTAATGCCATCCTTAGATGCTGTTCTATGTACTTTTACTTCTTCTTGAACAAAATTAGTGAATAAACTTCATAACACACACTTGGAGAATGACTACATTAGGTAAAAGTTTCAATCCAAGTCAAACATTTTGCTCAAGGAGAAAAGGAAAATTAATTCCCCATAATTATCAGTTCTACACATGGTAAGGGCTATAGAGGTAATAGTGAGATGACTGGAAATGATTTTTGTCGATTGAAACGAATACACATATATTAAGCAATAAATGAAAATAATATTTACTTATAAATGTGGATATTACATAGACAAAAAAAAAAATCATATGAACTATAGTTAGGACTTGGTGGTTCAATTATTAAGATATTCTTGATACTAAGCATAAATAAAAAATCCTGCTTTTCTCATGAGTGATGCCATATCTTATATTTTCATGTACAGCTTCGCACTAATATACAAAATAAAAAATTCAGCTTAATTATTCATGAAAATAGATTGAAAATGAAAAACTAAAAATTAGTTCTCATTTCTTTGTCTCGTCAATATATACTACTATTACTGCTGTCGAGAAAGCTCGCCTGTGTACAGTGAATTCAAAAAATGAAAATAATAAAAACAAAAAGATAAAGCTTACAAGTGCACGAGTATAGTTTATTATGCATGGTGTGCATAAAAATGTTGTTTTTTGTAAGTTATTTCACAAAAAGATGCTTTGGTCTAATTGCAACCTACGTGCCTGATTCTATTAGTTTTATATGCTGCAATATAACCTAGGATGACATTCAATCTGTATAATTAATTTCTTCCAAAAAAAAAAAAAATTACGTTGGTACTTTCGAAATATTTTTGTTTACATAAAAGTAGATTGGGATCAGATTTACAAATGGTATTACCAAATTTTTTCTTCATTGACCTTTTTTCTCCAAAGGTATACAAGTTTAACGAACTCTTGTCAACGGTCAAATTTGTTTGAGCATTCAAGAATAGAAAAGTACCAACGTGATCAATTCAAACGGATCACATACTTATTTTTGTCAAAAATTTCCAAACTTATTAACAATGGGGATCAGAATCTGGCAATCACATAAATAATAAAACCATGATTTTCTACCGTCTAATAAAAAATACTAGTTGAAGAATTACTACTATTAGTGAAAGAGAAATATTAAGAACCTTTTTGTGCTTGAGTGAAGAACTACCTTCACTTTTTGGTTCTCGAATTATATTTCCTAAAGTAAACACCAAGCCGCAACAAAGTTAGGTTGAAAGAAACAGAAAATTATTGTACATTCTATCTATTGAATGATGTCTTCATGAATTTATAATGCCAAATGATATCTTGTGAGAATTTACATGTATCGGTTTTATTTGAGTTGTATGCAGAATGTTGTAATAATTTTAGTTATTTCAAGCATAATTAATCAATCAATTCATTATGTGGGATTTTCTAAGTGATTCTACCAATTCTTACTTCATTATTTTTTTGGTGAAAGATGAACAAAATGGATCAGCTTTACTCAGGGGTGAAAATAGTGTGCATATTGAAATTGGTCAAACACAAACTGGTGGATCAGGTAAGTTTTTGGCCCAAATTTCTCCCTCTAAACTTTAGTTGATAACAATGAGGACTAAAACTTGGCAGCTTCATTTTCTCTTTTCTTATAAAATAATAAAACCATTATACTTTATCATCTATTAGAAAAATATTAATTAAAGCACCTAGGGTTGGATAAAAAGATTGGAAAAAAAAAAAAACAAAGAAAGAAATGGGTTTAGTTAATTGTGCATTGTGTCAACAAAAATTATTTATCTGTGAATTTATTATATGAAAGCAATGTCTTTGCAGTATTTGCAACCCACATGTCTTTGGAGTTATATTCTGAAATCATGATTGTTATTATTATTATGAATGCTATTTGTTTTAGGATAAGTTGATTGAATGACTAATTTAATTTTTTTTGTCTTTTTTGTTATTTCTATGTGGGATCTAATGATACTACCAAATTCTTACATCCTTGAAATTTTCACCTGAAAGATACACAAAATTCAATCAACTTCTACAACGAATATAATCGTATAAACATGCCAAGTAAACAAATACAAACTAATGGATTGCATGCAATTTTGCCTAAAAATTTTCTCCGTTAACTTTATTTGACTGCAATGAATTTTTTTTTTCTCTATTGTTAGAAAAAGACAACCTTTCCACTTTTTCATCCATTAGAAAATGCTAATAAAATAATTACTTTTAGTTTTTGCTTCTATGAACATTTTCTTAAAGTAAACAATAACACGATAGGGTCATCTTGCGCGCATTTGCACCTAAGTTTTGGGGCATTGTATTTAACAATGATTATATGAAAACCAATTAATTTCTTTATTTGTTTCCTTAAAATAAAATCTGATAGTGGGACTAGCTGATGGTACTATCAAATTCTTACTCAAAGGAAGTTTTTGGTAAAAGATATACTAATTCGACCAACTTCTATCATGCACAAAAATTGGGTGAACATTCAAAGTGAACAGGTATGTACAAGTGGATTTGGTACGTTTTCACCCAAAATATTTCTTTATAATCTTTAGTTGCTAACAATGAGATAATAATCTATTTAATTCTATTTTCTCTTCTCATGAAATAATAAAAACATTTTTTTTATTTTTTTTGTTAGGTAAAGAAGGGTGTGGGGAAATTGTACATTATAATCCGTTTTAGTCCCAAGTGACATGAGCTGCCAATGAGCCACTTGTTTATCAACAACAATAATAAAAACATTTTACATTATCATCTATTAGAAAATATTAATTTATAGAACTCTCTTTATCTTTTGTGTGAACAAATCAAGCCAAGAGCTACTTTTACTTTTTGTTCATCTGCATATTTCATTGAAGTGAACAACAGAAACAATATAGATAAAATGAAACAAAAAATATTGTTGATTGTACATTGTTTCAGTAAATGATATCTTAAGGGCATTTGCACCCAATGTGCCAATTTTTTATGTGCGTCGAATTTAGGATGTCATCACAATTTTGACTAACACTGATTCTTTGTAGATTAAAATTCTTGAATTCTTAATTTAATTGTTTGCTTCTTCCTTATAATAATTTTTTTTATGTAAAATCTCTAATGTTGCTTCCAAATTCAACCTGCTATTGTCTTGGACAATAATCATGTCAACAATCGAAGCGAAAAAGAACAAAATAAAGGACCAGGTATGTTTTTGTTTAAGATTTCATCTCTATAGATTTAGATATTGATAATTGGATCATGATTTAACAACATTTTTCTCTTGTGATAAAATAGGAAAAACACTAAACCCGCTTATATCTTAGGAACCATAAATAAAGAAATACTTTATTTTTGCTCTAGTAACATTGAGCTAAGAATTTATCAACAGACATGTGGTTCAATTAAAATTCATGTTGTTTGGAATCAAAAAGATCCCAAATTCGATACTTCAATTCTCCACAATCCTGCTTAATCAAAAAAAAAAAAAAAAATTGAGCTAGAAACTACTTTTTCCTCTACATATATTTCCTAGAAGTAAACATCAAAAGATAATAGAGTTGGATAAAAAGAAAGAAATAATACATAAATTGAAAATATTATAAAAAAGAAGCAAGAAGATCACGAAAATGACGGTGAAGTTCTTACATGAAAACTAAATCTAGAAATTGATCCTACTATTTGTCAATGGTTACTAATCGCTCGTTTAGAATTTCTGTGAGATTCTTGTTTCGATCCAGAGATTTTTTTTTTTTTTTTTTAAGTTTGGAATTGCAAATTACAATATCGAGTAGTTTACAGTGGCTATTTTCCTCTAATAATGCAGAAATTGTTCATAATTGTCTTACCAAATTAGAAATCCAAGTATGGAAAATTCCACTCTAATACTGATGGAAAAAAATCCAAATTTAGTCTCTATTCTGGGCAACAAATTAATGACAGAAAACTAGCTCTGATTGTTAGTCTTGTGATTGACGAGATGTGCTATTAAAGCTATGGTAACAGAATTGTCATTATTCTGCCACTGCTTGCATGACCTGTATCATTAATACCAGTAATTGTTGCCGCTGTTTATTTTCTATGGAGAGGAAGGAATACGAGTTCATTATCTAACTGTATACTCAGATCGTTGTATGAATTTGGGTGTTTAATAGAACATTATGGTTATGGATTTCCTGGTAGGATCTCTGCTGTTTGTGTTTTGTTGGATCTCCCCTTTCAGTGTTGTTGGCCCTTTTTTTCTTTTTCTTTTTTTCCTGTTGTCTAGTTGCATTTTCTTTTCTTTTCTTTTCTTGTTTATCTTTTTCTATTCGTTACTCAGTCATCTTCTTTTTTCTCTTCGCCAAGAGAGAGAGAGAGAGAGAGAGAGAGAGAGAGAGAGAATTTCTAGTAGTTCTGATCAGCACTGCTTGGATTTCAGCCTCCATATTGTTATCAATCAAAGATCCAAAGAATTTTTGGGGCAGATTTATGGTTTCGAAATGAATCCGATCCACCTCACAGCAACGTACTTTATAAAGCTTAAAATCGTGGTTCAGAATAAATGATGAGGAACTAGTGGTGGTCTAAGAAACCTTACCTTATTTTGTAAACTAATAACTTTTTGATTTAAATAATTGTACGGGTTCTTACTTAATTACAGAACAAGACATTTTAATGATGGAAGTATTTATAACTATGAAATGTGTAGTGCTTTATGTATTTTATTTTAAATTTTTTTTCCTTTGTGTATAATTGTCGGTTTTTACTATGCAGTTCCAGCTCTATGGCACCGAGTAGTCTCAAGTCTCCGTGCACACTGGGGTATACTGCATCCTCAGCCTCTCTCTCTCTCTCTTTTAACTGACTTCGTGATCATCCTCGTTCTTCCCTTTGTTTTATTTATTGTTTCGTCTAGTTGAATCAGTATTATATAAACTTTTTGCAAAGCAGATGTGTATTTAGAAGACAAGGAGAGGGTGGATTTGGCCAAAAGACTTCTGCGTCTAATGTCCGAACAGATATCAGTATCAACTGTGGAACACGTGGATAATGGTCTCCTTTCTTTATTGGTCAACCTAGCTATCCAGGAAGGAATGTCTGACTTTCTGAGTGGAATCTTAGCTAAAAACGTTGGTCTCAAGTGGACTGTTGACCACTAAGGAAGAACCATCTTTTCTAATGCAATCCGGCTCCGTCAAGCTAAAATCTGCAGGATGATGCGTGAATTTCCTGATAAAGAAGTCATGATAAAATCGCTGGACTACGGGAAAAACAACATATTACATATCGCAGGGATGTTAGCACCTGCCACTCAGTTAGATCGTGCCAAAGGAGCAGTATTGCAGATGCAAAGTGAACTACGATGGTTCAAGGTTAGTCTACTAGCACCACTAGCTTTAATATTTCAACTTCTAGTGATTTAGAAGGAAGAGAAAACAGTACTTAAAAAATGCATAGAGAAACAGGAAGAAGGTAGTTATGAAACTGTTATTTTTTAGGCAAGTTACACTTAGTCCATTTCTGGTAAGGGGTAGTTTTGTCTAACCAATAAATAGTTTCAGACCCCAACTTGAAAAAATTTAATTCTTCCTTAAAATGTGGCCGTAGCTTTTATCTTTTGATTTAATTGTCATTCTTCGCAACTTTTGTGATTAAAATTCTCGATTAAAAATTTCTTTCAACTTTTCAGGTTTAATTAAACATACTCCAACTCTTTCCATATGTTTTCTTAATTATTTTATAGGGTGACTATTTTAATAAATTTAGAGTTAGATTGATCATGCTTGAGGCGAACATGCATCGGAGTTTTATCAATATGATATTGACAATTAGTTCCTAAGATGAAAAGAGAACATGATTTTGTAAATAAAAAATTACCAACCATAAGAAAGCTTAAATATGATCTCATTTCGTGCATATAAAAATACAAATTCAACAATATTTGATTTGGTGATTTAGTATTTGGATATATCAGTAATGGGGACTACCCCTTCACGTAGGTTTAAGTTGTTGAGGTTTGGGATCCAAAATCAAAGTTAGAGAACTTCCTATCTAGTTTTATGACAAACGTTAAAATCACTAACATGCAACAAGTGTTTTCAAATGTCTAATATAGACATACAACCTAAAACAAACATTAGGTTTAAAGTTTTTCATATTAGAGTATAATTTTATTCTAGATAGTACTTTGCTAGGCGCAAAGAGTAAAGCTGAGAAGAAGTCCCTATCAAGTTTAATGACTAACAACCACTTTAATCTATATGGCATTTACGACTCTTGTACTCTTCTACAATAGTTATTTTAGCATTTTACTGTCTGCATATTTTGTATTATTTCTTTTGAAACATTTGGCATAATGATTTTTTTAATTGAAATTAATAACTTGTAATACGTATCTTTAGATGACTAATTACATTTATTATTTAATTATGTTACCAAAGACAGCCTAATGTATCAAAAAAATTTAAAAAGAACCTTCTCGAAAATTGTTTAAGTTCAAAAGATATGGTTGATGTTTTGGATTAACATTTATAGGAAAAAAAACTTTATCGGCAAAGTGCGTTGCAACAAAAAATATTTATTTTTTGTCGGAGCCAAAGATCTCCTTGGTGGCTGGCATTAAAAAGAAACCTTTAGTTGTTTTGACTGAAAATTTTAGAGCTTCGGAGTGTGTTACTACTGGACAATGAGTTTGCCGGAGAGAAAATATGAAATTCAAATCTGAGATGTTTGGGTATTTGCTTAATAATTGGAATCGTAGAACTTAAATGTAGAAATTGATCTTCATCAAATATAAATTGTTTTTGGGAGTGAGACAATATCATTCTTTGATTGATAGGTAACTTTCTGTCTTTCGGTTGCCTTTATTAAGACTTTGCTTAAAAAATGCAGAGGGTAGAGAAAATTGTCCCTAACATAATGAAAGAAGCGAAAAACAAAGATGGTTTAACCCCCAGAGCATTGTTTAAAGAAGCTCACAGTGACCTCAGAGCAAAGGGGGAGAAATCAGTGAAGGAAACCGCACAGTTTGGTACAGTGATAGCTACTCTCGTTATCACCCTCGTATATGCTGCAACCATTACTACTCCAGGTGGTTACAACCAAGAAACAGGTATGCCAGCGCTTCTAAATGAAGAATTATTTACATACTTCATAGTATGTAATACCACATCATTCGTTTTGTCCTCAAGTTCAATATTGATGTTTTTGGAGATCATAGTAACGCGATACGTAGAAGAAGAAGATTTCCTCGTCTTCATACCCATGAAGATGATAATGGCACTGTCCACTCTTTGGATGTCTATTGCAATCATGATGACAGGCTTCTGTTGTGCTCTTGTGTTAGTGTTAAATTATCAACTGGTTCTTCTTCCTATCGTTTCTCTAGTTGGTATGCCACTTTTTTTGCTCATATCGGGACAGCTGAATCATATTTCTGACATTTGCTTTTCAACTTTTGCACCATACATAGGCAACGCAATATTTTGATATTTCGATTGCGTTGTATGTTGCATTAGTGTTTCATCAATAATTTGTATATAAGTAGAAATAAAACCTTTTATTTTTTTGATAAAAATATAAGTTTACATTAATAAAAAATAGTATATAAAAGTATAAGAACATATCCTATACTTTTATTGGACTGATAGTGTATAAATTTTAAGCCACTTTATATTGCATACTTTTTAAGTCTATATGGTTTTAACCCTATTGTCATTTACATTAATAAGTTATTGATCAGACCTTACGTTGACTAAAAGATAAAATCTTCATGACCCAAGAAATTACTGTAGTAAGAGATTAGACTTGGGATATTACTTTCAAAACCTAAAGAAATTCAATTGGCACTACAAGTTTATTAGCGTTCTATGCTACAAGCTTATCAAAATTTGTACTTTGATATTTATGATTTCAAATGTATCACTTTACAAATTCAAATCGAGGAAACTAAATTCTAGATTTAAAAAAAATAAGATTTAATCTTCTAACTTATAAAGAAATTAAACGATACTGTTTTGATGCATGACAAAAAAAAAAACATTTTTAATAACTGAGAGCTCACTATATCAAAAGATCTAAAAGAAAAAATAGTGAATTTTTAAATGTATGTCACTAATTATATTTTTCTCAACAAACATTTCGAAATTATATTTTATATTTTTGATTAATAATACTGGAGAAAAGTATTCTTTAAGAGTCTTAAATGTAGGCCTGAATGCAAATGACGCAATCCAATCCGTGACCCAGTCCATACAGAATCGGATCCAAGTTCACAACTCAGGCTACGAAAACAAGTCCGACCCAGAACCAGTGACCTGATGGATTGTCGCTGGCTGAATCTGTCACCCGTCATCATATGCATTGTCCATTAAAATGATGCGACAATCCAAAATAAGTAGTAAAAATTTCAAATCGAATAGCCAATTTTTCTCCCACTATCCCCATTGGTCACCAACTGTTCGTTGAAAGCTTTCTTCGACCTAAGACGGTTTTCCATTCTTGCATTGCTTAGACTCCTCTTGCCCGGGGATCCAGAGATGTCGCTTGGCATAGTTGCTTACCCTCGAAAAATCAGTATATATAAGAAAACCAAGTTGATTACCCTCATCCTCTACCTCTCAGTCTCCCCGTCTCATTTCATTGGTATTGTTGCGATCTTGAAATTAAGAATTTAGTAGTTGGAACCACACTGCTTAAACATTTGATAACAAAATTATAGTTTATCAGGGAAATTCATGATTAGGTGTGATCAATTTGAACAGTCCATAACCGTAACCATGTCATAGAAGTTAGGAGCTTCTATCCTCCAAATATGACAGGAATTGTTTCTTTTACACCTTTCCCAACATTTGGTAGCCAAGAAAAAAAAATAAAGAATTCATACTAATGTAACCAATCAATTATCATATTCATGTTTACCTATTCTAGAATATAGTCCTTTTCATAAGGGACTCAATTTGTAAGATGTTACATATTACAACAAAATTATTTTAAATTCTTCAAATAATTGAAATAAAAATGATTAAATGAACCATTTATTGTCAATACTTAAGTTATATGAGAATTTTTGAACAGGAGAGTTGAGAATATTCATATTTATTTAATGTTGTGTCATGCTTGTTAGATAGCCTGTTTTCAATTTAAAATTTAACCCTTTAGAGTGGAAGCAACCAAAGAATGATCGTTTTTCTTTGAAAATGCCTTCAAGGATATACACCTTATATTTGTTGTAATAGAAATGTTATTGTATTTCCAACATTATGTTTATCATAATTTTGTAAATTGTAGAAATGAAAAAGATTGTCTCTTCACTTAATAACTAGTTTTAAGTGAGAAAATTGATAACTCTTGACACTAAAAGTGATTGAATAGTAAGAACACTTACGTAAGGAGTATGTTAACGAAGAAGAGATAGGAATTGAGTATAAATATATTTTAGCTAATTCATCATCATCTTTTAATTGTATTCTAAATGTCTAAATCTTTGTGTGGAAAAATTATTGTTAAAATTTGATCCTAAATCTATAATAAAAATTAATTTCATGAAATTTTAATCCTATTAAATTGTGAATTCATGGTGTTTAGGTATGTTACTATAAACCTCATAAGTCCAAGATGTAATTAGGCTCTATTAGAAGACTTCCTCTTTGAAAACTTATTTGTAAGAGAGGAACACATCTACATTGAAGAGGTACAACATGTCAATATGTTTATAATGTAGGATAGATAACAAATTTGAACAATTTTGAAGGCATTGTACGATACTTACCATTATTTTTCTATCTTTGAAATAAGATATATATCTCGCAATTAGTTGTGAAAACTACTGATCTCGTAAATAATCAATTTCTATATGTCACCATTACTAATCTTTATTTGTTACAAATAAGAAGGGAAACTGGAATAATAATGTTTGTTCATAAATAACAAGATAGAAATTTGATGATAATCATAGACATGACTGACAAAATGAATCTTGCGTGATAAATTAGTAGCTTTACAAGTGAGGCAATTGATTACCATGTTATATCTTATTTAAGGAAATCAATAAACTTATTTAAAAAATCGATAACTTAGAGTAAACACAACCTACCCACACATAGAATTCATTAGTTTTCTATCATGAAGATATAGTGAAAATGTTTTCTCTTTGAAACCATCTCAAATATTTGGCTTGTAAACAAGCAAAAAAATATACAAGCGGTAAAAAATTGGCTAACATGACAGGGATAGTAAATCTTAAAACTGCCAACAGAATTTTTTAACCTTTTTGAACTAGTTAAATGACATAAGCTAAAATCACTTTTCTTGTAAAGTTGAAGTTACATAACAGTTCTCAAACCAAGAGTTCAGATCATCAATTTCATATTAATTCTTTGTCCCACTTGTCACATATCCATTTTGAATTCGACTTTAATGGAAGTGCCGACAACATGAGCATTGCTCATCCCAATTCACAATGCACTTAACCCATGAAGGCCCGAACTAAGATCACAATGGTTCTGACAAACTACTGGTTCTGACATTCACTTGTGAAGACAAAGCCTTTAGACCCAACCCATCCGACAACTCAAACTGAGACCCACGAAAATGCACTCGATTAGAAAGCCAGGGTCCATCGGTTCAGTCTAAAATCATCTTTTACGACCAAAAGAAGTTGGTTGTATAAAGGTAAGTGCAGAAATCAATCTCCGGAATTCTCTTCCAAGCATCAGAAATGGTAAAAAGCTGAATTATATGATAATAGATATTTCAGGTATGAAAAGCTGAAGGTTCAATGTTCCCATCATCTGGCTCTCATCAAGGGATTGGCCACACCTCCAACTTCTTGGTTGTTAATTGCAACCATAACGATACGAATGAAACGAGATAGAGAGACTCATAGGCAGAAAGACAGGCAAACCAAGTGGTGGCAGAGCAACCAAATAAAATATATATAGTGTAATCTAAGAAAAAAATTGACTTTTTTAATCAATTGATGATAAAGTAGAGTTAATACTTGGTAATGAGGTTCCAAATTCTTTGGTAAAGCTTTTGAAATCAATGTTTATATCAACAATCAATTTTTTTCCTTTTTTATAAATAATCATATGCCATACTATCTAGTTGGGCTAGGATTACTAATAAGCAACTGAGGTATGCATTTATCCTTTTATGCACTAAATTCTATTAAAACAAAGCATTTGAGCTTACAATCTATAGTTCCCTTTGCCAACATTTGCTGCCGAGAAAATGAAGTAAAATGGGGCAAGATTGAAGCCAAGCTGGATTTTCTCCCAGCTCTTCCAACCAAGCTAGGTTTTGATGAATGAGTTGTTATGGGCTGAAAACGTGTCCGACTATTCCGCTGATTAGTAAGGTTAAGTAGCTGTCGGCACGTGCAATCTCATATCGGTGGCAGTAGTTGGAGAAAAAATAGAGTCCACAAGAAGTGGCTCTCTCACTTTCGAATGGTGTTGACTGCCAGCTTGACGCCACCCTAATGTAAACAACGACTACAAAAGTCATTGCTTATTGTCTGAAAACTATGGACAGCTTTGATGTGCAAAACGTGGGAGCTGATATTGGCCTTTAAATGCATTGGAATCTGTAGACTGCTTTCAACCATTCAATGCGTCCAATACTTAGTTATATTTTAAATGATATAACTGCGGAAAAAATTGCAAGACGACATGCTTGGTCGATGGTAATAATATTTTTACGGTGAATTGCTTTGGAATGGCAAGATTTTTTATGGTAAATACTTGGTCGATGGCAAGATTTTTTCTTAAATGTCCTTTAAATGCATTGGAATCTGAGAACGGTTTCAACGATGCAATGCATCCAATAATTAGTTCTATTTTAAATGATATATTTCCCCAAAAGAATGCGAGATCACATGCTTGGTAGATGTAAATATGGTGACAACTGCCAGTTTGATGTCACCAAAATGTAAACTATGACCACAAAAGGTCATTGCTAATAGTTGGAAACCAAGACCAGCTTCCTTGTTGAAATACAGGAGGGACCAAGACCAACAAATTGTTCTATTTAAAAGATATATTTGACAACAAATGCAAGATCACATGCCAAAAAATCAGCACGAGAGTGAACTGGAAGAGTCGTCCTATTTGATGTCTTCTGCTTAATCACATGAAATTCACAGTATTTAGTACAACTTTTCCCAAGTTGAAATCAATATTTACACCAAAGATCCCTCCTTTCTTATAATTTTGTTGAAACGGTCACTGTAAAAAGTCGTTGAATTAGAGAATGCAAGACCACTTTGGTTTGTCAAAACGTGGGAACTGATTGAGTGTGAACAATATTTTTGCAATGGCATTAGACATCATTCATGCTTAATTTCTACTGATGCACGTATCACCCGTTTGGCGACTTGGTTTGGTTTTAAATGCATTCAACTCCCTGCAGTGCTTTCAACTACTCAATGCGTTCAAATTTAGTTTTTCTTATATGATATATCTGTCCAAAAAGGTAAGCTCACATGCTGGGTCGCCAGAAAAGTATCTTATCAGGCGTGCAAGGTAGAATAGAACAGTAAGTCAATTAGTCAATGGATTTAATAGTAAATGTCATGTTAGGCTGACAAGACAACTATCATTTTCTTTTTTTTGATGTCTTCAACCTACCAAAATTTAATATTCTTATTTTTTTATCTATTTTTAATTTACTTCTATAAGTTTATCACGACACTGAGTTGGAGGATTGTCTATTTATTGAATGACTTGGGAAAATGTCATATTTTCTAGGAGTGCAACACCGGTTTGAATATATCTTCTACTGACACAAATGGTGCATTTTCATACGTGCAACGTGGCATTTGGCCATGTTTCTCGTCACCAAAAGTTGAATTATAACTAATATTAAGAGGCATATTATTTAACTCAAAAATTGACTTAAGAGATTATAAAATCTATTATATAATGAATATAATTTTTAATAAATTTTATAACAATATAAATTTATTATTCACATCTTAATCTATTTTTTAACTATGATGGTCAAATTATCAAATTATTATTATTTCACAATACATGGGCCATGCTTGAACTTAGCTAATGAGAGCCTATATGGATGCTAAGGAGAATCTTGACTTTGATATCATTTTTAGAAACTCACTATTTAATCTAAAAGTCACCTAGCTTGTTAATTTAGTGGTTAGTTAGTAGATACTCTAAGTATGAGGCTTGGATTTTGACATTTTATGTGAGTGAAGTTTTAATGCAAGAATTATAATAAAAATTAGGAGAAGTTATTATCTTATAAGTTAAATTTTTCATAACTTCCTTAATAATGTATAATTTATTACATATATCTTGATACACCCTTTCACTATAATGGTTAAATTATTGGACCATCATAATGTTGCATTACATGGGTAATGCTTGAATTTAATTAATAAGAACTTATAAGAGTGCTATATAAAATCCTAGTTATGATATCATACTAAGAGATAACATGTGACTTATTACTTATATCTTAACACATCTTTTTATTATGATAGTCAAATTATTAGATTATTATAATGCCATATTATGTGAAATCTTAACTCTATGCTATATTAAAAAACTCATTAACTAACTGCAAACTAAATTAAGAGATGCATTACCAAAGTCATTGCTAACAGTGGGGGACCACGTTGCTTTGAAACACGTGGGATCTGATACACCTCTGCGGACAAGATTTAAAGGTGATGGGACAACAAATTTTGCATTTATCAATGCACAAGCTGTTAATTTTGCAAGCAGTAATGATTGTGGTCATAAATTCCACTACTTTAAGTACACCACGTAAATAATTGTTCCCCTACACGACACAAATAACTGTTCCTCTTCACCCCCACGAATAATTGTTTCATGTACCCTTCTCACCAAGCACTATGCGGTGGCGGAGTCTCTCCTTATCTTCAAGTTTGTCCGTGGCTACTCTCTCACTGGGACTTACAAGCAGCAGTCCTGGAAGAAGGTTCAAGTTTGTCCGTGACTACTTCCAACCGAACCTACAAGTAGCAGTTTTGGAAGCCGGTTCGTCCAACCCTGTAAGTTATTAGTCATTTTTTCTTATCAAACTGTAAAAGTGTTCTGGCATTATGGGAATCACAAGTTCTGGCTAGAGAGATGAAGAACAGAAGGAAAGGAGAGCAATTTTTTTTTGTGAAAATCTGAACTTGTATGTAGGTTATTAGAGTATTTCCGTGAGTTGTGTACAATATGTAGAGAGGACTTGAACCCTTAAAATTTGAAATATTCTTTGGTTATATTTGAAGACTCCATACTTAAATTCACTAAAATACTTGGAGTAATTTTGTATTTAATTGGAAAGAATGAAATGAATATGAATTTCAGTTATATCTTTAATTCAACTTTAGACCAAAATTTCTCTCGAAGCATAGCATAAGTTTTATAAAAAGGGTAACAGTTAAGCTACTTATATAGAAATAAGTCATTCTAGCTTAAAAGTAATTCTAAAATGATTGATAACTCCAATTAGCAAAGAAATTGGAAATGAGAAGAAAAAAATAA
This sequence comes from Casuarina glauca, assembly GCA_028551395.1. Lineage (NCBI taxonomy): Eukaryota > Viridiplantae > Streptophyta > Magnoliopsida > Fagales > Casuarinaceae > Casuarina > Casuarina glauca. Next base: position 4,545,786 of record CM052347.1, read on the forward strand.
GGTAGGAAAACTATTTGTTGTTAATGCCAAAACCAAAAGGTTTAATATTATTCCTGAAGAACCAAAAAACTGCTCTTTATTTGGTTGGATAATGTTGTTTCAAGTGATTTTGTTTTCCATCTTTTCTTCAATATTCTAACGTAGATGCTGACTTTCATTTTCCCCCCTTTACTCGTAAGGGCCCTTCCTCCAAAAATAAACTTTGCAGATAGGCTTTTTCCAGAAAAATGTTTTTGCTCGAGGAAATAATTATTTAACGTCAATTTATAGCTTGAAAGTAGTTTAGGAAGTCAATGAAGGAATTTTTTCTCCTACATAACCAATCTTCCTAACAATATTTGTATTCATCGACAGATTAAATATGAAAAGTCACTCAATCCTTCTTAAAGAAGATAACTATGCTGAATGGAGTGCTAGGATGAAATCCTATTTGAAAAAACAAGGACTTTGGAGCATTGTTACATCACGTGAAGCTTCTGGGGAAGAAGATTGGAAGGACAAAAATTTGAGGGCTTTGCATGTTATTTGGAACTCTTGCGGTGAGAAAGCATTTTCCGTGGCTAAGGCGCATAAGTCAGCAAACCGTGTATGGAATTGGTTAGAAAAACGGTTTGCCATGTTGGACAGCTTTAGCAAAGGTCTTTTATCTCTCTTTCTGTTAGCTTTATCATTTTACATGTATGATGCATCTAAATTCTACCATTGATGTAGATAATTTTTTGGACTGGAGTGCTCGGATGAAAAGTTATTTGATGGCCCGAGATCTCTGGAGTGTTGTTGATCCTAGGCAAGAAGATAATGAATTTTCTTCTAAGAATTGGAATATCAAGAATCTAGAGGCTTTACAGGCGATTCGGCGTTTTTGTGATTGGAAAGCACTTTCTAAGGCTAACGAGTGTAATGGCGAGAGATGCTTGGAGTGTTTTAGTAAAAAACTATGACGTGGAGGACGGTATTAAAGCAGGTTTTTATCTCTTTCTCTCTATCCCACAAATATTGCACATGTCTAGGTATTTTAAGTGTATAACGCAATTAAATTCTACCCCAGATGGAGATAATTATGCCGATTGGAGCGACAAAGTGAAATCGAATTTGATGGGTCGAGGTCTTTGGAACATCATAGAACCATCCAATACATTTCCAGATGTATTGCTTAGGATTCGTTTTAAAAAGAATTTCAGGGCTTTAAAGGTGATTCAGAGTTCTTGTGGATGGGAAGCGTTTTCTCATATTAATGACATTACTTTAGCGCGAAGAGCTTGGGATATTTTGGGAGAAAGATATGGCATGCGGGATCGTATTCATAAAGGTATTTATCTCTCTCTCTCTCTCTCTCTCTCTCGCCCACTTTCAGTAATACACATGCTTAAAAGATTTTTAGAGACTGATAAATAATTAATAAAGAAGTTCAGATAGCTCCATAAAATTTCAAAAAAAAAAAAAAAGAAGAAAAAGTTCGCGCAATTTATAATTATGCAATTGATCCTTGGATCACTAAAAATATAATAGCTCCTTTTACAAATTAGTCTAACAACCATTCATAAATCCCTCGCCGACTGCTTTCATTTTATTTTGTACTATGAAAATGGAAAAAATAGATTAAAATAAAATCTTGCCAGGGAGAGACTTAGTTGCCGCTGTGCAAAGGGGAGATTGGCCGGCTGCAGAGGAGTACCTTAGGCAGCATACTCTTCACAAGAGGCAGAAGATCAAATCTCAGGAAGAGACAGCTCTTCATATTGCTGTGGATGCAGGACAAACGGAAATCGTCGAGAAGTTGGTGGCGCGAATGTTCAAATGGGACTTAGAACTCGTAGATATTGAGGGTCAAACAGCTTTAGCTCACGCAACTATTCGTGGTTACCGTCAGATGGTGGAATGCATGCTTAAAGCAGATAAATCCTTGATTAGTGTTGAAGACAAGAATCAACGAATACCAGTTGTTTTGGCTATTGAATACAAACATAAAGATTGGCTTTGTATCTCTACAATCTCACCCCACGAGAAGTTCTAAAGCAAGGTAAAGGCATTCACGGTGCTACAGTTTGTACACGAGCTATAGATAACGAGATGTTAGGTAAGAATTGTTCCTCTAACCTGCTATTGGTTCTTATTTCGATGATTCTATACGTTTGCAATATATGTTCCTTTATATTCATTATTCTTTGTGGATACCACATAACAGGTATTGCTTTAGACTTAATTCAGCGTCATCCACCTTTGGCTCTTGCTGTCGACCTGGATCAACGCTCCCCTTTCTATGCATTGGCATCCCAGCGTAACACCTTTTCAAGATTAAAGTGGTTTGCACTTAGTAAACGACGGATCTGCTTCGTTCACTATTTTTTGCAATTCATTCAATCATTCAGGTACTCTGCATACACCAAGGATATATAGATTTAATTCCAGAAGGATTACATGGGATGCCATCTAATAACATCTATTTTCTCATTGGTGTTTTTCTATTTCTTGTCTCAGGTAGTGAATAAATTACATAATACAGTTGTAACGATGGATATTTCCAAATAAAAGCTTCAATCTAATTGAAACTTTTTGCTCAGAGTAAAAAAGAAGAGTTAATTCTCATAATTGTCAATTCCACACAGGGTGAAGGCTAAAGATGACTTGAAATGAACTTTGTGAACTGAAACAGAAATTCACATGCAAGAAATGCAGTACAAAAATAATATTAACTTCAACTATAAAATTGAAGCATTTTTATAATATCACATTTTATTAAATGAAAAAGAATTTTATACCATATATAAAACTATACAAATTATTATTATTATTATTATTACTCTTAACTTTTAACAATACAAGGAAAAGATTTGAAGTTTTAAATGAGTGAATGAAAATGTTGATGTTAAAAAAACCACCAAATAATACAAATTCTAAGTAGGAATCAATATAACAACTCTTAAGACATTTAAAATATTCTTGAAATTACATACGGATGACAAATTTTACTTTTCGCATCAATAGAATAAGTTTATATATGGATGCACAAATTTGCACGAATACAAGAAATATAGATTTAGTTAGTAACATTTAGGATCATAATTTGCCACCTTCATTTTTTCTTTGCTTATAAACTGATAAAACAATGACTCCTTCTTATCTAATAGAAAATACTAATTGAAGAATTATTTTCATTAACAGAAGTATTGAAGATTTCTTTATGGTTGCACTAGCAAGCCGAGAATATATTAGAATATTGGAAACAAGTACTGGTTTTAGTAATGATTATGTCAAACTAATTGATCGACTGATTCATTACTTGCTTTATGTCTGTTGAAACTGTTATGCAGACTTTACTAATGATGGTACCATATTCTCACTTCATTTTTTTTTTTTTTGAAAGATAAACAAATTCAATAACCTTTCGTTATGGATGAAACTAACATGAACATTCAAAGTGAACGAATAGAGACTAATTCATCATGTATTTTTTTGTACAAAATCTCTCTCCTAAACTTTAGTTGGTAGCAACAAGGATCAAACTTAACTTCGTCTTTTGTTTTCTTCTTAAATAATAAAGCCATGTATCCGAGCTAATAGCTTAGTCGTAAAGCTATCAAGAGAAACCTTAAATTTCTAGTTTTTGATCAACATATTTTCCTTTTTCTGTAAGAAAAAAAAAATAACAATAATACCATAACTCCTTCTCATCTATTAGAAAATATTAATCAAAGATTAATTATATTGCTATGACTTCTTGGTATGCTAAACACATTTTCCAAATATGTTTATCAAAACTCAGTAGAGTTAGATAGGAGAAGAAAAACAAAAAACATGATTCATTGTGCTTTCTGTAAGTGAAAACAATGTCTTCACTTATTAATTGTATATAAGGATATCTTAGGAGCATTTGCGCTGCACATGTATATTTTATTTGAGTTATATTTAGAATTCGATACTAAGTTTCATGACAATGAATATTTTAGGACTCGTTGATTGATTGAATGATTGATTTAATCTTTTATGTCCTTTTAATTGAAATTGTTATGTGGGATTCGCTAATAGTGCTACCAAAGACTTACATATTAAACTTTTTGTCTAAAATATTCACAATTTTCAATCTAACTTCTACCACCAAAGAACAAATGAAGATTCAAAGTGAACTAGCACAATCTAACATGCCCAAAATTGCTCCCAATAAGCTTTAGTTAATGATAATGAGAATTAAAATTTATCAAATTCATCTTTTATCTTCTTATAAAACCTTGAGGCCTTCTCATCTATTAGAAAATACTAACCGAAGAGCTATTTTTACTTTTCATCCTATGCACATGTTTCCCTAAATTAAACTCCATGAAAGAGTTGGATAAAAAGAAACAAAAAGTGCAGCTCATTGTGCATTTGCACGTCAGCAATGGGTTAAGATGCTATAGATTGAATGCCGTAATAATTTTATTCAGCAATTATTAGTTTAAAATTAATTGATTTATTTATTTACTTATCTGTCATCTGTAAGCAAAAATTGTTATGTGGGATTTGCTTATGGTGGTAGCAAGTTCTTACACCATCAAACTTTTCTACTAGAAGATGCATAGACTCAATTAACTTCGGCCATTGACGAAAATTGTATGAACATTTAAAAAAGTACACAGTGGTGGACTAGGTATGTTTTCACCCAATACTTTTTCTTCTGAACTGTAGTTGCTAAAAATGAGGATCATAATTTAGCAATTGTATATTTTTCTTCCATAAAATAAAGTATCATTCTGGCAGATACATAACGAGAAAGATAGTCAAATTAAGTCTCCATTTAGGGCAATAAGTTAATGATGGAAAACAGGCTCGAATAGCTCGTTTTGGCATGGTGGAGGAACTGTGGTATTATAAGCTACGGTAACACAATTTGCGTTGTCCTAAATTGCTTGTTAATAACTTTAGCTACATGATGGGAGTGTGGGACTGCGTGTGCTACGGGCACACTTAAGGCATTGCCCTCTTTTGGATAATTTGCATCATTTTATACAGTAGTTTAAGTTGACTTATGTGTCAATCTCAGATAGAAGGGTTGAATTGAGATTTTGTTTCGTTTTTCTAATGTAGTGATTCTGTTGCTATTACTTAACTAAAGTTTGATATCTGCTTTAGACTTAAACTAATTGGAGATTAAAACCAATTAAAAAGCAAGACATTTTAATGATGGGTGTACGTAGAGACTGTGGAATATATATAGTACATTCCTATTATTAATACTTCGTTTTCTTTATTGTTAGCAACAATCTTCTTTTATGGATAACTGTTGTTTTTAACTTTGCAGCGCTCGATCCTGTCCGTAAAATCTTGGTTATCCAACATCTTCAGCCTCTTTTATTTTTGGACTTATTTGTTGAACTTTCTTGTTCTTCTCTTTGTTTTGCTTAATGTTTATCTATAGTTTCATCTAGTTGAGTCATTGTTATTTTAAATTTTGCGAAGGGTTCAAGGATTCAGAAGAAAGGGATTCGTTGGATAAAGCTCAAAAACTTCTGCAACGCATGTGCCAACAGTTATCAATTTGATGTTATGAAGACATGATTACTGGTGGCGTTTCTTCAGCAGTCAATCTTGCTATACGGGAAAGGAAGTTTGAGTTTATTGATGAAATGGTGAAAAGCAATGATGCTATCAAATGGCGTGATAACGGGAATGGAAGAACCATACTTGCTATTGCAATCCTGCACCGCCAAGCTAACATCTATAGACATTTACTAACTCTTTGGTGAAGGACCCAATGATAAATTCTCTAGACTACGAGAAAAATAACATATTACATATAGCAGGGATGTTACCACTTTCCACTCAGCTAGATTTCATCGCCAGTGCAGCAATGCAGATGCAATATGAACTACGATGGTTCAAGGTCAGTATACTAGCACTTCTAGCTATAATGTTCCAAATTCTAGAGATTTAGAAGGAAGAATGGATAATATTTAAAAGGTGTAGAGTAAATAAAGAAAGCTAATTATCAAAATATCTATTTTCAAGGCAAGTTACGTTTCTGATAAGGGATAATTTTGTGTAACCAAAAGATGGTCTCATGACTTATGCATGTCTATTTTGGATTTATAAAGCTGTATTAACTGCAGATGCATTTTTCTATTTTTCCTGTAAGTCAGTAATTATTTAGTAAAGAAAAAAAATTATAGTTGTACATGTATAGTCCTTCAATGTAAATATGCATTTGTAGTTAGGATTAATTGAGAGATAATGTAAATATATATATATTTTTTTGGTGGAAATGTAAGAATGTAAATATTTTATATTTTGCCGTATCTTTATAGGATGACTATTTTACTAAATTGGTGTTATATCAATATGATAGTTGTTCGTATTAGACTCAATTTATATAATGCTTGATAGTATTTCAGTAGGCTTCAAGATTTATCTGTATGACGTAGATGACTCTTGTATAATAGATAGGATATAGTGTCAATGTCTATATATTTTGTGTAATTTATTATGAAAAATTGGTATTTATAGATCTTTACCATATAACTTTAATATTACTCACCCGCAATACACATATTTAATTGACTAGACACAAGATCATTTAAATTGTATTATCAAAAATTAATAATGTCTCAGAAAATTTAAATAGGAATCAAATTTAATTTTTTTTAAAGCTTTAAGGGGTGGAACCTAGGCTTGACGTTTGTGATTGAAATATATAGGAAAAGAAGCTTCAGTTATAATTAAGATTGGATTGCAACAAAGATTTTATTTTCTTTTAGTAGCCATTACCCTCATTGGTATACTTACGGGTGTGTCAGTGCCAGGAAAAAACAAAACACGTTTGGTTGTTTGAATTTATAGTTTGAAGTATGACACTACCAGACTAAGGGTTTGTTGGTGGGAAATATCAATTTAAATATTAAGGAAAAAGACATAATCTAAGACATTCTTGGCCTATGCAAAATTATTGGAACTATTGAATTTAAATGAACATATAGATCTTCATTAGAAAAATTGTTCTCAAAGTGGGGAAATGTCATTCTTTGACTGATAGACCTTTTTTTTTTTTTTTTTTTTTCTCTTTTTAGTCTTTTGGTTGCCTTTGTTCATAAGATTTTGTTTAATAAATTCAGGAGGTGAAGAAAATTGTCTCTCCCACCTTAGAAAAAGCCAAAATCAAAGATGGTTTGACCCCCCATGAATTGTTTACGAAACAACACAATGAGCTAAGGGAAAAGGGGGAGCAATGGATGAAGAACACGGCAACATCTTGTACAGTGGTAGGTGCTCTTATAATCACCATTATGTTTGCAGCAGCTTTTACCGTTCCAGGTGGTTATCAGCAAGAAACAGGGTTCCCAATTTTTCTAAAGAAGAAATTGTTTAAGGTCTTTATGATATGTGATTGTATATCACTCCTTTCCTCCTCAACTTCAGTGTTGATGTTCCTGGCAATCCTAACATCTCGTTATGCAGAAAAAGATTTCCTCATATATTTACCCATAAAAATGATAATAGGACTTGCCACTTTGTTCCTTTCTATTGCAACCATGATGATAGCTTTTTGTGCTGCTTTAGTGCTAATGATGCGGGGACAGGCATCAATTTTTATTTCTATTGTCTGCGTTGCTAGTCTTCCAGTGGCCTCCTTTGTACTGATGCAATCCCGTCTCCTTATTGACGTGGCCAGTTCAACTTTGGCATCAAACATCTAGAAGTAAAGTACAGGGTTTTAACTTTTCCATTTATTATATGTTATACTGGTGTTCCGCTAATAGTTGGCTTATGAGCAAACAGTGAACTTTTTTATTTTTACTGGACAAAAGTTGATGAATTTTTAGTTGCTTTATGTGCATATTATCATTTGATGAATTGAACTTGCTTATGAGCAAACATCGTTAGTTGCTTTATGTGGCATGGTTGATGAATTGTGTAATTCTTTATGGTTTTAACGATATTATAATTTGCAGAAGTAAGTTAATGGTCATCCCTTATAAGTTTCTTTTCTTTTTTATTTTCTAATTTATTTAGTCACTTTGAGGAGAAAAAAAAAGGATGAAATTTCTGCAACCCTACAACTTAATACAGTAAGAGATTAAACTTTGAGATTACTTTCAAAACCAGAGGAATTCTATTATGCTTCAAGTTTAGTGGCCTTCTATGCTGCAATGTTATCAACTTTTTTATACGTTGATATTTATGAGTTCAAATTCAATGTTTTACGAACTCAAATGAAAGAAGCTAAATTCAAAATTAGAAGATATAAGATTTATACTTTTAAGTAATAAAGGAATCGGAATGATTGTACATCATAGGCAATTCCTTTGTTGTTATGCCACATAAAAAATGGACAAGCTTAAAAAGAACTTGACGTGCCTGCCTTAATATTTGATCTCTCCAATATAATCCTTCACTTTTATGGTAAAATAATAAAAGAGTAATAATAAAATTTACTAATAAGTACAATTCAGAGATGTATTGCTAAGTCCATAAGTTATGTTGGCATATCATATAATGAAAAAAAAAATGTTTAAATCTAAAGTCTAGGTGAGTTGTAAGATTTAACCTTATGGTTTAGGACAGGAACAACCATAATCTAATTTTGAAGTGTCATTGAATTACTCAACTCCTACTTTGAGTTTCATTAAAAATGTTTTCCTTTTACAATAAAAAGTGATCTTTGGATATTAGACTTCAAGAAGAGATGAATAAGTTTAATGATGTTACACTTGTTGCAAATTTCACCTTTTGATTCAATCTAATTCGATTAAACAACTGTGTCAAAGTAAATGTTGTGTCTATGAGAGGGTAACAATTCAACTTAACTTTGAAATTTAATTTCAAAATACATTTCAAACAACATTTGTCATGAAGTCGTTAAAGATGACTCACATGTTATTCCATTAAGCACAAACTATATCTCATATGCCAAACGCCAATACTTTTTAAAAGTAATCAGGTATCAATCCCACATGGTCAATATGTTCATTACATAAGAGTGATTACAGTTCAACATAAATCATTACAAACAACCAATGATATACTAGATGAATGAAAAAAAAAATATTGGGTAAAATCCTAGGTCAAAATGACCAAAGATACGATTACTAAGAAAAAAATAGTGTTTATAAGACTTACTAAACTTTTACAGGAAGTCATAGATGATTAAAATTTATCAGTGACTTCTACTGAACTATTCACCTTTGTTCTCTCATCAAGACAAAAAATCCTCCCTTTAGTTGTTAATATCTATCGTACATCAAGTTTGATGATATTCTTTTTCCCTTACACCCTATTCCTTAAAAGCTATGTTTGATTTTTGTTGGTGTGGGGATACGTAAACATGAGTCAACGTAGGCAATGAAGGATTCCTCGGTGGATTAAACTCTCTCTCGATCATTTATAAGTTTCATCATGTCAACAGTGAATCCAAAATTTCCTTTTTTCTTTTTCCAATAATGGAGAATGGAATGGCAATGAGAATATTTCCTTTTATTTACATTATATTCAAGAAAATTCCTTTCGTATTTAAAGTCATTTCATATGGAAAAGAATGGTTTTAATATTTTATTCATCGCATTCCTTGATTATATTTATTAAGTTCGTTCACGTAATTTGAATTGTGCATTGATAATGTAAAATCTTGAATTAGTGAATACTTATCATTGGCTAAATCTAGCCGCCTTTAGGTCTTCTCACAAAAGGATTTCTCTGCGTCCCTAGTAGGTCACAAAGAATTGTTGGTCCCCCTTATAGAAATTACAAGTTTTCATTTGTGTGGTGGCAATTACTATAGGTGAAAATTTCCAGGTCTTTTGTCATAGCCCAATGCTGCTTTAGAACAATCTAAAGATGTAATTCGCTTCAGCTCAAAGCAAAATCATTATGAAGGTTACATTCATCATATTAAACAATATTAGTATAGTAAAAGATGCTAGAGCCACATTAGCTGTAGGTGGAATGATATTGTATTTTAAAGATGGATTCTAATGAAAAAAAAAAAACCATTATATTTAAACAGATTGAAGGGCAACAAAAAACTACTTGACATTCTAATTTCTCAAAAATTTCATTATACCCATAGAGAATTTATGTAACTCCCCTAAGAATAACTACATCTTTTCACGGGACAAGTTGAATCTGTCACTTTTTTCATATATATGGTCTGTTAAAATAGTTCAATAAGATTCCTTTTTTATTTATTTATGATTTGTTCAGAGTATCAAATGCCAAAACGAAATAAAAATGTTTTTTTAGATAATTATAGTTCTTCATTTTGTTATCAATTTTAATTCCAAGTCATTCAATCTAATTCGTTGCCGATTTAAGTTTTTTAGAGAATTAAAACTTAACACAACGTCCAATTAATGGTAGCTGATATTTTTAGTCACGCAGAAGAAAAAGGCCAACGCAAGTAGACAAAATGCTTAACGGCAAGAAACTAAATTACAGCGAACATAATACCTAGAGAAAAAGTGGAATGACATGACAATCCAAAGAAAGCAGTAATGATTTCAAATCCAACATCTAATACTTCTCATCCTAGAGCACCACTTGTCAACAACTGGTCACCACAGGTTGTGCGATTCATGTAATAAAAGACTTTCTATTCATGGACTCATTCGACGATTCTTCTTTCTCAGGGACTCAAAAGTCGTTCAGCATGGTTGAAGGAGCCGTTCTTTTTCCCAAAGATGAGTTATGCAATCTACGCGAGAAATGGTTTTCCATTCCTGGATTGCTGAGACTCCTCTTGCCCAGGGATCTATTGATTTGCCCTACAAAAGAGAAGGCAAATCACCCAAACTCACAGTGCAATCCTCCCAACGCATTCAGACAAGAGTTCACTGACTAGTCAATTTACATTCCACCAATATCTGCACATCAGACGCCCAAATGATTATGCCACAGCCCAACCATCATGTAATACTACTAGCAATAAAATATTTGTAAGATAGTCTATAAAAGAGTTTGTGAGAAAGCCTTTGAACATTAATAGGCTTCTTCTCAAATATGCGATGTGTTCCATGGAATTGTAGTAGGGCTGCTGGCCCTGCAATTATGGTTTTTACAGTTGCTTAGATGTTTTTCAGTTTAGTTCAATGTTATCTTCCGATTGTTGCTTCTGTCTAGCTCTGCTACAGCTTGAATTCAGAGCGTCTCTGTATTGCTATGTTTTCTTATACTTTTTTACATAAAAACTTTAGTCACAACTTCAATGTTCTCTCTCTCACATTTTCATTATGATTAACTGATTACCCCATTCAATTTATTCATCCAATTAATCTGCATAAGGTTGCAAACTTAAGTCGAGTGCTGTCACGTTAAATAATCCAACGAACTCATATTTTCTTCTTCCAGTACTCAAAAAATCATTTTATATAAGAAAATCAAGTTATTAAGCCTCGTTGTCTATTTTTCAGTCTCCCTATCTCGTTTCATTTGAATTGTTTTGATCTTGCAACTGACAATTTAGAAGTTGGAACTGTACCAATTAAACATTTGACAACAAAACTATAGTCTATGATAGAAATTCAAAGACTATGTGTGATCAAAATTTTGAACATTCCAAAACTATGATCATGTCATAGATTTGAAGAGCTTCTACCCTCCAAATACGAGAGGCAATTTCTTTTTTTCCACCTTTCGCAACATTTGGTAGCCAAGAAGGCAAAAAAAAAAAAAAAAAAAAAAAAAAAAAAAAAAAAGAAAGAAAGAGAGAATTCATGGTGTTGTAACCAATCATTTAAAGTTTCATGTTCCCTATTCTAAACTATAGTCCTTTTCATATGGGACTGAATTTGTAAGATGTTACAAATTATAACAAAATTGTTTAACTTCTTCAAATAAATGAAATAAAAATGATTAAAAGAACTTTTTGTTGTCAATATTTAAGTTATACGAGAATTCAAAAGTGTTGAGTGGAAGGTATTCTATGTAGCTTGTATTTTGATATTATAAGTTGTAGATATTAAAAAGGTGTTTGTTTGTTCAATGACAACTTTTAAATGAATAAATTGAATTATTATAATCTAATATTTATTTGAGTAATATATATCTTAAAATTATTTATTTCGAAACATAATATGTTATTTATGAAAATTATATCTTCTCATATAATAATTAGATTGAATTGGGAAGTTAAACGATTCTTATCTTCAAGAATAGTTTAATCTTAAAAATACTTATCTAGTAAGCACACTAGTGAAGAATAGGATTTATCTAACCCTAGGATAATATAGAAAGATTTAAGAATTAATAATTTTACCAATCATTTAGAACAAAAAAGATAAAAGAAAATAGAAATAATAAATTAGACTTCAAGATAACTAATAAAAGAAGTAAAAAAGAACATGATCTAGATACAAATGATATGATTTTGTGTTTTAACTTTGTTTCTTACTATCTATTTATTGAATAAATAAAACTATTTCATCTAATCATATGAAAAAAACTCGTCTATCTAGAATAGTTAAAACAACTACAATTTTCATTCATTCATTGCCATAGACAACTACAAAAAGCTTTTTTATGGTTCTATACCGATGGACCCAGCTCTTCGAACCAAGCTAGATTCCGATGAATAAGCTTTAATGGGCTGAAAACGTGTCTGACCATGCGCTGATAATAAGGTTAACTAGCTGTCGGCACGTGGAATCTCATGTCAAAGGTGGTAGTTGGAGAAAAATTGAGTCCACAAGAAGTGGCTGTCTCACGTCAGAATAGTGACGACTGCCAGTTTGGCGTCACCAAAATGCACACAACGAATACAAAAGTCATCGCCCACAGTTTGAAAATAACTATCAGCTTCCCTGTTGAAATGCAGGAGGAAACACTTCGATGTGCAAAACGTTGGAACTAGCGCCTCTCTGGGCTTAGAATGAAAACCTTTGGTAAATCTATTAATTGTTAGATTTGCAATAAATTCATCACGTGAATGAACGGGAAGGTTCTCGTCCTCTTTGATGTCCTCTGCCTACCCACGAGACAGATTTCATGAATGAGCTTGACTGACGGCACGTGGAGCCTTATCTCGGGGTCGGTACTTGGGAAAAAAAAAAGGGTCCACAAGAAATGGGGAAAATGTATAAACAGAGTGGAAAAACAAGAGACAATAAGCAAAACTTTAGGTGTGAAGTTTGTTGAGAAAACTGATGCTGAGCAGCAAAATGTACATCATGTAATAGCTTTGTCTGTGTAATGCTATTGACCATCGGACAATAGAATGTAAACTCTAGGCAACTGTATATTTAGTTCCCTATAATGGTTTTGTTTGAGCTTGTAACCGTAGAACATATTTTCCAATATACAAAATTCATTCTTTCCAATCCCATGAGTTTGTTCTTGGATGTTCAACTTACCGTTTCTTAACATGGTATCGCAGAGCAAGTTTCGTTCTTTTTTGATTCTTGACCTGTAATACACCTTTCTTCCCATCTCTTCGCTTCCGCACCATTATCCTCCATTATCCGTGTTTGAATTCATTTTTTGAATCAAGCACAGCCTTGTTCTTTGCCATTTTTTCTGTTTTGGAACCCCATTCAAGCATTTCATCAAACACGTTGCAGACACCCTTCTCCGTTCCCTCTTTGCCTCGTTTTTCCTCTTATAGGCAATTTATCGAACACCTTACAGATGGTCATTAGCAGCGACGATGAACAACCACGGGGTTGCCGCTCTCCACCTCGAGTTTCTAGATCCCCTCCTCTGGCTTCCCGAGACCCCCCTTACCGCACTTGTCCAACAAGGCAATCCCCTTTTTCTTCACCCCAGTGACACTATTGGGGTCTTGATCACGTCCAAAAAGCTCTCTGGAGCTTCGAATTTCGCCGCCTGGAGTCGCGATATGAAGATCGCTTTGCTGGGGAAGAACAAATTTGGGCTTCTTGATGGCTCTTTTCCAGATCTGGCTCCTGCATCTCCTCTTCGTTCACAATGGGAAAGATGCAATGGAGTTGTCCTCTCATAGCTCCTAACGTCCCTCTCTCTAGAAATCTACAAGCGCTTCACCTACGCAACCAATGCCAAGGATGTATGGTCCCGATTGCAAAAAAAGTTCTCCAAGGTTGGCAGCAAAGAAATCATCTTTGTAAAAAGGGCCATCACTCTTTGTGTTCAAGGAATCAATTCCGTAGACGCTTATGTGATGCGTTTGGAGCATCTTTAGGATCAACTCTCTGCTTACCTTGTAATCCGTCACCCATTCATCTCCAGTTTTGACGAATTTGAGGATTATCAAGACGAAGGGCGGCTTGTGGAGTTTTTTCTCGGTTTGAATGAGAGCTATGCTCAAATTAGCTCCCAAATCCAGAACAACAGGCCTCTATTGAGCCTTGAGGATGCCATCACCCAGATTCGGGATGAAAAATCGACCAGAATCCTCGCCGGCGACGTCCGCGGCCACTCCATGGCCTTCTTGGCGCACCAACGCTTGTTGGGGAAGTCGGGTTCCCTTGCGGGCGGGTCATGGGTCTTGGACCAACCCGTAGCCTAGCCTTACGCGGGCGGGCCCGGCCTTCTAGGTCGTTATGCGGGTGGGCTAGGCGCACCAGGCCACGCCTTCTCACATGGGCTGTCGCCCCACCAGCTTGTTTAGCAACGGGCCTGAACTACATGCCGTTCAACGCCACTAGCTAAACGACTTGTCGTTTAGCAATGGCAGTGAGCTCCATGCCGTTCAGCGCCCGCCCCATTCCAACTTCAGCCAGAAAAATGCCAATCCCTCCCCCGGAAATGGCCTTACCTGCACCCATTGTAGCCATAATGGTCACCAAGTTACTGAATGTTATTTTTTGGTACCTTGTTCACATTGTGGAACCATTGGTCACAACAAAGAAAGATGTCATTAACTCCTTGGCAATTCCAATAAAAAGAAAGGGAAAGGGAAAGTGGATAGGCAGACATCCACCAATAAAGTCACTTCTTCAGCTCCCACAAATAAACAGACCTTGGAACTCAATGCTGATGACTACAACAAGGTTGTGACCCTCCTCAATGGACTTTCTTCCTCATCGGGGCCAGGTATTACTCCAAAGCTCACTTCTTTGTTACATTGGATTATAGATTCAGGTGCTAGTGATCATGTTACTGGAAATTTTGATTGCTTGATATCTCCTCAGCCATGTAAGCATGCATATAGAATTGTTAATTTACCCAATGGCCATACAATCCATGTCACTCATACCGGCTCCATGCACCTACTTAATGGTCATATCCTTAAAACCGTCCTATACTCATCAGCCTTCAATGCAAATTTGATATCCATTGCCAAATATTGCCGAGACAACCATTGCCGAGTCATTTTTTACCCTGATTTTTGTATTTTTCAGGACATATGGACTGGGACAATGACGGCACTGGGTAGCATGTACGAGGGACTTTACTACTTATTGTCTAAACGTGGCCAGCATCACAATTCTGCTAATAGTGCCCATGGTGTACCTTTTGTTCTTTACAATTCTTCTAGTAAACCTTCTTCTATTATGAATTGTAATATTTTACACCAACGTTTGGGGCATCCTTCTATGAAAGTGATGCAACTTATCCCATGTTTACCAATTTCATCATCTTTTGATTCTATTAAAACTTGCTCTATTTGTCCTTTAGCAAAACAAACACGAGCATCTTTTCATGCTAGTACTACTTTAACTGAGCACATCTTTGATTTAGTCCACATGGATATTTGGGGACCTTACAAGGTCCCCTCACACTCTGGCGCCCACTATTGTCTTACAATAGTTTATGACTTCTCATGTGCCACTTGGATTTTTTTGATGCAAGCCAAAATGGAAACTTTACCTCACATCCAAAAATTTTTTGCACTCATTTCCACCTAATTTTCCACACCCATAAGACGTGTTAAAACAAACAATACCTAAGATTTTTTTGCCTCCTCTTGCACCACCTTCTTTGCCTTTCATAGTGTGGTTCATGAGAGCTCTTATGCATACACCCTACAACAGAATAGGGTTGTGGAAAGAAAACATCGCCACATCTTTAATGTTGCCCGTGCCTTAAAATTTCAAGCAAACATTCCTATTCGTTTTTGGGATGAGTGTGTATTTACCACGACTTATTTGATTAATAGGATGCCTACCCCCACTCTGCGAGGTAAAACCCCCTTTGAGGTGCTTTTTGGCAAATCTACTTCCCTTGATCACCTTAGAGTTTTTGGATGTTTATGTTACGCCACTAATCTCACTCAGAATGACACGTTTGGGGCACGTGCACTTCCCTGTATCTTCATGGGCTATCCCTATACCCAAAAGGGGTATCGCCTTTATGACATCCAAGGGAAGAGGTTCTTCGTTAGTCGGGATGTGGTCTTCCATGAAGATCGCTTCCCTTTCACACATACCACACCCTTTCCCTTTTCTTCCACCCCTTTGGATGACCCTTTAGAGACTACCCATGTTGTGTTCGATAGTGAGGTACCTAGTCCCCTGTCCTCCACTGTAGTCCCTTATGATGCTCCAGTCACTGTGGCCCCTGAAGATACACCCCTTCCTTCCCCATCACCTTCCGATTTGCCATTAGCCCTTATACCTACATCTCCCATTTCCCTTTCTCCTCGTTAGTCTGATCGGTCCCATAGACCCCTTATTTGGTCCACTGACTATGTTTTCCCAGTCTCCTCTACTCCTTCCATGCCTTCTACTTCACATCCCATTTCTCATGTCCTTTCCTTTCACCGCTTGAGCCCGCACCATCGCCATTTCATTGCTTCCATTTCCACCACCACTGAACCTACCTCCTATAGAGAAGTTGTTCTTGACCCTCGATGGCGTGCATGCCATGGCTGATGAGATTCATGCATTAAAATCTAATGGTACATGGGACCTAGTGCCTCTTCCTACAGGCCGTAAACCCATTGGTTGTAAGTGGGTTTACAAGATCAAGCATAAGGCTGATGGGAGCATTGAGAAGTATAAGGCCCGGCTTGTTGCTAAAGGATATAGCAAGCGTGAAGGTATTGATTATGAGGAGACCTTCTCTCCCGTTGGGAAAGTGATCACTGTTTGCATCTTGGTCACTCTCGCTGCAATCAAGAATTGGGAAATCCATTAAATGGATGTGCACAATGCCTTCCTTCAAGGCGACTTAGACGCTGAAGTCTATATGACCATTCCTGAGGGCATTCAGCGTCGAGGGGGGCCTTTAGTTTGTCGTTTGTGGAAGTCATTATATGGACTTAAGCAGGCATCCTGGAGTTGGTACTTCAATTTCACACATGCTATGATTGCGGATGGTTTTCGCCAGTCACATCATGATCATTCCTTGTACATCAAGCAGGTAAGTAAAGGCCTTCTGATTGTCTTTATCTATGTTGATGATATTCTAATAACAGGAGGAGATGAGTTTGCTATTCAAACGTTCAAGGATTACTTGAACTCAAAATTTCACATTAGAGACCTTGGTCCAGTTAGATATTTCCTTGGGATTGAGATAGCATAGAACAAGTCCGGCTTTGTACTCAATTAAAGGAAATACGCCCTTGAACTTATTTCAGAGTGTGGATTGGCTGGAAGTAAGCCTTCCATGACACCTTTAGAGCAAAATCATAAATTTGTTAGCATTGATTTTGCCAAGCCACTTCAGTTGACAGTTGACCCTCTATTTCGAGATATCTCTAGTTATCAGCGTCTCATAGGAAGATTGATATATCTCACCATAACGAGACCATATATCAGTTATGCCGTGCAAATTCTTAGTCAATTCATGCATGGTTCGAGACTCTCACATTATCAGGCAGCTCTTCGAGTTATTCGATATGTTAAAAGTTTGCCAGGTCTCGGTTTATTGATTAGATTAGATAGTGAGCTTGTATTACAAGCTTATTGTGATTTTGACTATGCATCATGTCCCATGCAAAGGAGATCAACCACAGGTTTTTGTGTTAAGTTGGGGACTTCCTTGATTTCTTGGAAGTGTAAGAAGCAACCCTCTGTTTCTAGATCCTCTACTAAATCTGAGTACCGTGCTATGGCTACAATAGCGTGTGAGATTATTTGGCTTCTGGGCCTCTTAAAAGATTTGCAAGTAACCACTTCAGCACCTGTCACACTTCATTATGATAATGAATCTGCCATTAAGCTTGCTGCCAATCCAATTTTCCATGAGAAAACCAAACACATAGAAGTGGATTGTCATTTTATTCGTGAAAAGGTAGCTGCAGGAATCATACGTACAAGACACATTGGATCATGAGATCAGCCTACAGATATCCTAACCAAGGCCTTAGGAATCTCACAGCATCATTTTCTACTTGGCAAGCTGGGCATGTATGATTTATACTGTGCACCAACTTGAGGGGGCATGTTAAGAAAGCTGATGCTGAGCAGCACAATGTACATCATGTAATAGCTTTGTCCGTGTAATGCTATTGACCATCGGACAATAGAATGTAAACTCTAGGCAACTGTATATTTAGTTCCCTGTAATGGTTTTGTTTGAGCTTGTAACCGTAGAACATATTTTCCAATATACAAGATTCATTCTTTCCAATCCCATGAGTTTGTTCTTGGATGTTCAACTTACTGTTTCTTAACAAAGTTAGATGCATTTCATCTTGCTCATGTCTTGAAATAGTGAATTGCATATATTAAAAAGGAATCTCCTCACTTAATGATAATTTTTAAATGAATAAGTTGAAAAATTCTTAATTTACTAATGTGTTTCACATTACTTATATCTTAACACAATAAGTTAGAATTTAAAAATTGTATCTTTCCCCTTAATAATTAATTTTAAATAGTAAGTTAGATAAGTCTTAACACGATAACTTGTTGGATGAGCACACTAATGATGAAAGATTTATCAGCCCACAATCATTCAGGAAGACTCAATGAATTTATCAATCACTTTTGAGAAAAAGGATAAAATGAATAGAGAGATAATAAATTGAACTTTAAGACAAGTAAGAAAATATGTGAAAGAAAATATTATCTACACAAAAATGATGTGGTTTTTTTTTTTAAAAAAAAAACTTTTGTTTCTACTATTCATTTAATGAATAAATGAAAATGTTTCATCTAAAAATGCAAAAAAAAAAAACTTATCTATCTATACAAGATAATATGAAAAAGAAAAAAAAAACAAACTTTTAGTGGCATAGACAGCCAGTTATGATTTAAAAAATAAATAAAAAGGAGGTGTTAACACTATCCCATTTAATCCCACAAAATAAGATGACGGTTACCAGTTTGTCGTCACTAAATGGTAAATTACGACTACGACAAGTCTTTGCCAATAGTTTGAAAACGACGACTTGCTTCCTTCGTTGAAATAAAGAATGTGGGACAACTTTAATTTGTCAAAACATTAATAAGCAAATTGCTCTTAATTTATGGAGCTCTAATAAGCAAGTTGCTCTTAGTCTAGGGAACAATTTGCGTTTGAAAATGAGATCATAACTTAGCAACGTCACTTTTTTATCCACTTATAAGACCTTTTACAATAATTTTGTAAACCAAGAATTCTAATAGGAGAGGGATAAATCCAAAAGTAGTGATGGAAAATTACAAGATATCTCTTTTTATGCTACAAAAAATGAATAAGAGATTTTATTAGCTAAAATCAAGAAAGTAATATATAAAAAAGTATCTCTATTTAAGAAAATTAAACTATCTTAAACAAATATTTTGTTGTGTCATAATTAAAGGATTCTAAACTTGATTTTTTTAAAAATAAATTGTAATATTGAGGTTTGCTTCTAATATTTTGTATTTTTTTTTGTTCTTAAATGAATAAACTTACATATTCATAAGAAAAAAGAACAATAATAACAAAGAAACAAAAGAGGAGAAAATAAATTGTACAACAATAATAAAACAACAACTAACTGTCTTAGTGATGGTGTTTCACATGGTTTTCTTTCATCAAAGCTTAATAAAATGAAATTTGGACGACAAGCTGGTTGCTTCACAAGTGAGGCAGTTGATTACCGAGTTATGTATTATTGAGGACGTTAATGAACATTTTCAAAAATCGATGAACCTGATGTGAAGATAATCCTAACCATAAAATAGAATTCCTAAGTTCTCTATCCTCATTGTTTGGTTGCCACGAAAAGGAAAAACAAATTCGTGAAATAACGTAACCTAAAAGCACTTTCCTTGTATCGTTTAGGTTACATAACAATTCTCTACCCAAGAGTTTAAACATCAATTTCATATTAATTCTTTGTCCCACATGTTAGATATCCATCTTTGTGACGACGACATTAGATATCTCCGTCCTGTACACTTGCTCTTTCCCTCTCTGGCGCCTCTCTCCAACCAGTACCAACGAAAGTAATGACAACGAGAACTTCCGCATCAGTCGCCGCAACTACTGGTTTCGAAGTTGGGCAGGCCCCACTGTGGGCTATTCCCTCCATAGCCTTGCCGTTTCGGGTCGGACAGGGGTTTGACCTCAATCGGTTGGAGTCCCGGTAGTCGCTGATCGTCGTTCGGATTGATATACCCCGCGATCCAGGCTGCATGGCTCATTCCGAGGGTCATTCTATTAAATTCTGATTTTTGCGTACTTTTTTTCCGAAATTTGCTTGATTGTATGGATTTTATGTTTTCGTTCTGCTTGTGAATGTTGGAAATAATTTCAAGAGACTTGACAATATTAAATGGTTTTGCAAAAGCAAGCATGAGCTTTTTTGTTCCTGGTAAAAATTCAAATACTGTTTACAATGTGAATCTCATGGGCGTGCAACAATTAAACTGGACTGGACATCTCTTTCTAATGGACAGGGCCAAGATGAGCCGTTTAATCATTTAGCAAGCAATGGCCTCAACAAGAGAGAAGGTACCAGTCTAAGAAAATTACGGGACTAACATATCAGTAAAATACGGTCCAGCAGTCGCCCTGGAAAGATCACACGCTCGGTAGCTAGCCAAGACTCTTCTTAGTGATTTTCTGTTTTTTTAATGTCTTCTACCTACCCAAAAGGTAAAGTATGACTACGATGAAAAAATGTCATATATATAGCGGATTAATGAGTCCTAATCTGTACTATTTTTGGTAGTTGAATAGTAGCAGCGGGACCTGCAGTGGCCGGTGCAATGCCCATGCCGTGCATCCTGTCGATAATTTGTGTAGATTTTTTACCAGGCTTTAATGTGGAAGTGGACTGTGACGTGGACCGTGCTAATACAGTACTTTCAATTATTCAATGCATTCAAAATATAGGTTTCTTTAAATGATATATTTACCTAAAATTGAAAGATTACAAGTTGAGTTACTTAATGTTTAATATCAGGCAAAGAATTACAACCTTGAGCAAGACAATCAGTGAATAGATTTGAAAATAAATGTAGGGTTACTCTAAAGAGGACGACTATATATATATATTTTAATGTGTTATACCTACCCAAAAGGTTAATTATGACTAGCAAGTACTTGAATGACACAGACCTCATTAATTTCTTCTACCCAACAGAAGGCTGAAATGAGCGTTGCTTATATATACAATGTGGGTATCTCATCACTTCTTCGTATTTGTCCGTGGCTACTTCACATTGGAGCTTACAAGCAGTAATCTTGGCAGACAGCTTTTTCAATCCTGTAAGTTACTACTAGTTTTCCTTTTCATATTGAAAAAAATAGTTTCGGATTATGGGAATCCCAGGTTTGAACTAGAGAAATAACGAATAGAATGAAATAAAATGGAACACAATTGAAGGCAACCGGTTCCTTGAAGACAGAAACCACACAGGTATTTGGGAACACCCGTAGGTTTCTGTACTGTCATAAAATGAGAAAGATGTACAGCAAGGTTATTTACACTTTGCTTCTATTTATGAGAAGAGATACAAGAATAAACAAATGAAGACACCTAGGCCTCGGTCCATAAATGAAATTTAAGAAATGGTCCCCGTATCAATAAACTCAATTGCTAACTTTTGTATGATTCTATACCGATGGACCCAGGACCCAGCTCCCGGAACCAAGCCGGATTCCGATGAATGAGCTGTAATGCGCTGAAAACGTGTCTAACTATGCGCTGATGTTAAGGTTAACTAGCTGTCGGCACGTGGAATCTCATGTCGGTAGCGGTAGTCGAGGAAAAATAGAGTCCACAAGAAGTGACGACTGCCAGTTTGGCGTCATTCAAATGTAAACGACTACAAAAGTCATTACCGACAGTTTGAAAATCACGATCAGCTCCCTTGTTGAAACACAGAAGGAACCACTTCGATGTGCAAGACGTGGGAACCGATACCCCTCTAGGCTTGGAATGAAAACCTTTGGTAAATCTATTGATTGCTAGATTTACAAATAAACTCATCACGGGACAGAACGGGAAGAGTTTCGTTTTCTTTGATGTCTACCCACAAGACAGATTTCATGAATGAGCTGATAACGTGACTGACGGCGCGTGGAGCCTTATCTCAGGGTCAGTTGTTGGGAAAAAATAGAGTCCACAAGAAGTGGGAAAAAAATGAAAAAACGAGGTGGAAAAAGAAGACACAATAAAAAAACTTTAGGTGTGAAGTCAGATGCAAAGCATCTTGCTTATATCTTGATATAGTAAATTGCATACATTAAAAAGTGATCTCCTTACTTAATGATAATTTCTAAATGAATAAGTTGAATTATTCTTAATTTAGTAATGTGTTTCACATTTTTTATATCTTAATACAATAAGTTAGATATCTAAAATTTTATTTTTTTAATAATTAATTAGTCTTAACACGACAAATGACTTATCTTAGAACAATCATCTAAGAAGATGATTTACTAATTATTTTTAAGGAAACTAGATGAAAGGAATGGAGAGATAATAAATTGAACTCCAAAATAAGTAAGAAAATATGTGAAATAAAACATTATCTACATACAAATATTTTTGCAACGGCATTCAACATTAGGTTTGTTTTTAATAGCCTTTAATCAACTCTCCACCGTGCTTTCAATTATTCAATGCGTCCAAACTCTGTTTTCTTTCAATGATATAGTTCTCCGAAAATGCAAGATCACATGCACGGATAAGGTTCACTAGCTGATGGCACGAGAAGCCCCCTCTCGGTGGCGGTATTTGGAGAAAAATACAGTCCACAAGAAGTTGCTCTCTCGTGTTAGAACTTTGTAATAAAGCAATAAAAAAAATGTAAATAGAATGGAAAAAAATTAGTGAAACAAAATAAAATTGAAAGTGTTGGGTGGAAGGTATTCTATATAGCTTGTATTTTGATATAATACGTTGTAGATATTAAAAAGGTATTTGTTTGTTCAATGACAACTTTAAAATAAATAAATTGAATTATTATATATAATATTTATTTGAGGAATATATATCATAAAATTATTTATATCGTACCATAACATGTTATATCATGGATTTTGCAAGCAGTACTCGCTCCCGAGAAAACGAAAACGCCGCCGCCGACTTAAATGCCCACACACCGTCGATCTCTCGCCTGAAACCAGTCCCAACGTTCCTACCCTCAAATGCCCGCCGCCGCCGGAGCCTTCACCATCCAGTCAGTGGAGGCTCGGGTGCGTCACCCACAAACGTGTAGCCGATTTCTTTTCTCCATCCTCTCCCCGATTGACCCCCCTTCATTTCCCCTCTCTCTTCCCCCTCTCCCCTTCTTCCTTTTTTCCTGATTCCCTCTATCTCTCTCCTTCCCCACTCCCCCCCACCTTTTTTCTTCCTTTTTCCCGATTCCCTCTATCTCTCTCCTTCCCCACTCCCCCTCACTTTTTTTCTTCCTTTTTCCCGATTCCCTCTCTCCCCCACTTTTCTTCCTTTTTTTTTCCGATTCCCTCTCTGCCTCCCTTTTCTTCCGTCTCTCCCCCTTTTTCTTTTCCCGATTCCTTCTCTTCCCTTTTCGTCCTTTTTCCAGGTCCTCCCCTTTTCCAAAATTCTTTTCCCAAACGCTTCATGTCTCCCACCCTCCACTCTCTAGCATCAATCTTTCTCATGTATTAGCGTGCTTAATCTAATTCCACTAGATGCCTTTTATGTGGGAGACGGTGAATGAAGGGACTGTTACTTTCGCCTTCAACCATCAACTAGACTCTCTAATGTTCCTAGCATATGGTGCAAGTTGTCAACCAAATTTGTCCAAAACTTATCTCTACTTAGTGAGCCCTTAGCTCTCTTGGCTTGGGTTTAATGTCAGGTACAAAGAACGGATAATCACAAATTACATCTTCAAAATCCAAGGTGAAATCTAGAATGGCAAGGCCCTAATCATGCAATGAAGAAGTTATATTAGAACCATTGGATGTCCTAAAATTAAGAGAACTTCAATTATGTATCTTGACATCAAAGAGAATAGAAAATATGACATGCAGTTAGAGTAGTTTTTTAAAACTATGACAAATTCTCACTTTTATGCTCTTTAAATTTTTTTATTATTGTAAAAAAAATATACAAAGAATTGCTCTAGTGTACTTGGACTAGGCAAATTTGGAGAAGTATTCTAGTATAACAAAGTCTTCATAAGAACATCAACAGTTAAAATTTTAAATTGTAATGAATGCTTAAAGTAATTGAGGAAAAAAATTTGGTTTCAAAGCTTCTTAAACTTTCTTTTTTTCTTAATATGTATTTATTGTATATGGTCTGAATGTAATTATAGACATTTTCAAAATAAGGTTATTCAAATACTAATTTTGTTGGTTAGAATTGAGAAAGTAATATGTGAGAGAGTATCTTTATTTAGGAATATTAAACCTTCTTAGGTGAATATTTTATTGTATCATAATTGAAGAATTTTAAATTTAATTTTTTCTTAGATGAATTATAATATTAGAGTATGCTCCTAAACTTTTATATTCTTTTATTTTTGATAAATAAACTCACCTATTCATTAAAAAAAATGTTATATATGAAATTTGCATCTTCTCATATAATAATTAGATTGAATTGGTAAGTTAAATGATTGTTATCTTTAAGAATAATTTGATCTTAAAAATTACTTATCTAATAAGCACCCTAGTGAAAAATAGAATTTATCTAACAAGCATAATATAGAAAGATTTAAGACTTAATAATTTTACCCATCATATACATGCAAAATGATTAGAAAATAAAGATAATAAATTAGACTTCAAGATAACTAATAAAAGATGTAAAAAAGGACATGATCTAGATACAAATTATATGATTTTGTGCTATCTATTTAATGAATAAATAAAACTATTTCATCTAATCACATAAAAACACTCATATACTTAGGAAAGTTAAAACGATGAAGAGCAATTACATTTTCATTCATTCATCGCCATAGTCATGGTTGGAAACAGGAAGACATCAACACCCTCGCTATTAATCCCAAGAAATATGGTGATGGCTAAGGTAAACACGACTACTAAAGGTCGTAGCAGTCGTCATCAAAAGGAAGACATGACTACTGGAAGTCCTTGCCAAGAGTTTGGAAAATTCGACCAGCTTTCTTAAAGAAAATACAATGGGGGAACCCTGTTGGTTTGCAACACGTGGGACCAGGTACCCCTCTCGCGGCAAAAATTTTAAGGTGATTAGGGACAAGAATTTTTTATATGTGACGCCACCTGATGTCTTCTAAGTACCAAATTTTACATTTTTCAGTGCATAAGTTGAGATAATCCATTGAAAAGCAACAAGCAAATTGCTGGTAATTTGCTGGTAGTAGCAGTTGTGGTCATAAATGCCACTACTCATACTACAATATTACCAATATACCACACAAGTAATTGTCTCATCTAGCGTTCTCACCCCACATTATATAAGTTGGGGCTATCTCATCTTATCTTCCAGTTTGTCCGTGGCTATTCCCCCGTTAGGACTTACAAGCAGCAGTCATGGAAGACAGTTCGTCCAAACTGTAAGTTACTAGGTGTTTTTCCTTATCAAACTACAAAAATAACTAGGGATTATGAGAATCTCAAGTTTAGGCTAGACAGAATGAACTGAGAGCAAAGACGTTGTAGAAATCTGAACTTTTATGTTGTTTACTTGAGTATTTTCGTCAGATTTTGTTACCTTCGGTATTCCGGTGCACCGCTTGATTGAAGTGGCCGTTGTCCACTTCCGGTAGGATCCGTGGCTGATCCGTTCTCCTGGGGACTCGGGTTGCCAGCCATGTTGGTCTAATTGAGTGATCGAGAATGGGAAACGGGATCTGCTGTTGCTCTGTCCAGCTGGGATGCAGTTGACTCTACTGGTTTCCGGTTGTCCCGACACTGTCGAGACTTTCCGTTGTCCCGCGTTCTCGGGATCCCGTAGCTAAAGACGGAGAAGATAGTTAAGCCACTTATATAGAAAATAAGTCATTGTACGTTAAAAGTACTTCATCTAAAATGATTGATAACTCCAATGGGCAAAGAAAATGGAAACGACAAGAAAAAATAAGGGTAGGAAAGCTATTTGTTGTTAATGTCATAACCATAAATTTTAGTACTATAATGCCACTTCAACAAGTACAATCCCTATTGCCAAAGAACCAACAATCTGCTCTTGAAATGATTAGATAATGTTCTAAGTGATTTTCTTTTCCATCGTTTCTTTTAGTATTTTAATGTGGATGCTGACTTTCATTTCCCCCCCTTTACTTCTAAGGGCGCTCCCTTCAACAATGAATTTTGCAGATAGGCTTTTTCCAGAAAAATGTTTTTGCTCGTGGTAAAAAATTATTTAACATCAATTTGTAGTTTGAAAGTAGTGTAAGAAGTCGATGAAGGAATTGTTTCTGTTACATAACCAATCTTATTAACAATATTTGTATACATTAACAGATTAAATATGGAAAGTCACTCAATTGTTCTTGAAGAAGATAATCATGCTGAATGGAGTGCTTGGATGAAATTCCATTTGGATAAACAAGGACTTTGGAGCATTGTTACATCACTTGAAGCTTCTGGGCAACAAGATTGGACGGACAAAAATTTGAGGGCTTTGCATATTATTTGGAACTCTTGCGGCGAGAAAGCATTTTCCGTGGCTAAGGCGCATACTTTAGCAAGCGCTGTATGGTTTTGCTTAGAAGAAAAGTTTGCCATGTTGGACAGCATTAGCAGAGGTCTTTTATCTCTCTTTCTGTTAGCTTTATCATGTTACATGTATGATGCATCTAAATTCTGCCATTGATATAGGTAATTTTTTGCACTGGAGTGCTAGGATGAAAAGTTATTTGATGGCTCGAGATCTTTGGAGCGTTGTTGATCCTAGGCAAGAAGATAATGAATTTTCTTCTAAGAATTGGAATATCAAGAATCTAGAGGCTTTACAGGCGATTCGGCGTTTTTGTGATTGGGAAGCACTTTCTAAGACTAACGAGTGTAATACGGCGAGAGATGCTTGGAGTGTTTTAGTTAAAAACTATGACGTGGAGGACGGTATTAAAGCAGGTTTTTATCTCTTTCTCTCTATCCCACAAATATTGCACATGTCTAGGTATTTTAAGTGTATAACGCAATTAAATTCTACCCCAGATGGAGATAATTATGCCGATTGGAGCGACAAAGTGAAATCGAATTTGATGGGTCGAGGTCTTTGGAACATCATAGAACCATCCAATACATTTCCAGATGTATTGCTTAGGACTCGTTTTAAAAAGAATGTCAAGGCTTTAAAGGTGATTCAGAGTTCTTGTGGATGGGAAGCGTTTTCTCATATTAATGACATTACTTTAGCGCGAAGAGCTTGGGACATTTTGGGAGAAAGATATGGCATGCGGGAACGTATTGACAAAGGTATTTATATTTCTCTCTCTTTCTCTCACTTTCAGTAATACACATGCTTAAGCATTTTTGGAGACTGGTAAATAATTAATAAAGAAGTTCAGATAGATCCACAAATTAAAAAAAAAAAAAGGAAAAAGTTGTAGGAAATTATAATTATGCAAATGATCCTAAGATCATTAAAAATAAAAAGCTCCTGCTTTTACAAATTAGTCAAATAAGCATTTTATAGGTCCTTCGCGGACCGCTTTCATTTCATTTTGTACTATGAAAATGCAAAATATAAAATAAAATAAAATCTTGGTAGGTAGAAACTTAGTTGACGCTGTGCAAAAGGGAAATTGGCTAGTTGTAGAGGAGTGCCTCAGGCAGCATCCTTTTCAAAAGAGGCACAAGATCACGTATCGGGAAGAGACAGTTCTTCACATTGCTGTGAATGCGGGACAAACGGAAATTGTGGAGAAGTTGGTGGAGCGAATGTTCAAATTGGACTTATATATCGTAGATGTTGAGGGTCATACAGCTTTAGCTCGCGCAGCTATTGGTGGTAACCGTCAGATGGTGGAATGCATGCTTGAAAAAGGAAAAAACTTGATCAGTGTTGAAGACAAGAATCGACGAATGCCAGTTGTTTTGGCTATTGAATACAAACACAAGGATTTGGCTTGGTATCTATACAAATGCACTCCGCCAGAAGTTCTAAAGCGACGTAAAGGCATTCATAGTGCTACAATTTGTACCCGGGCTATACATAACGAGATGCTGGGTAAGAATTGTTTCTCTAACTAGCTATTGGTTGTTATTCTGATGATTCTATATGTTCGCAATGTAAGTTCCTCTATGTTTATTATTTTTGTGCATTGGTGCAACATGACAGATATTGCTTTAGACTTAATTAAGACACATCAACCTTTGGCTCTTGCTGTTGACCTAGATCAACGCTCTCCTTTCTATGCGTTGGCATCTCTACCTACTGCACTTTCAAGTGTAAAGCGGCTTGCGCTTGGTACACGATGGATCTGTTTCAGTCACTATTTTTGCAATTCATTCAATCGTTCAGGTACTTTGCACACGCCCGGTACAGATTTAATTCCAGAAGGATTACATGGGACGCCATTTAATAACATATGTTGCCCCCATCGGTGTTTTTGTATTTCTTGTCTCATATAGTGAATAAGTTACATAGTACAATTGTAGCAATGAGTCTATCCAAATAAAAGCTTCAATCCATGTGAAACCTTTTGCTTAGACTAAAAAAGAAGAATTAATTCTCATAATTATCAATTCTACACAAGTAACGGCTGTAGATGACTTGAAATGAAGTTTGTGAACTGTAATAGAATGCATATGCATTAAATACTGTATATTAACTTCTAACTAGAAAAATTGAAGCATTTTCCTAATATCAATTTTATTCTATAAAAAATAATTTTATACAAATATAGAACTATACAAACAAAGTAAGAATTCCCAGTAAGTTAATCTGAAATTTTAACAATGTAATTAGAAGATTTGAAATTTTAACTTAGTGATTGAAAATGTTGATGTTACAAAGACTGCCAAATAATATGAATTCCAGCAGGAATCAATATGGCAATCCTTAAAACATTTAAGATATTTTTGAAATTACATTGGGATGACAAGTTTTACTTTTCACATGATAGAATAGGGGTATGTATGTGTGCACAAATTTGCATGAATACAAGAAATATAGATTTAGTTAGTAAAATTTAGGATCAAAATTTAGCACCTTCAATTTTTTTTTTTTGGTTTATAAACTAATAAAACCATTATTCCCTCTTATCTAATACAAAATAGTAATTCAAGAATTATTTTTCATTAACAGAAGATAAATATCAAGAATTTCTTTGTGGTTGCATCAGCACCCCAAGAACTACATTGGGATAATTGAACCCCCATGTTGGCTTTATTTAAGTTATGTTTAAAATGAATAATCATTAGTAATTATTATTATTTTTTTTGGTGGGAAGGTAAATTGTATTAATACATATTATAAATCATTAGTAATTATTATTTCAAACTAATTTATCAATTGGTTCATTGATTGTTTTATGTCTCTGAAACTGTTATGCACAATTTACTAGTGATGGTACCGAATTCTCACTTTTTTTTTTTCTTCTGACAGATGAACAAATTCAGTCAACTTCAGCTGTAGATGAAACTCACGTGAACGTAGAACCTGATTCACCAGGTATGTTTTCGTACAAAATTTCTGTCCTAAAATTTAGTTGATGGCAAAGGACCAAAAATTAACTTCATCTTTTCTTTTCTAGGAAAATAATAAAGCCACGAATCCCGACTAATCTCTTAGTGATAAGGCTATCGAGAGAAAACCTTAAAGGTAAACAAATTTACCTTTTAAGGTTTTAGGCACCCACGGGGTGGTAAATAAATTTAGGCCGCATGGGTCCGAGCCATCAATGATGTCGCGTCGGTCGTAGGTATGCAATAAAGGGGGAAACTAAAAGATAGAAAATAGGTGTTATAGCAAAGGTAACAGCGCTGAGGTGTTAAGGAGGACTGGGCCATGAGAATATCTCATGTTAGCTGAGTAGGCCCTGATACCATGAAAGTCTTGATACACTCACCGCAAACACACTGTTCTCCAAATTAAATTTTAAGCGAGAAGATTACAGCAATCTGGCAGGCACATAACTAAAAAGATAGTCAGATTAAGTCTCTATTTACGGCAATAAATTAATGATCGAAAAGAGGCTTGGATAGCTTGGTTTGGCATGGATGAGGAGCTGTGGCATTATAAGCTACGGTAACACACTTTGCGTTGTTCAAAATTGCTTGTTAATAACTTTGGCTGTATGATCGGATTGTGAGACTGTGTGCTATGGGCACACCGAAGACATTGCCGTTGTTTGCATTATTTGTATCGCTATACAGTAGTTTTAGTTGACTTATGTGGCAACCCAAGATAGAAGGGTTTGAATTGGTCTTTGTTTTGTTTTTCTAATCTAGTGATCCTGTTGTTATTACTGTTGGAGATACATGTGCATATTAGGAATATATATATTCCTCATTTAGGACACATTGTTATTCCATGTAGGTTAAGTCTATTAGGGAAAGTATTCTTGTATTAGGTAAAATTATATTGCATTAATTCGTTGTATATTTTTCCTTTATAGTGAATCCTTCCATTATATAAGGATACCATATGTAAAGTTCTTCTCTAAGCCAATACACAAGTTTTCTCCCAATTTATGTCCTCTCCATTACCAACTTGTGACAATTACTTAACTAAAGTTTGATATCTGCTTTAGACCTAAGCTAATTGGAAATTAAAACCAAAACGATTCCATAAAATAATCACAGATATTACAGAACAGGCTAAATTTGGTTGATCCAAGACTTCTTGGCATCTACTTTACCAATCAGTTATTAAGGCCTTACAACAACTTTCGGGAGAAATGCTTTCTCCTTACTTTACAACACCAAGAATAGGACTAGTTGTTCTAACTTTCAGGAAGCCAGCAGATTCGCTCGATCTTCCCTTAGCCTCCTCAGCGTAGCCTTTTTCTCTTTTCTTCCGAAATGTCGAGTCATCGAGCTTCAGATGGAAGAGTCTCTGGGTTCTGCCTCCGAAAGCATCTCTGCCCCCTTTAAACAACTTTGTTTGGCTAACCGGATTCTTGTTGATTTAGTGTTTTGTTGGATCTCCCTTTTCATCGCTGTTGACCTTTGTTGGTTACCTTGTGTTGACCTTGGTAGTCTCTTCGTGGTACTCCAGAGCGCTCATTCTTTCTTTTTTTCGGTTTTTTTCCTTCTTTATTTATTCATTGAATAATAATTTTTTATTATAAAATTGATCTACTTCCAAAACTAGTTTCTAAGTTATTTTTTCTTTTTCTTTTTTTTTTTTTTTTTTTAATTTTGGTGAAGGATCCGAGGAGTCGTTGCATCTGGCTCGAAGGCTTCTGGAACGCATGTGCCATCAGATATCAATTTCATCTTATGGAGACATGACTACTGGCGGCGTTTATTCAGCAGTCGATCTGGCTGTCCGGGAAGGGAACTTCGAGTTTATTGATGAAATATTAAAAACAAATGATGCAATCAAGTGGAGTGATAATCAGAATGGAAGAACCATACTTGCCATTGCAGTCCAGCACCGTCAAGCTAAAATCTTTAGAAAGTTATTGGAGTCTCCAGCCAAGGATGCGATGATAAATACTCTAGACTGCGACAAAAATAACATCTTACATGTAACAGGGACGTTACCACTTCCCAGTAAGCTAGCTTTCATCCCAGGTGCTGCAATGCAGATGCAATATGAAATACGATGGTTCAAGGTCAGTATACTAACACTTTTAGTTGAAAAATTCCGGAGATTTAGAGGGAAGAGTAGATAATACTTAAAAAGTGCAGAGTCAATAAAGAAAGGTAGTTATCAAAATATCTATTATTAAGGCAAGTTACATTTCTGATTAGGGATCTTTTTAATACTTTCGACTTAGTTACGTGTTTGTATCTAGGTTTAATTGAAAAATAAGCTAAATATTTTTATATGTTGCTTCACATATTTTTATAGGATGACTATTTTAATAAATTGGAATTATATCAATGTAATAGGAAATCAGTTCTAAAATTAGAAAATAATATGATTCTGTAAACAAAAAATTAAATGACCAAAAGGAGCTTAATTATAATTTAATTTCGTGTATAGTAAAATTCAGATTCAACTATATTTTACTTAGTGATACAGTATTTGAAAACATCACCAATAGTGTCTAGCCTTTATTTAGGCTTTAGTTGTTCATATTAGGGTCCAAAGACAGAGCTAGAGAATGTTCCTATCCAATTTTATGGCTAACTGCAACTTTAATCCACCCAACGTGCAGGAATCCTGCGCGATAGTTAATATATATCTTTAATTGTACGTGCCTTTTTTGTCAAGTCCTTTGAATTGGTATGTGGTTTTTTTTTTTTTAATAAATCCTATAAAACAATAAAATCGCTAACATGAAAGAAATATGTTTAAATTGTAATACAAGCATACAACCTACGACAAACATATAGCTGTGAGTTTTTCATTTTGGACTCAATATATATATTGCTTGATAGTAGTTGACTAGACTCCAAAGACTAAAGCTAAGAGAAAGTCCCTATTTATATCACCAACAGATAAGAACTACGATGGTTCAAGGTCAATCTACTAGCACTACATTCTGAAATGTCCCAAATTCTAGACATTTAAAAGGAAGGAAAGATAATACTTAAAAAGTGTGGGGAGAACTGGAGTGTGGGGAGAAGTGGAGGGAGCTCACCATCAAAATATTTATTCCTGAGGCAAGTTGCATCTAGTCCTTTTTTAATGGTAATTTTTTGTAACCAACAAATGGTTTCAAAACTTATGCATGTCTATTTGGAATTTATAAGGTAAGGTTCAGCCACAGTTGTAGTTTTATACTTTTTTAAAAAGATAGCAGTTATTTACTCAACAGAAAAAACATTATAAGTACACTTGTAGTCTTGAAACATAATCCAACTTTTGTTATATGTTTTCTTAATTATTTTGCTAAACTTACAGTTAGATTAATCGTCTTTATGGTGTGAGAATTATATCAAAATATAAGATTCACAACTAGTTTTTGAGGTAAAAGGAAAATATGATTTTGTAAATCAAAAATCGACCATAAAAAGCATAATTATGATCTAATTTCATGTCCAGAAAAACACCAATTCAACTAAATTTCATTTGGTGATGTAGTATTTGGAGACATCATTAAGGATGACAACCCCTCCATTTAGGTTCAAGT
Organism: Casuarina glauca; assembly: GCA_028551395.1. Lineage (NCBI taxonomy): Eukaryota > Viridiplantae > Streptophyta > Magnoliopsida > Fagales > Casuarinaceae > Casuarina > Casuarina glauca. Next base: position 4,579,190 of record CM052347.1, read on the forward strand.
TGTTTATATTTGGGCTCCAAAAACAAAGCTAAAGAACCATCCTTCCTTTCTAGTTTTATGCCAAACATTTTTAAATGACTTATATAGAAATATAACCTACAACAAACATCGAGGTTTAACATTATTAGTATTAAACAAAATTTTATCTATTGCTTTATTGTACTTTGCTAGGATCCAGAGAGCGAAGCCAAGAGAAAGCGCCTATCTATTTTATGACTAACAACCAATTTAATCCATAGGACATGGATGACTCATGCACTTTTCTACAATAGTTAGTTTAGCATTTTATTGTTTGTATATTTTGTACTATTTCTTTTGAAAAATTTAATGTAAGGATTTTTTTTTTAAAAATCATATAAGCTTGAAATTACTGTTATCAAACACTGTCTAATGTAGCAAAATATTTTAAAATGAACCTTCGGAAAGAATTGTTTAAGTTTAAAACATACGGTTGAGTTTTGTGATTGAAATTTATTGGGGAAAAGACTTTAATTTAACATGCAAAGTGCAGTTGAAACGAACTTTTATTTCTTTGTAAGAGCCAACGATCTATTTGGTGTAGCTACGGGTGATTGGGATTAAAAAGGAAACCTTAGTTGTTTGGAAAGAAAATTTTAGAGATTCAAGTATGACATAACTAGACAATGAGTTTGCTGGTGGGAAAATGTCAAGTTCAACTCTGAGATGCTTGAGGCTCTGGATAATAACTGGAATTGCAGAACTTAAATGTATATATTGATCCTCATGGAATAAATTGTTTTTGGAGTGAGGTAACATCATTCTTTGATTGATTGGAAACTTTCTTTGTTTCGGTTGCATTTCTTCCCAAGACTTTGTTCAATAAACGCAGGAGGTGGAGAAAAATGTCTCTTCCATAATGAGAGAAGCCAGAAACAAAGACGATCTAACCCCAAAACAACTGTTTACAAAAAGTCACGGGGAGCTCAGAAAAGAGGGGGAAAAATGGATGAAGGAAACGGCAACTTTTGGTATCGTGATTGTTACTCTGGTTATCGCCGTTGTATTTGCTGCAACCATTACTACTCCAGGTGGTTATAACGAAAAAACAGGTTGGCCAATGCTTTTAAATAAAAATTTATTCAAGATCTATATGGTATGTAATTCCATGTCACTCGTCTCCTCCTCAACTTCAGTATTGATGTTTCTGGCAATTCTAACATCGCGTTATGAAGAGAAGATTTCCTCAAATGGTTACCCGTGAAGATGATGATAGCACTTTTCGCTCTCTCACTTTCTGTTGCAGTCATGATGTTAGGCTTCTGTTGTGCTCTTGTGTTAGTGTTACATGGTCAACCAGCGTTTTTTATTCCTATCATATGTCTAGTTGGTCTTCCATTCATATTGTTCATAACGATACAAGTCTGTCTTATTATTAACATGAGCAAATCAACCTTTAGATCAATCGCTTAGAGGTGAAACTCATGTTCTACTGTTTCCATCGTATTGTATGTTTTGATTTTCCTCCTATAATTTGCATGTAAGCAAAAACTTAACTTTTTATTGTATTGGACTGATGGAGGATGAACTTTTAGCTAATTTATGTCGCATATTTTTTTAACTCTACTTGGTTTTAGCCTTATCGTCGTTTGCATTAATAAGTTACTAACCACTCCTTATAAATTTCTATTCGTTTTTCTAAGTTGTTTTAGTTACGTCGACAAAAAAGTAAAGATCTTCATGACCCTATAAATTGTTGCAGAAGGAAATTGGAGTTAGGATATGTCATTAAAAACCTAAAGAAGTCCTATTGGCACTCCCAATTCATTAGTGTTCTATACTATTAAGTTCCACATGAAAAAAAAAGGATAATTTATAAAGGGATGAGTTCTTCTACTTAATGTCTTAATGTTTAAGTTAGATATGAATATTTATTTATAAAATCTAATATGGTATCATAGCCAAATTTCACTTTTAATACCTATATGGATGTGAATTAGCCAAATTTACATAGAAAGCGGCATTGTATTATGAATATCCAAACTCACATTATGGTGAGAGGGGGCAATATTGCTGACATGAATGTCTAGTCCCATATTGCTAAGAAGTTTATTAGGAATCCAAATTCAATTTTCTATTCATCCTTTTGTGTATAAAGGTTTTTGTGAGAAGTATTACCTCCATTTCACGCCTTAGGATTTTAAGTAAAATATGGGTCATTCTCTTTATAAAATTTAACATATATTACAAGGTTATCAAAATTTATACATTGACATTTATGATTTCAAATATAATACTTACAAATTCAAATGAAAGAGACTAAATTCGGGATTTTTGAAAAATAAGACGTAATATTTTAAGTTAAAGAGAAACTATTTTTTTCTAACCTGTGAGGGGTTACAGTAAAAAGAAACTAAATGTCTCGGCGTAATGAATTTATTCTATTGATGCAAAGGTCGGTCGTTGGAAGCACTCGTTGTACTACAAACAAAAAGTCACCGCCCACCTCTGTCGCTGCGTCCTCAACTTCATTGCAGCCACGGTGCCTCTCTTTTTCTCACTCAATGAAAAACTTAATTTTTCTATTTGTTGTTCTCTCTTTGTTTTGAGGAGAGAGTTTTGGCTTTCCGGAACCCAACTTGCTGGGGCATCCAAGAAGCGGCCTGATGTCAGGATGGATGTCAGGATTCAACCCCGTTCCGCAAAGGGAAGTGGTTATCAAACGAGGGAAGCCCGCAGTGTTGCTGATGTTGGAGATATCCAAACTGAAGGTTTCCGAAGCGTCGCAGATGTCGATACTAGAGCCTTCCCCTTCGCCGAGGGATCGGGCATGCAATCCGATCTCGTCCATGCTTGGAAGTCAGGATTGCACCCAGTTATCCCAACCCGGGAGGCCCAATTCGCCGGGGAATCCGACAGACAGCGGGATCTCGCCCTTGTCTTAACGTCCCGATCGCACTTGGCTAGGCAAGTTTCCGGTGGATCAACCTCTCAAAATCGTTCCCGCTTTCATGACAGTCGTGCTTAGGTTATTGGTAATACTATGGATGGGGCAGTATCTACGGTGGTAGTAGTAGATTGATGGGTGGAAGAAATATGTTCGATAGAGCAGAAAGGGCTAGTGGTTTTGGTCCTTGTTTGTTACAAGCTTATCAATCTGCTAGACAGCAATCTTTTAGCCCCTCCTCTTATTTGGTTCTTTACGTTTATACTATCATTAATCAACGTTTTACTTCAAAACTTGACCATTATATTCTCATCAACCCAAAAAACCCATTAGAGTTCTGCGGCTGGACTTTTGAAATTCTAGCAGTCAGTCATTCTTTCAAGCTGTTTATGATTTCCTTAGCAGCACGAAGGGAGAGAAGAGAGATTATCTCTAAAATCCCCCTCAAATTGGCATATCCTGAATGAAAATATAAATATATATATTCGAGTTAGCAATAGTTTTCAACACTCTTTCTTAAGTTGACATTGGCGTCTCTGTTGGACTAGTGAGAGGAGTGACGAATAAAGATAAAATTTAATAGGGGACTTGGAGAAAAAATCTACGACGGACAATTGGAGTTAAGGCCCATGGGAGGCCATCTAAGACACTCTTTAGACGTGGCGTTACTTTTCAACTATGGGCACAAAAGCCACTCATAACAGCAGGATTGGGCACCGATTCTCATTTTGAAGGATTGCATGAAGGCTTATTTTGAAGGATCGGGTGCGAAAGCCGATTCGGAAGGAAAGAGCATAAAGTTCCATTTTGAAAGAATTGGGCATGATCATAAAAGAATAGGAAGGTCCATTTTAAACTCTCGGTTGAAAACCCTTCTGAAAGACTGGCATGGAAGCCCTTTCGATATAAAACACCAGGAAGACAAAGGTACCTCTTTTTGAGCTGCCTAGCCGTGCCACGCCGCGCCTCTTCATGGTTGACTGCACCAGGCCTGTTGTGGATGATCTAGAAGGCGCCCAAATAGCAAGCAGACATGTTGTCGAAGCTCCTCACCGATCTCAGCGCCTTCGCGCTACCTAGGCCACCATGCCATTGACATCCGTATCTCCTGGGGCGACGTCTCTTCTGGGTTCGCCACTTTTAACTGTTCACACCTTTTCGGCCTTGATCTCCGACTCTTCAATCTTGGTGTTACTTCGCCTCTTGGCCTTTGACCTTTCCCGGTCTCTGCACCTTCAGAGTGAGCGCTTCTTTCGGTGTGCGTGCCCTCATGTGCATCCATGTCGGTTGGAGGAGAAACAGACATTGAGCAGTGCCCTCAGCGACAAAAAGGAAACAAGGTAGTTGGCCAGATGAGAAACAAATTGATCCAGAAAGAAGGGAACAGCAGAGTAGTTCAAAGGTGGAAAAAGAAAATATTTGGCCTTGTATTTTGTTTTGTGTAATCTTTTTTCTTTGAAAATTTATACTTGTTATGTAGGTTATTTATAAGATAAAATAAAATAATTGGTAGAGATTCTCATTTAATTTTATTTTAACTATCTTGTGAATATATTACATAACATTTTCCGCAAATTGACAGGACCGCACAAATGGTTGGATTTAGTCGCAAATGGCGTAAATTAGCTCTTTCATCCTTCTCTTTCCGATTGCTGGGTTAAAGCAACATGGAACATGCCTCGTGTCAGGCTACTTTGTAGACTGATATGATCTAGAAGACAATTTCTCTTCACATAGTTTTAGCATGAGTTAGCTATTTGTTCTAGACATATTTGTGTCTTCATATCCTAAAACCACTTATCTTTGTATGTTGTAGAGAATACAGGACATCCATCTTAATTGGAAGATTTCAATTCATGAAAATAATCTTGATCATGAACATGGAGTCTTCCATAGATTTGAGAAAACAACTCTTTTACATAAAGAAATAACCATGAAAATTTCAAGGTGCATATATTGGGACATCTAATTCTTGTAAGCAGAATCTTACATTCCAAATGCCTCTTGATAAACTCGCAAATAAAAGTCTTGCATGATAATTAGAGGTCTGATCTTTCTACTCAAGTTGAAATGATGAGATCAAGTTTTTAAAAATAAGGATGTTTACCAAGAATTAAAGACCCATTTATTGGGAATCAATTCAATGTGCTTTAGGTAGAGCTTTTTCATCCCCATCCATTTGAGAGTGATCAAAGAGAACCCTTGCATGAAAAATATTTATCAAACTACAAAGAAGGCCACTTTAAATTCAAAGCACAAACCTCATACACCACTTTAAGAAATGATGAGATCAAGTTTTTAAAAATAAGGATGTTTACCAAGAATTAAAGACCCATTTATTGGGAATCAATTCAATGTGCTTTAGGTAGAGCTTTTTCATCCCCATCCATTTGAGAGTGATCAAAGAGAACCCTTGCATGAAAAATATTTATCAAACTACAAAGAAGGCCACTTTAAATTCAAAGCACAAACCTCATACACCACTTTAAGTAACTATATTTTAAGACAACCTTGATTGTCTACAATCATAGTGGATCTGAATTTTACATTGGGTGCATTCAAGAGCTACACCATGCCTAAATTGTTCATTACAAAAAACACATCTAACAACGCATTTAGTTGTTTGGACAAATTTCAAAGGATGTTGGTAGTTTTTCTTGTACGAATGCTTCCACATTTTATAGCAAGATTTTTCCCATGAGCACATTAGATGTGGGGAGTAAAATTACATTCTTCATAATAATAAAACCAAACATTTGGATTTCTCTTTTCTTTAGAAATGAAGCAATAATATTCTTCTAAATCATCTTTATATTTGTAAGTAAGTTTAAGAACATGTGGATCGCATGAATGCCTAATCACAAGTGGAAGAGTTACACAGTTCCAATATAAGTTAAATTGACACACAATGCACCGAAACCTCACCAAATCTTTACCACAACCATTGCATTTGTCAACAGCCTTCGAAGCAAGGAAGAGAGGATGCAGATGACTTTCATGGTTAAGGATTTCTGGAATGAAAAGACATTGAGCATCCAGTGTCACCCACCAACATTTATTACAAGTATAGGTGAAGCCATGATGCACAGGGTCATAATAGTCACACTTGAATACTTTCGTGGACGGTGCAGTCGTAAGAACAATGAGTGGATATATGTGAAATGGGCCTTGCGTAATGGTTTGGGGCAGTTTGGCACATTTACGATGAAGAAAGAAAATGCAATGTTGAAAGCTGTAAAAAGGGGCAAATATTATAAGTAGCATCACGCTTCACACCATCTGCATCCTCAAAAATCACTTACATAATAAAATTGGTTCTTCGCACGCCAATGAAGAAGAGAACCACCATGATCTAGAAAAATTCAATAACTTTAACAACCATTTTTAAGGAAAATTACAAAAAGGTAGCGAGATAATAAATTGAACTTCAAGATAACTAAGAAAAGATGTAAAGGAAAATGTCACCTACACACAAATCATATGGCTTTTGTGTTTTAACTTTAGTTTCTACTTATATTTCATGGTTAAATAGAATAATTTCATCGAATCATACAAAAAAGCTTTTCTATCAAGCGAAAATACAATAAAAACAAATATAGTCACATTGATTCATCCGTATAGGCAACTATTCATGATTTAGAAAGGGAGAAATCAGCACTATCGTTGTAAATCCCACGAAATAGGGTGAAGATTGCCAGTTTGTCGTCACCAAATGGGAAATTATGACTATAAAAAGTCGTTGCTAATAGTTTGGAAACGACAACTAGCTTCCTTCGTTGAAATAGAGAATATGGGACCACTTTGGAATGTCAAAACGTGGGAACTGATCGAGTGTGAACGATATGCTTTGCAATGACATTAAACATTATTTTGCTTAATTACTACTCTACACGTATTACCCCTACGGCAACAAGATTTATTAGTGGTCAGTGACAATTTTTTGTTTTTAATAGCCTTTAGAGAGAGAGAGTTTTGGTGATTTCTTGTACATAATTTATAACGTAAGGAGTCATATCTACAATGCAATGGAGCTTAATCCCACAAGCCTTGATCCCTCTGTAATTCTTCCTTCGTCATCTGAACCTCGCCCAACGAATAAGTGTTTCACATTAGCGTCTAACTTCCCCTATAACTGAAAGTATGATATTACTTACTTGTTTAAGACTTTAAGTAGGATATTAGTAGACTGAGGGCTTCTTGGTGGGAAATGTCAAGTTTCGAAACAGGCAGGAAAAACGATTTAATCTGAGATATTCTGTGTCCATGTGAAATAATGGAAATTGATAATTTAAATAGATGAATACATCTTTTTCAAATAAATTATTTTTAGAGTGAGGCAATGACGTTCTTTGACTTATAAATAATTTTTTTCTTCTGGTTGCCTTTCTTTTTAAGACTTTGTTTAACAAATGCAAAAGCTGAAGAAAATTGCCACTTATACAATGGAAAAAGGTAAAAACAAAGTGGTTTAACCCCCTAGCAATTGTTCACCGGGGCTCACAAGGAATTGAAGTTGCAGAGGGAGAAATGGATGAAGTAGCAACTTTTTTTACAATGGTAGCTACTCTAATAATTACCATTGTGTTTGTAGCAGCTTTTAGTGTTCTAGGTGGTTTTAACATAAATACAAGCTTACCAATGTTTCTAAGTACGGAATTGTTTAAAGTCTTCATGGTACGTGATTTCATATCACTCATCTTCTCCTTAACTTTGGTATTGATGTTTCTAGCAATCCTAAAATTGCATTATAGACAAGATAATTTCACATATCCTCCTTACCCATAAAAATGATATTACGAAATTCCAATCTTTTCTTCTTTATTGTAGCCATGGCATTAAATAAAAGATAGTATATAAAAGTATAGGAGTATCCCAATATTACAAAAATGACAAAAATTATAAAAAGCTAAAGGTTAAAAGCTTTCAAAACTCACTGAAAATGATATTTTTTTATGAAAATTTTATATCTTAAAACAAAGAAATTCTTTCTCATATAATTTTTTTTATTTATTTTAGCCAATAAGATTGAAATATCAATTATTTTATTTAAAATAATCTTCTATTTCATTTTTCTCATATACAATAAAAATAAGTTAAAAAAATTATCTTAAGAAACTTTACAGTCAAAGTTTTCCCTTTAGTCACTTTGAAAAAAAATATAAAATTTCCATGACCCTATAAATTAATGCAGTAAGAGAGCAAACTTAGAAGATTACCTTGAAATCCAAAGGAGTCTATCAAGCTTCAAGTTTATTTTTGTTCTATGTAGCAATGTTATCAACATTTTTATACATTGATATTTATGAGTCCAAGTTCAATATTTTCTAAATTCAAATGAAAGAAACTAAATTCACAATTATGAAAATACAATATTCAATTTTTTTAAAGTTATTTACAAACTAAATGTCTAGATTTGATTGTGCAATGAATGGTTGTACATCATAGGCGATTACTCGGTTGTTATCCAGCATAAAAATGGGCAAGTTTAAAAAGCATTTGTAACACGTCTGCCTTAATATTTGATCTCTCATGCATAATCCTTCACTTTTACAGTGAAAAATTAAAGAGTAATCATAAAACTGTAAATACTTACAATCCATAAATCTATTGCTAAGTCCATAAGTTTTGTTGGCATACCATATAATGAAAAGAAACCAGGTTCAAATCTATTTAGAATGTCAAAAATATTTTAATTAACAGTTTTTTTGAAGATTAATTGCTAATTGATGATTTCTTTACTTTTGTATTACCAAAAAGAAAATTTCATGTCGGATTGCTGATGTTGCTTCAAAATTCTTATATCTTTGAGTTTTTTGGTGAAAAGATACAAAAAATCAACCAATCATGTGAACAGTGAAAGTGATTAACCGTGAATATCATATTTTGAAGTCTTAACTTTCTTTTTCTTGTTATAAAACAATTAAAACTTGAAGGCTCTCTCATCTCTTCTTCTGAAGACAGTTCAATTAAGAAGTATTCTTTATTTTCGTGCTACCAACATAAAGCTAGGAAGGACTTCACAAATAGCGTATACAGCATATAGTATGTTTAGGTGGATGCTTTTTCAGGCCAGATAATATGATCTAAAGAACTGACTTTGTGAACTGTGTTTTTTCCTTTTATTTCAAAAATACCGTAGCAGCTTATTATATAAGGCTGTACTTTATTATAGCAGCTAACATTTTCTCAAGCTAGCTCCAACCTTAGTAAATGGCTGTAAACGGTCACTTAGGATGGTAGATAGAGGGGGCCTTGGAGTTTATGGTCTAAATCAATTAGAATCAATCCAGGAGTATGCTAACGAAGAAGAGATAGGAAGTGAATAGAGATATATTGCAGCTATTTCATAGTCCTCCTTTAAATGTATTCCAAATGTATAAATCCTTGAATGGAAAAATTACTGTTAAAGTTTGACCTTAAATCTATGATAAAAAATTAATTTCATGAAAATTTATTCTTATTAAAGTGTGAATTCATGGTGTTTAGGTCTTATCTTATCCTAGATGAAATTATGCTGTGGTAGAAGACTTACTTCCTTTTTGAAAACCTGTTTATAAGAGATGAAGACATCCACATTTAAAAAGTACAACATGTCAATATATTAATAATGTAAGATAGACAGCAAATTTCAACAAATTTAAAGAGATTGCTTGATACTTGCCATTGTTTAGCTATCTTTAAAACTAGAAATATCTCTCACAATTAGTTGTGAAAACTACAAATCTCATAAATAACTCATTTTTGTATGTCACCATTAGTAATCTTTATTTGTTTCAAATAAGAAATGAAACTAGAATAATGATATTTATTTGTAAATAACAAGATAGAAATATGGTGATCATCATAGACTTGAGTGACAAAATGAAACTTGAGTGATAAAGTGATCAGTCCACAAGTGAGGCAATTGATTACCAAATTATGTCTTATTTAAGTATATAAATAAATGTATTTAAAAAATTGATAACCTACAAAGTGAACACAACCTTACCACATCATAGAATTCACAAGTTTTCTATCATCAAGACATAGTGACAATGTTTTCTCCTTCATACCATCCCCAATATTTAGCTTCCAAAAAAAAAAAAAAAAAGAAGGACAAACCGTTAAAAATTGGCTAATAGGACCGAGATCGTAAAATCGTACAAATTCCAACAGAATTTTTAACCTTTACGCCAGTTACATAACCATTCTCAACCCAAGAGTTTAAAACACCATTTTATATTAGCCTTCTGTCCCACTTGTCACATATCCATTTTTGTACTTAAATTTAGTGGAAGTGCCGACATCATGCGCATTGCTAATCCCAATTCACGATGAACTTTACCGATGTAGGCTCAAACTAAGATCACAAACTACACGTTCTGACATTCATTGTGAAAGCAAAGTCTTTAAACCCAACCTATCCGACAACTCAAACCGAGACCCACGAAAGGGCATGCCATAAGAAAGCTTGGATCCATCGGTCCAGCATCAAATGGTCAAATTCTACGATCATCTTTTACGACGAGAAGAAGTTGTTGTATTGATGGTGAAGGTAAGGGCAGAAATGAGCCCCTGAAAATTCTCTTCCAAGCATCCCAAATGGTCAAGAAACTAGATGATGCATTGTAATCAATCGATTGCTAGATTGATGTAACTGAACGGGTAGAGTCGTCCTATTTGATGTCTTCTGCCTACCCACAAGACAGATCTGATGAAAGAGCTGATAACGGGACTGACTCTGCGCCGATGATAAGCTTGATCTGCTGATGGCACGTGGAGCCTTATCTCGGGGTCAGTTGCTGGAGAAAAATAGAGTCTGCAAGAAGTGGCTCTCTCGCGTTAGAACTTTGTGATAAAGTGTAAAAAAAGAAAAAAATGTAAATAGAATGAAAAAAATGAGTGAAACGACACAAAATTCAAAGTGTTGAGTGGAAGGTATTCTATATACCTTGAATTTTGATATAATAAGTTGTAGATAATAAAAAGGTATTTGTGTGTTCTATGACAACTTTTAAATGAATAAATTGGATTATTATATTGTAATATTATTTGAGCATATATATCTTAAAATTATTTATATCCTAATGTAATATGTTATATATGAAATTTGTATCTTATCATGTAATAATTAGATTAAATCGGTAAGTTAAATGAAAAGAATGTTAAGAGTAATTTGTCTTAAAGATACTTATCTAATAAGCACGCTAGTGAAGAATAGGATTTATCTAACAAGGATAATTTAGAAAGATTTAAGATTTAACAATTTTACCAATCATTTAGAAGAAAAAAGATTAAAAAAAGAGATAAAAAATTACACTTCAAGATAACTAATAAAAGATGTAAAAAAAAACATAATCCAGATACAAATGATATGATTTTGTGCGTTAACTTTGTTTCTTACTATCTATTTATCTAATAAATAAACCTATTCATCAAATCATATAAAAAAACTCATCTATCTAGAATAGTTAAAACAACTACAATTTTCATTTATTCATTGCCATAGAAGTCATGGTTTGAAGAGAGAAGATACCAACACGCTCGTTGTTAATGCTAAGAAACGACTGAACGTAAACACGACTACTAAAAGTCGTAGCAGTCGTCATCAAAAGGGAGACAAGACTGCTAAAAGTCGTAGCAGTCGTCATCGTTTCCAAATGCATAAGTTGCGATAACCCATTGAAAAGCAATAAGCAGATTAGTGTTAAATGCGAGTAGTTATGATTGTGGTTATAAATGCCACTACTCATGCTACAATATCTCAATAAAATGGCACAAATAATTCTTCCACTTTACTCCGCCCCAAACAGTATGCGGAGGTGGCATCTTATCTTATCTTTAAGTTTGTCCGTGGCTACTACTACTGAAAGTTACAAGGAGCAATCTTGGAAAACAGCTGGCCAAGTTTACTAGTCGTTTTCCTTATCAAACTAAGAGCAAAGTCGAAAAGACAGGCAAAGCAAGTGGTGGCCGAGTAACCAAATAAAAGATATAGAATGCACGTCAAGGAAAAATGACTTTCCTAATAGATTCATGATAAAGTAGAAGTAACACTTGGTAATGAAGTTCACAGTTCTCTTGTAAAGCTTTTGAAATCAATGTTTATGTTACCCCCAGGCGCCACGGAGGCGCTAAGTGCTGCCTAATTGTTAGCCGAACCAAGGGGCGGGTGTCACGCAGGAAAGGGAATTAATGACTGAAAAGATAATACAGAATTCAGAACATGCGTCGCTGCAAGAGCAAAAGCTCGCGTGTGCCTGCATGCAAGTTCGTTGGCAGCTTAGAAGATTTACCTTATTCCGTATGTAACAGGCAACGGCCGGCTATCTCAGGAAGAAATGTAGACTGCTCAGTGAGCAGAGTAGGCAACTATGTTTTTCTGTATCGTGGGTAGGGGAAATGGGTTTAAAAGGATAGACGCTTAGTCTAAAAGGCATAAGCAAAAAAACACTTGTAACCATCCCCAGTTTTGGTAGCCTTCTATCAATGCAATTACTCGATTTCCCCATTATCAGTTGTTAAACTTTGCTTGTAGTCATAGGCCACCCGCGGAGGAACAAACACCAAGGTCCGTGCAGTGATTTCATGGTCCAAGATACGGTTACACCTCGGAAACCCGACGTCGTAACAGTTTATATCAACTACCTCTCTGTTTTTATAACTAATCATATGCCTTGCTATCTAGTTAAGCAAGTTGTTTTTAGGTAAGCTCATTACAATCTATAGCTCCGTCTGTCGACATTTGTAGAGGAGAAAATGAAATAAAATGGAACACAATTGAAGGCAACCGGTTCCTTGAAGACAGAAACCACACAAGTATTTGGGAACGCCCGTAGGTTTCTTTACTGTCATAAAATGAGAAAGATGTACAGCAAGGTTATTTACACTTCGCTTCTATAAATGAGAAGAGATACAAGAATAAACAAATGAAAACACATAGGCCTCGGGCCATAAATGAAATTTAAGAAATGGTCCCCGCATCAATAAACTCAATTGCCAACTTTTGTATGGTTCTATACGGATGGACCCAGCTCTTCGAACCAAGCTAGATTCCGATGGATGAGCTCTAATGGGCTGTAAACGTGTCTGACTATGAGCTGATGATAAGGTTAACTGGCTGTCGGCACGTGGAATCTCATGTCGAAATCAGTAGATCAGTGTTGATATGACAAATGATTTAACGTAAAAGGAAAACTGATTGGATGAGCACACTAATGATGGAGGATTTATCTGGAGCACACTCATCTAACAAGACTCAATGAATTTACTAATTATTTTTAAAGAAAAAGGATGAAATGAATAGATAGATAATAAATTGAACTCCAAAGTAAGAAAATGTGTAAAAGAAAACTTTATCTGCATACAAATGATGTGGTTTATTGTTTGAACTTTTGTTCCGACTATTCATTTAACGAATAAAAGAAAACCTTTCATCTAATGATGCAAAAAACTTATCTATTTGTAAAAGATAACTTGGCCAAAAACAACTATATTTACATTCATTTAGTGGCATAGACAACTAGTTATGATTTTTTTTCTTTTTTTTAAAAAGGACGTATCAAAGCTGTCGTTGTCAATCCCCCAAAATAAGAGGCTGATTGCCAGTGTAAGACAACAAAAGTCGTTGCCAGTAGCTTGAAAACGACGACTACCTACCTTCGTTAAAATGGAGAATGGCAGTCAGCATTAGGTTTGTTTTTAGTGGCCTTTAATCAACTCTCTACAGTGCTTTAAATTATTCAATGCGTCCAAACTCAGTTTTCTTTGAATGAGATATTTTCGCAAAAATACAAGATCACATGCACGGATAAGGTTCACTAGCTGATGGCACGTGAAGCCTCCTCTCGGTGGAGCTGAAGAAAAGTCGAGTCCACAAGAGGTTGCTCTCTCACGTTAGAACTTTGCGATAAAGTAAAAAACTGTGCAAATAGATTAGGACAAAAAGAGCGAAAACAAAATAAAATTCAAAGTGTTTAGTGGAAGGTATTCTATATAGCTTGTATTTTGATATAATAAGTTGTAGATATTAAAAAGGTATTTATTTGTTCAATGACAACTTTAAGATGAATAAATTGAATTATTATAATATAATATTAATTTGAGTAATATATATCCTAAAATTATTTATATTGTAACATAATATGTTATATATGAAATTTTTATCTTCTCATATAATAATTAAATTGAATTGGTAAGTTAAATGATTCTTATCTTTAAGAATAATTTGATCTTAAAAATTACTTATCTAATAAGCACACTACTGATTAATAGAATTTATCTAACTAGGATAATATAGAAAGATTTGAGACTTAATAATTTTACTCATCATTAACATGAAAAGAGATTAAAAAATAAGGATAATAAATTCGACTTCAAGATAACTAATAAAAGATGTAGAAAAGAACATGATCTAGATACAAACGATATGATTTTGTGCTTTAAGTTTGCTCCTACTATCTGTTTACTAAATAAATAAAAATACTTCATCTAATCACATAAAAACACTCATATATCTAGGAAAGTTAAAATGATAAAAGAGCAATTAAATTTTCATTCATTCATCGCCATAGTCATGATTGGAAACGGGAAGACATCAACACCCTCGTTGTTAATCCCAAGAAATATGATGACGACTAAGGTAAACGGGACTACGAAATGTCGTAGCAGTCGTCATCAAAAGAGGGGGACATTACTACTAAAAGTCCTTGCCAAGAGTCTGGAAACGACGTTTATTCCTTAAAAGGAAATACAAAAGGGGTGACCAGGTTAGTATGAAACACGTGGGAGCAGGTACCCCTCTGGCGACAAAATTTTTAAGGTGATTAGGGACAAGAATTTTTTATATGTGACGCCACTTGAATGTCTTTTTTTTTTTTTTTTTTTTTTGAAATGTGAATTGTACTAATACGTATTACTAAACAAAGACGCCACCTGAATGTCTTCTAAGCACCAAATTTTACATTTTTCGATGCATAAGTTGAGATAATCCATTGAAAAGCAACAAGCATACTACAATATTACAATTATACCACACAAATTATTGTTCCGCTACTCGACTTAAATGACTGTTCCAGTTCACCCCCACACAAATAATTGTTTCTTCAAGTTCGTCCGTGGCTGTTCTCCCGCGAGGACTTACAACCAGCAGTCATTCAAGACTGTTCGTCCAAACTGTAAGTTACTAGTGTTTTTCCTTATAAAAACTGCAAAAAATAACTAGGATTTAGGGGAATCTCAAGTTTAGACTGGACAGAATCAACTGAGAGCAAAGACTTTGTAGAAATCTGAACTTTTATGTTGTTTACTTGAGTATTTTCGTCAGATCTGGTTACCTTCGGTATTCCGGTACACGGCTTGATTAGGTGGCCGTTGTTCGGTTCCGGTGGGGATGTACGAATTTACGTTTGCTCAAAGTTTATATTTATATGAAGCAAAATGCTGTTTTTGCTAAAGTTTGTTTGAAGAAAACTATTCGATAAGTACAATAATAGCGTTGCTTTTTTTTTTTTTTTTCTTCTCATAGTTGTGGTTACAATTCACAGTGGATAGTGAGAAATAAATTTCTAGAGTAAAAAATATGATATGTAAAATAATAACATAATTTTGCATGAAATTTGAATTTAAAGACTCCATATATAAATTCGCCAAAATACTTGGAGTAATTATCTTATTTAATTGAAAAGAATGGGAGGAATATAGATTTTCAGTTATATCATTAATTCAACTTTAGACCAAAATTTCTATTCAAAGCATAGCATAAGGTTTATAAAAAGGGTAACAGTTAAGTTACTTATATAGAATATAGGTCATAAGGTTCATCTAAAATGATTAATAACTCAAATGAGCAAAGAAATTGGAAATGAGAAGAAAAATAAGCGCAGGAAAACTATTTGTTGTTAATGCCATAACCATAAAGTTTCATATTATAATGCCACTTCAACAGGTACAACCCCTATTTCCAGAAGAAACAACAATCTGTTCTTTATTTGGTTGGAGAATGTTCTTCTAAGTGACTTTCCTTTCCGTGATTTCTTCAGTATTCTAACGTAGATGCTGACTCTCAGTTTCCCTCCTTTACTTCTTAGGACAGTTCCTCCAATCAGAAACTTTTCGTATAGCCTTTTTCTAGTTTTTTTTTTTTTTTAATCCAAGAGGGAAAAAAATAAGAAGTACAAATTCATTAAACATCAATTAATAGTTTGAAAGTAGTGTAGGGAGGTCAATGAATGAATTGGTTCTGTTACATAATCAGTCTTCCTAACAATAATTGTATATATTAACAGGTTAAATATGGAAGGTCACTCAATCCTTCTCAAAGAAGATAATTATGCTGAATGGAGGGATCAGATGGGAAACTATTTGTGTAATGAAGGTCTTTGGAGCATTGTTACATCAAGTGAAGCTTCTGGGCAAAAAGACTGGAAAGACAAAAATTTGAAGGCTTTACATGTTATTTGGAACTCTTGTGGCGAAAGGGCGTTTTCTATGGCTAAGCGGTTTGATTCAGCAAGACTTGTATGGAATTGTTTAGCAGAAAAGTTTGCCATGTTAAATAGTATTAGCAAAGGTCTTTTACCTCACTTTCTCTTAGCTTTATCATTTTACATGTATGATGCATATAAATTCTACCATTGATGCAGATAATTAGTGCTTGGATGAAATGTTATTTCCTTTTTCTCTTAAGGTTATCATTTTACTTGTTTGATGCATCTAAATTCTGCCATTGATGCAGATAATTTTCTGCGTTGGAGTCTTCGGATGAAATGTTATTTGATGGCTCGAGATCTTTGGAGTGTTGTTGATCTTGGGCAAGAAGATAATGAATTTTCTAAAGAATGGAAGATCACAAATCTTGAAGCTTTACAGGTGATTCGGCGGTTTTGTGATTGGGAAGCCCTTTCTGAGATTAGTGAGTGTGGTACAGCGCGAGAGGCTTGGAATGTTTTAGTGACTAAATATGACGTGGAGGATGGTATTAAAGCAGGTTTTTATCTCTCTCTCTCTCTCTCTCTCTCTCTCTCTCTCTCTCACAAATATTGCACATGCCTAAATATTTTACATGTCTAACGCAATCAATATCTACTCTAGATGGAGATAATTATGCCCATTGGAGCGACAAAGTGAAATCTAGTTTGATGGATCAAGGCCTTTGGGACATCATAGAACAATCCACTGAATCAACGGGTGTTGAATCGCTTAAGGTTTGCTTTACAAGGCATTCCAAAGCTTTAAAGGTGATTCGTACTTCTTGTGGATGGGAAGCGTTTTCTATTATTCAAGAAGTTAAAGAAGCACAAAAAGCTTGGGATATTTTGGCTGAAAGATATGGCGCACGGGATCGTATTAACAAAGGTATTTATAGTAATGCACATGCTTAAACATTTTTGGAGACTGATAAATAATTAATAAAAAGTTCAAGTGGCTCCATAAAATTAAAAAGAAAGGAAAAAGTTTGAAAAGATTATAATTATGAAAATGATCCTAGGATCATTAAAAATATAAAAGCTCCTGCTGATACAAATTAGTCAAATAAGAACTCGTAGGTCTGGCGACAACTTTCATTTTCTTTGGTATTATGAAAATGGAAAAAATAAATGAATAAAAAATCTCGTCAGGGAGGGACTTAGTTGACGCTGTGCAAAAGGGAGATTGGGCAGCTGCGGAGAAGTGCCTTGGGAGGGATCCTTATCAAAAGAGGTGCAAAATCACATCTCGAGAGGAGACAGCTCTTCACATTGCTGTGACGGAGGCACAAACGGAAATTGTGAAAAAGTTGGTGGAGCAAATGTCACGAAAGGACTTAGAAACTAGAGACGTTCAGGGTTTCACGGCTTTAGCTCGCGCAGCTATCGGTGGTATCCGTCCCATGGCGGAGTGCATGCTTAGGAAGAATGAAAAATTGATCTTCCTTGAAGATGCAAAGCGGCGTATACCAGTTGTTTTGGCCATTCAATACAAACATAAAGATTTGGCTTTGTATCTCTACAAAAAGACCCCGCAGGAAGTTCTAAAGCAATGTAAAGGGATCCACGGTGCTACAGTTTGCACACATGCTATAGATCATGAGATGTTAGGTAAGTAACATTCTTCTAATTAGTCATTGGTCATTATTTTGATGATCTTATATTTTCGCAATATTTATTTATTTATTTATTTATTTATGTTGGTTGTGTTCAATGTCTTTTGTGTGCTGATACAACGCAACAGATATTGCGTTAGACTTGGTCAACACGCATCCACCTCTGGCTCTTGCTATCGACCTGGATGGGCGCTCCCCTTTGTATGCTTTGGCTTCTATGAATAATGCTTTTTCAAGAGTAAATCAGCCAGTCTTTTGGAAAGGATGGATCTGCTTCGTTTATTATCATTGCTTTCGTGGTTCATCAAATCTTTCAGGTATTTTGTACTCACCAATGATATATAGATTTATTTCTAGAAGGATAACATATAATGCCATCCAATAACAAATGGTACCCGTCAATATTTTTCTTTTTTCTAGCATCACGTAATGAATAGGCTATATAAGACAGTTGTAATAACACTTATATCCAGATAAAAGTTTCAATCCCAACCAAATCTTCTGCTCAGAATAGAAAAGAAGAATTAATTTTCATAGTAATCAATTCTACACAAGGTAAACTATATAGAGGTACAATTAGATGACTTAAAATAAGTTTGTGAACTGAAACCGAAATGCACATGCATTAAACACTATACAAAGGTAATATCGGATTTTATTAAATATGAAAAAGTTTTATAACTTCATATTTCATTAAATACAAAAGATATTGATGCCAAATGCAACACTTTATGGAGAAGAATTATAAAAGTTTATACAATTATTCTGAATTTTAACATTGTGATGAGAATATTAGAAGTTTTAATTCAGTGATTGCAAATGTTAACATTACAAAGACATCCAAGATATATGAACTCTTGTTAAGACTAAAGATATACTTAAAATTAAATTCAGTTGAAAAGAAGTTTACATTTCACATGAGTGTTGCCATAATGGATCAAATATGTTTTTGTCCATAATTTCTCCCTCTAAGATCTACCTCGTAAATATTAGGATCATAATTTAGTAACTTCACTTTTTCTCTATTGATAAAAAAAAAAAAAAAAAAACCATTATGCCCTCTTATCTAATACAAAACACTAATCAAAAGAGTTAATTTTCTTTACCAAGTAAATTTTTTATATAAAATTGTTATCGATACAAGGTAATATTCTGGAAAAAATATCTCTATAATTAAACCATTTATGACATCATATTAGGTCAAATATGATCTCTTCAAATCTTCCAATACATTAAATATACAAGTTATCAATTATTTTGGCAAACTTTTTTACAAAATGAAACCAATCTCTTATAAGCTTTTGAATACCTCACAAGTGACATGTTCAAAACTAGTAAAATTCTTAAAAATTTTACTAATTATTTCATTCCATATAGTATAAGCAAAAAAGTATACATAATTTAAGAATACAAACCTTAAAACCTTTTCCTTTAGTATGCTAATGAGTTAGTTGATCCTTGCATGCCAAGATAAGTAAGATAAAATTACATTAAAGGTAATCTCTAGGTGTGACCAACTTACCACTAAAAAATGGCATTCTAAGTGGAAGTCATCATAAGATTTGTCTTAAATATTACATTGAAAATAACTTTTAAATTTAATTTTTAATAAAATGAAGTTTATCTCTTACGGCTAATTGATTCAAGATTATTGCCCATAGTATTACTACTTTTTAAGGTAACATATATTTAAACTACACAATTCTACACCAATTGATTCTAGGTCCTTGTAAAATAATAGTTTTTCATGCAAAGTTGATTGAGAAGCTTCCATCCACAGAAGTTGTCAACATGAAATTATTCTCTCTCATGTCATTAAAACTTAGATATAAAGTTGATGTTACTTATAAACATGGGCCATAAGTAGCTTTTGTAGGAGATAAATTTTACTTTTGATTTCTCACTATCATTGCAACAATTGCATATCCTGAAATTCTAGAATTCATATTAATTACAAATAAAAAATAACAAGAATATTTTATGCTCTCTATATCAAGCCAAGGCTATATTTGAAGAATTTGCCCCCTTCGAGACAGTTTTATTAGAGTTATAATTAGAATGCCATAATAATTATAATTGGCAATGATTATTTCAAATTAATTGATCAATTTGATTAATTTATTTTTTGTGTCCCTTAAAATAAAAGCTACATTAAAATTGTATGTTCAAAGAAAGTCAAATTAATTTAGCGTTGGCCTTGGAAGAAAGTTGTGTGCACATTCAATTTGAACAAATACAAACTGACGAGTCAGTTGTGCTTTTGCACAGAATATCTTTCCCTGAGCTCTAGTTGGTACCAAAGAACGATCAAAATTTACTAACTTCATTTTTTCTTTTCTTATAACAAAGAAAAAAGAACTCCCATGAAGCCTTCTCACGCATTAAAAAGTAATAATCAAAGACCACAATTATTTGTAGTGACTCCAAACCAAGCCATGAACTACATTTACTTTTTGTCCTCTAAACATATTTCCAAATGTAAACACCGAAACGGTAGATTTGGATAAAAAGAAACAAAAATATAGTTCATTGTATGTTGTGTCAATGAAAATAATGTGTTTGCAAATTTATAGAAAAAACAAATCTCACAAGCATTTGCACACCCCCACGTAGCTATTTTATTTGGGTCATACTTAAAATGCCATAATAATTCTCATTGTCAATGATTATTTAAGGACTAGTTTATGGATTGATTTATTTAACTTTTTGTCCCTTTAACAAAATTGCTATGTGGGATTTGCTAATGGTGCTACCAAGTTCTTACATCATTAAATCTTTTGTTTTTTTGTTTTTTTGAAAATTACAGAAAGTCAATCAACTTCTGTCGTGGAAGAAACCCGTGTGAACATTTCAAGTGAAGAAGTACAAAATAATGGACCAGGTTTTTTTTAACAGAATTTCTTCCAACAAGCATTAGCTGATAATAATGAGGATCGAATTTAGCAACTTCATTTTTCTCTTCTTCTAAATCCATGAAACATTTTCATCTATTAAAAAATACTAATCAAAGAACTACATTTACTTTTTGGTCCCGTATGCATATTTCCTTATACTAAAGACCATAACTTTGTAGTGTTGGATAAAGAGAAATAAAAAGTACAGCTCACTGCACATTGTATCAATAAAAATGATGTCTCCTTGAATTCCTTGTCTAAAACGATATCTTGTGAACATTTGCATTTCACCAATTTATTTAATATGTGCTATACTTCGAACGATGTAATAATTGTAGTTAGCAATGATAATTTGAAAATTTATTTTTTACCTACTTATTTGCATCCGTTAAAATAAATTTGTAAAGTTAGCTTGCTTATGCGCTATCGAGTACTTACATTATCAAACCTTTCTACTAGAAGACAAGACATACTCAATCCAAGACAAGACACGAAAAGTGTGTGAACATTCATATTGAACAAGTACGAACCAGCCCAGTAGATATGGTTTCTGCCAAAGTTTAGGCGCTTGTTGTTAACAAGGAGGAACATACTTTAGCAAACTACTTTTTCCATTTGTGCTCATAAAATCATGCCGATAATTAATTTTTGTTTTTTTGATGCTTCACATATGTCCTTACAGTCAACACCAAAAAACATGATTTAGTTAGATAACTATCTTCAGAGTATTTGCACTGAATATGTCGGTTAGATGTGTGTTTACTTTAGAATGTCTATTTTATTTAGAATGTCATAAAAATTTTCATTGT
The DNA here is from genome assembly GCA_028551395.1 of Casuarina glauca. Classification (NCBI taxonomy): domain Eukaryota; kingdom Viridiplantae; phylum Streptophyta; class Magnoliopsida; order Fagales; family Casuarinaceae; genus Casuarina; species Casuarina glauca. The sequence goes on from CM052347.1 coordinate 4,600,859, forward strand.
CAGGTGGTCGAAGGACTAGTTGATAGATTGATTGATTTAATATTTTTATGTCCCTTTAACAAATTGTTATCTGGGATTTGCTAATGGTGCTAGCAAACTCTTACATACCGAAATTTCTTTTGAAAAATACAGAAAGTCAATCAACTTCGGCCGTGGACGAAACTGGTGTGGACGGTACAAGTGAAAGGGTACAGTCTAATGGATCAGGTTTGTTGTTACCGAAATTTCTCCCAGTAATCTTAAGTTGATAATAACGAGGACCAAATTTGGCAACTTCATAAATCCATGAAACCTTCTCATCTATTAGAAAATACTAATTAAAGAAATAAATTTACTTTTTGTTCCCATACACAGTTTCTAAATAAAATGTCATAGCATGAAAGAGTTAGATGAAAATAAATAAAAAGGATAGCTCATTGCGTATCGTATCAATAAAAATGATGTCTTCTTGAATTTATTGTTTCAACGATCTTGTGTACATTTGCATTTCATCTATTTGGTTTTTGCGTGCCATACTTGGAATGTGGTAATAATTGTCATTAGCAATGATTATTTAAAAATCATTTATTTTTTTATTTATTGCTCATTTGCGTCCCTTAAAATAAACTTACAACGTGAGACTTGCTTATGGTGCTATTGAATACTTACATCATCAAACCTTCTCACGAGAAGATACAATACTCAATCCAACTTTTGGCATAGATTGAAATCGTGTGAACACCAATACTGAACAAGTATGAACAATCCCATTAGGTATTTTTTTCAGCTAAATTTCTCCTTCTAGGCTGTTGTTGTTAACAAGGAGGAACATACTTCAGCAATTTTATTTTTTTCTCTTCCTATGGAGTAATAAAACCATGCAACCCTCTTATCTATTAGAAAATAATAATTCAAAGAACTAATTTTTTCTTTTGTGCTAACAGAACTAAACCGAGATGTAATTTCATTTTTTTGTCCTCTATGTATGTCCTTGAAATAAATACCAAAAAGCAAGATCTAGTTAGATAGAAAGAAACAAAAGGTAACTTCAGAGTACTTGCACTTGATTTCATTTGTATGTGCGTTTAAATTAAAATGTTGAAAATATGCTAATTTTTTTTAAAGAACAGGGATAACCTCGACACATCTTATTAATGGTAGTGCTTTGAAGATTAATTGTTGATTGATTTATTTGTTTTGTGTCCCTAAAAATAAAATTTTCATGTGCGATCACTAATGTTGCTACAATATTCTGTGAATTTTTTGGTTAAAAAAATACACAAATGCAACTAGTTTTTGTCATGGATGAAAACTAGTTTTTGTCATGTGAGCATTGAATGTGATTAAGTGCGAATTAACGAACCATATATGTTTCAGTCCAGAATTATATGTTTTCTTCTTTCTTGCTTTAGTTATTTACAATGAAGATCAACATATAGAAACTTCATTTTTTTTTTATCTGGTTATAAAATAGTAAGACCATGAGGCCCTCTCATCTAATCTTCTAGAAACAGTGAAAAAAGGAAGTATTCTTTATTTCATGCTAGCAACATTATGCTAGGTTTAACTGAATAAATGGAGTTCTGCCTCATTTCAACGAAAGCAAATTAAATAAAAATTATGCTAGGAACTATTTTTGTCCTATAATCATTTCCTAGAAATTGATTTACTATTTTGTGTTAGAGAAACAATCATTAGCTAATCAACAGAACGGATCAAATTGAAATATATGAATTTGATTCAATTGATCATAATCGATTTTGAAGTTTTATTATTGAGTTTAACTTCTATAATCCTATAGATTACAACAAATCTTAAAGTTTTTTAATTAAATTCAATATTTATAATTGAAACGTTTATGCGTAAAACATTCTTGCTTGGGCGGAGTGCATAAAAAGGGCCTTTGTTGTTGGATCTTTTGCATCCCTGAAATATGAAAAGGTAGAAGAAAGAATTAGTTTTGGAATGTAAGTTTTACTACTAAATATAGTCTTTATATAGGGCAAGAAATTAATGATGGAAAACTGGCTTTGATAGTTTGTTTTGGCATGGATGCAGATCAGTAGCATTTTAAGCTATGGTAACACAAGTAGCATAATATTAAATTGCTTATTGATAACCTTCGCTTGACGGTATGCAGCACTTAAGATACTGCCATTGTTTTCATGATCTTTATCATTATTAACAGTAGTTGTTCCTGTCGTTTACATTCCATGTAATAAATAGCTCATTTGGAACTTTAACTAAACATTATGGTTATGCGCTTCTTGTAGTTGTGGGCTCTTTGTTGAATCTCCTTTCTCAGGCTTGTTGGGTTTCTCAGTTGTCTTTGGAGTCTCTTCCTAGTAATATAAAGTCCTGCATTTTCCTTCTTTTTTTAATTTGTTTTTATCCTTCCTTTCTTGCTCATTATTTACTCTTTCGCCTTCTTTCCTATTGCCCACCAACCAAAAAACAAAACAACGAAGATCATTTTTACTATCTACATTGCGCGGTTCAGATCAATGTCAAAACCATAAATATGCCTCAAAAATACACTTTAAATCCATCCAAATCATATCTGATGATCGGAGATTCACGAAATTTACCAATAAACGATTAGGAAGTACTGGTACTCTTCTTATCCAGAAAAGCAACCCAATCATATGTTGTAAGTTATTATCAAATTGCAGATTTAGCCAATTCTACGGGGTTCCTACTTTAATAGAGAGCAAGAAATTTTCATGATAGGAGTATGCACAAACTATGGAATAAATAGTGCATTGGCGTTATTGTACATTTTTTGTTCATTGCCAGCAATAATTTTCCTCTGTGGATAACTAAACATTTTTTACTTTCCAGAGCCGAACTTCCTTGTTCTTCTTGTTTTGCTTGCTGTTTTATCCATAGTTTCATCTTGCTGAATCGGTATAATTTTTACTTTTTGCGAAGGAGACACACATTTAGAAGAAACGAACTTGTCCTGTCAGGCCCATGCACTTCTGCAACACATGTGCAAACAGATATCAATTTCAACTAACGAAGACAGGGAGACTGGTCTTGTTTTTGCTACTCTCAACCTTGCTACCCGGGAAGGAATGTCTGAGTTTACTAGTGAAATATTGAATAGCAATTATGGTCTCCGATGGACCGTTGACGGCAACGGGGAAACCATCCTTTGCTATGCAGTACGGCACCGTCAAGATAAAATCTTCAGAGTTATGCTCAAGTCTCGTGAGAAGGACGTGATGATAAATTCTGTAGACACCAAGAAAAATAGCATATTACATGTCGCAGGAATGTTACCACCTTCCACTCGGCTAGATGTCATTCCAGGTGCCGCATTGCAGATGCAGAATGAACTACGATGGTTCAAGGTCAGTCTACTATCACTACTAGATATCTAAAAGAGATTTTGAAAGACGAGAGGTTAGTACTTAAAAGTGGAAAGAGAAATTGAAGGAAGATCAAATAGCTATTTTTTAGGCAATCCATTTTTAATATGGGTAGTTTTGTTTTATCAATGAATGGTTTTGTAAATTTATGCATACCACCTTCGGATTTAGAAAGCTACATTTAATTGAAGTTTTAATTTTCTACTTTTGAAGAGTACTTATTTACTCAAGAAAAAAAAAACTACAAGTGCATATATCGTCTTTCTTGACAAGTATGACAGGCCAATAATAATTATCAATTAGATAAATCATTTTAGTTTTTGGACCACAAGTTGAAAATTTTCAATCCTCCTGAAATTGTTGTCTTAACTTTTATCTTAGGATCTAGTTGTCATTTTGTGAAACTTTTGAATAAAATCAGAAACTTCGTTGTAGTTATCTCTATTTCTGTACTGTGGTTCATTTGAAATATAATATAATTTTGTTATATGATGCCTTAATTATTTTTTTGGGATGTAGATTTTACTATATTGACAAATTAATCTATCTTTTTGGCGAAGATGTTCTGCAGTTGCATCAATAGACCATAGATAATTACTTTCAACTATAAAAAGAACATGATTATGTAAATAAAAAAACCATAAAAAAGCTTAACTATAATCTAATTTCATATAAAACAAAATATAAATTTAACGAAATCTCATTTTATTATTTAATAGTATTTGGAAACATCAGTAAATGTTTTGGCTCTCCATGTAGTTTTAAGTTGGTCATGTTAGAATTTGTTCTATCCGTTGCTTGGTAGTGCTTCACTGGGCTTCAGAACGATAATAGAAACTTCCTATCTAGTTTTATGACTAGCTACATGTTTAATCAATACAACATGAATGACTCTCAAATGAGTTTTAATTATAGTTTCAATTGTATGGCTATTTTTTTATTTTGGAATTTGGCATATTGATTCTTTTTCTTCGATCAGATAAAACTAAAATCACAAAAACACACAAAAGAATATATAAAACAAACATTTAGGTTTAAGTTGTTGTTGGTTTGCAAGTTTATTTTTTGTGTTATTTCTTTTGAAAATGGTATATGGATTTTTTTAATTGTTTTTAGTCATACAACGCTAAAATTATTTTTGCCTTTCTGGAACTTAAAACGCATGTCAACATCATTCTTTGATTGAGAGGAAACTTTCTGTGTTTCGGTTGCCTTTCTTCCCAAGACTTTGTTTGATAAATGCAGAAGGTGGAGAATATTGCCCCACCCATAATGAGAGAAGCCAGAAACAAAGACGATTTAACCCCCATGCAGCTGTTTACAAAAAGTCACGGGAAGCTCAGAAAAGAGGGGGAAAAATGGATGAAGGAAACGGCAACTTTTGGTACCGTGATTGTTACTCTTGTTATCGCTGTCGTATTTGCTGCAACCATTACTACTCCAGGAGGTTACAACCAAGAAACAGGTTGGCCAATGCTTTTAAATAAAAATTTATTCAAGATCTATATGGTATGTAATTCCATATCACTCGTCTCCTCCTCAACTTCGGTATTGATGTTTCTATCAATTCTAACCTCGCGTTATGAAGAAGAAGATTTCCTCAAATGCTTACCCGTGAAGATGATGATAGCACTTTTCGCTCTCTCACTTTCTGTTGCAGTCATGATGTTAGGCTTCTGTTGTGCTCTTGTGTTAGTGTTAAATGGTCAACCAGCGTTTTTTATTCCTATAATAGGTCTAGTTGGTCTTCCACTCATGTTGTTCATAACGATACAAGTCCGTCTTGTTATTAACATGAGCAGATCAACCTTTAGGTCAATCGCTTAGAGGTGAAACTCATGTTCTACTGTTTCCAATGTATTGTATGTATTGATTTTCCTTCTATAATTTGCATGTAAGCAAAAACTTAACTTTTTATTGTATTGGACTGATGGCGGATGAACTTTTAGCTGCTTTATGTCGCATATTTTTTTAAACTCATGTGAACATTTGAAGTAAAACAAGCAGAAGCTAAAAGTTTTGGTATGTTTTTCCGAAATTTCTCCCAATAGCAACTTCTCTCTCTTCTCTTCTTTTTTTTTTTTCTCTATTTGTAAAACCGTGACACCTTCTTATCTAGTGAGAAATACTAATCAGACAACTACATTTACTTTTTGGTCCCATAAACATATTTCCTTAAACTAACCGCAACAAGATGATAGAATTAGATAAAAAGAAATAAAAAGTATAGCTTATTGTGTATAGTATCAATATAACGATGTGAATAATATTTGTAAAGGTGTTAGAAGGTCCAAGAGGAATAATTTTTTTTGTTTAATCTTCCCCACAAAAAATCACATATTAACTTTCATCTACACAGATGGCAGTCAACATCAAAATATCTGAGCATCAATTACTTGGTGCTTTAATACGAAGAAAAGAAGAAAATGACCCGATTTGTCTTGGAATTAATATTAAAATAATAATAATTTGGAAATAAAAGAATTTAAATATGATAAATCCAAAGAAGAATGACGAAAGACCACGATAGCGTTATCTTTTACTGGAGAAAATGAACGACGAAAAACAAAAAGAAAACAAATTTGACCCAGTTTTTTTTTTTTGACAAAATGGATGCATCTACTCACCAAATCAATTTTTGAGTAATAACGGGATTTCTAACGTTTATCAGCGTAATAAATTTATTCTACTGATGGAAAGGTCGGTCGTTGGAGTCACTTGCTGTTCCACAAAGAACAAGTCGCCCCCACCTCTTGTCGTTGCGTCCTCAACTTTCATTGCAACCACGGTACCTCTTTCTTTCTCACTCAATGAAAAACTTAATTTTTCTATATGTTGTTCTCTCTTTGTTTTGAGGAGAAAGTTTTGGCTTTCCGGAACCCAACTTACTGCGGCATCCAAGAAGCGGCCTGATGTCAGGATGGATGTCAGGATTCAACCCCGTTCCGCAAAGGAAAATGGTAATCCAAACGAGGGAAGCCCGCAGTGTCGCAGATGTTGGAGATATCCAAACTGAAGGTTTCCGAAGCGCCGCAGATGTTGATACTAAAGCCTTCTCCTTCGCCCGAGGGATCTGGCAGGCAATCCGATCTCGGCCATGTTTAGAAGTCAGGATTGCACCCAGTCACCCCAATCTGGGAGGCCCAGTTCGCGGGGGAATCCGACAGACAGCGGGATCTCGCCCTTGTCTTAACGTCCCAATCGCACTTGGCTAGGCAAGTTTCTGGTGGATCAACTTCTCAAAATCGTTCCCCCTTTCATGGCAGTCGTGCTTGGGTTATTGGTAATACTATGGATGGGGCAGTATCTACGGTGGTGGTAGTAGAGTGATGGGTAGAACAAATATGTTCGATAGACCAGAAAGAGCTAGTGGTTTTAGTCCTTTTTCTTTACATTTATACTATCATTAATCAACGTTTTACTTCAAAACTTGACCATTATATTCTCATCAACCCAAAAAACCCTTTAGAGTTCGGCAGCTGGAATTTTGCAATTCTAGGAGACAGTCAAGTTTCTTTCAAGCAGTTTATGATTTCCTTAGCAGCACGAAGGGAGAGAAGAGAGATTATCTCTAACATCCCCCTCAAATTGGCATTTCCTAAATGAAAAAAAAAATATCTATATTCGAGTTAGTAATAGTTCTCAACACTTTCTTAAGTTGACATTGGCGTCTCTGTTGGACGAGTGAGAGGACTGACTAATAAAGACAAAATTTAATAGGGTACTTGGAGAAAAAATCTACGACGGACAATTAGTGTTAAGGCCCATGGGAGGCAATCCACGACACTCTTATACGTAGCCTTACTTTTCAACTCTGGGCACAAAAGCCACTCATGACAGCAGGATTGGACACCGATTCTCATTTTGACGGATTGCGTGAAGGCTTATTTTGAAGGATCGGGTGCGAAAGCCGATTCGGAATGAAAGAGCATAAAGTTCCATTTTGAAAGAATTGGGCATGATCATAAAAGAGTGGGAAGGTCCATTTTAAAGTTTCGGTTGAAAACCCTTCTGAAAGACTGGCATGGAAGCCCTTTCGGTATAAAACACCTGGAAGACAAAGGTGCCTCTTTTGAGCTGCCTAGCCGTGCCACGCCGCGCCTCTTCATGGTTGACTGCACCAGGCCTGTTGTGGATGATCTAGAAGGCGCCTAAATAGCAAGCAGACATGTTGTCGAAGCTCCTCACCGATCTCAGCGCCCTCGCGCTACCTAGGCCTCCATGCCATTGACATCCGTATCTCCTGGGGCCACGTCTCTTCTGGGCTCGGCCACTTTTTACTGTTCATACTTTTTCGGCCCTCAATCTCCGACTATTCAATCTTCTTGTCACTTCTTGGCCTTTCAGCTTTCCTGGTCTCTGCAGCTTCAGACTGAGCGCTTCTCTCGGTTTGCGTGCCCTCATGTGCATCTATGTCGGTTGGAGGAGAAACAGACATTGGGCAGTGCCCTCAGCGACAAAAAGGAAACAAGATAGTTGACCAGATGAGAAACAAAATTGATCCAGAGAGGAACAGCAGAGTAATTCAAAGGTAGAAAAAGAAAGTATTGGGCTTGTATTTTGTTTTCGGTAATCTTTTTTCTTTGAAAATTTATACTTGTTGTGTAGGCTATTTATAAGATAAGATAAAATAATTGGTAAAGATTCTCATTTAATTTTATTTTAACTATCTTGTGAATATATTAAATAACATTTTCCGCAAATTGACAGGACCGCACAAATGGTTAGATTTAGTCGCAAATGGCGTAAATTAGCTCTTTCATCCTTCTCTTTCCGACCAGCACTAACGATGTCTGATTGCCCTTCTAACAAGGTGAGCGGCGGACATCGATTGACACATTTGTTCTAGACACATTTGTGTCTTCATATCCTAACATGACATATCTTTGTATGTTGTAGAGAATACTGGACATCCATCTCAATTGGAAGATTTTAATTCATGAAAGTAATCTTGATCATGAACATGGAGTCCTCCACAGATCTGAGAAAAACAACTCTTTTACATAAAGAAATAACCATGAAAATTTCAAGGTGCATATATTGGGACATCTAATTCTTGAAAGCAGAATCTTGCATTCCAAATGCCACTTGATAAACTCACAAGTAAAAGTTTTGCATGATAATTAGAGTTCTTATCTTTCTACTCAAGTTGAAATGATGAGATCATGTTTTTAGAAATAAGGATGTTTACCAAGAAATAAAGATCCATTTATTGGGAATCAATTTGATGTGCTTTAAGTAGGGCTTTTTCATCCCCGTCGATTTGAGAGTGATCAAAGAGAACCCTTGCATGAAAAATATTTATCAAACTACAAAGAAGGCCACTTTAAATTCAAATCACAAACCTCATACGCCACTTTAAGTAACTATACTTCAAGACAACCTTGATTGTCTATAATCATAGTAGATCTTAATGTTATATTGAATGCATTCAAGAGCTACACCATGCCTAAATTGTTCGTTACAAAAAGCTCATCTAGCAAGGCATTTAGTTGTTTAGACAAATTTCAAAAGATGTTGGTAATTTTTCTTGTACAAAATGCTTCCACATTTTATAGCAAAATTTTCCCACAAGCAAATTGGATATGGGCAATAAAATCACATTCTTCACAATAATAAAACCAAACATTTGGATTTCTCTTTTCTTTATAAATGAAGCAATAATATTCTTCTAAATCATCTTTATATTTGTAAATAAATTTAAGAATATGTGGATCGCATAAATGCCTAATCACAAGTGAAAGAGTTACATAATTCCAATATAAGTTAAACTGACACACGTGCACCGAAACCTCACCATCTTTACCACAGCCATTGCATTTGTCAACAGCCTCGAAGCAAGGAAGAGAGGATGCAGATGACTTTCATGGCTAAGGATTTCTGGAATGAAAAGACATTGAGCATCCAGTGTCACCCACCAACATTTATTACAAGTATAGGCGAAGCCATGATGCACAGGGTCACAATAGTCACAGTTGAATACTGTCGTGGACGGTGCGGTTGTATGAACAATGAGTGGTTATATGTGTAATGGGCCTTGCGTAATGGTTTGGGGCCATTTGGCGCATTTACAATGAAGAAAGGAACTGCAATGTTGAGAGCTGTAAAAAGGGGCAAATATTATAAGTAGCACGCTTCACACCTTTTTTCATCCTAGGGCTCTTTATAATTATGGATTAATTCATGTTGCAGATGGTTGATCTTGCTGCTTCTTGCAAGGTTAAATTAGGTGCTTGCAAAAGCCGGAAAGCAGATTCAAGATTTGTCTTTAAGATGCAGCACCGCATGTCCCACAGGAAGTAAAGGGAAAGGGTAGGAAGACCAAGGAGGCCTGTTGAGTCTAAACTGCGTAAAAGGACAAAGACAAAAAGTGCCATAAACGGAGTTCAGATCATTTGCTTTATGAAGAAAGGGTTGCCGTGATAAAATTGAAACATTGGAATGAATTCAAAGCTCAAGTTTAAGGGGTGGCATGTCCGGTGTACACAATGGAATATATTATTTCTATAACAAATCCTGCAAGTCATGATCGTTCACCTGCAGATCAAGAGGGCATATTCGCTTCTGACCAACATCCTCCTTAATACCTAAATCACCATCTTTGCCAATAATTTCATGTGACCAGAGCTTTAACAATCATATATCAGTATTCATATTAATGCTAAAACACTGTATCTCATGATCAGTTAGCAGAAAGAATTGTCCTGATTCATCTATAGAAATATGTGAAAAATGCCAGATCAGTGACCTTGGATACCCCTTTTTCCCTATAAGTTGACCCCCATCACCCCCTTGAAAGGATAGACTATGCATATCCTCATATACTTTCTTGCGGTTGCTAGGTCTTCAATCTCTATTTTTCTTCGGTTGATTTATTGAACTTCTTGAATGTTCTTTTTATTTTTCTTTCTATTTAATTTCTAGTTTCATCTAGTTGAGTTGGTATTATTTCAGATTTTTGCAAAAAACTCAACCATTTAGAAGAAATGGGGATGGACACATTAAATTGAACTAGTTAAGACATGACTAACGGTCTTGTTTTTTCATCCATCAACCATGCTACCAAGGAAGGGATACTTGCTTTTATTCGTCAAATGTTCAACAGAAATGAAGATTTGAAGTGGACCGTTGACCGAAACGGAAGAAACATATTTGCCATACAGTCCGGCACTGTCAAACTAAAATCTTTAGGCTTTTAAAGGAATTTTATGGGAAGCAGGGGATAATAAATTTTGTGGACTACTCCAGGAATAAAATATTACATATGGCAGCAATATTAGCACCTTCCACTCAGCTAGATCTCATCCCAGGTCTAGCTTTGCAGATGCAATATGAAATACGGTGGTTCAAGGTAATGCCTCTCACTTTATACCTCTCTAGTGTACTAGTAATACTAGGTATAATGTTTCAAATTCCAGAGAGTTACCCGTTGCTTGGTAAACTTTTGAGGCGTCGCCTGGGGTGGCGGGGCAAGTCCCTGGGTACATTTCGGCCGATGGGCCCAGCTCACTGCTCCAAGAGGCTCAGGCCCGGCAAGAACCCGGAGTTGTAATAGTCACACTCTTGAGTACCACAGTGCTTCTGGGTTGGTGCGGCTAGGCCCTGGGTCCCTCGGGGCCGAGAATCGTGGTTCCGGGTGCTGGTACATTCCAGCAGCTCGGCTTGTCACATGGACTGCTCGGCTTGAGCGCCCGACTGAGAAAGAATTTGAAGCGTCAGAGACCAATTTGTGACCTCTTAGGTTGCAGAAAAACTAAGGAGAAGGAAAAGAAAGAAACCCCGAGGGAACAGAGTTTTGTCTAAAACAGTAACCAACATTCGTTTCGTAAATTTTCAGTTTCCTTTCTCTCCTTACCAAAACTTTCTTGGTAAACAAGCAGAGAATCAAATATTTCACACCGGCGAAGACAAAAAGAGAGGTGCCAAGGTTGCACCTTCGCATGTAATGAAGTTGCTTTCCTTGTCTCTACTTCTCTGCCTCTCTGTCTCTCTGACTCATTTCGTTTCACTGGCCGCGATCTCTCTTATTGCCAGGAGACACAAAAAGAGGAGCTTTTCAGTCAAACCTTAGCGCAAAACGAGACGAGAATTGGGTTCCTAATACACGGTCATCAGAAACGTCAATTCAGATTCCTCCACCGACTGAATACCAACTCCACCCATTATTTATTCAAGTTGATTGAAAGGCTTAGATGGTGATAATGCTAGTTTAAGCAGGAATTCACAAGAATGCGATCAGGGCTGTCGTCAGCTTAGGCCGTGAGATCGACCGGAGAAGACGGCTGCGGTTTGCTGGTTGCAGGGTCGCGTGTAGCAAATCCGTTTCGGCTGCGTTCTCTCGCGGCTTATCTGGCTTAATTCTGCTCTTTCTTCAAATAGTTTTTTCTTCGCCAAATTGCCCAAGGCCTACGCTTTTTTGAATCGTGCGGTTTGCTGACGTGGCAGTGCAGTAGGAATGAGCATTTCTGGTCCCAATTCACAATATTCCAGTTTCAGTTCAGTAGGCCCAAACTGAGAGCCTAATGGGCTGACACGAAATTGTAAAATGCCCCAATTCACAATATCTTCCCCATATTAAGCCCATCACGAAATTGTAAATTGTGTATGTGACAAAGATGTCCATTCACTTAACAACCAATTTCAAGGGAGTATATTGACAAATTTTAACAAAAAAAAATGATTCAATATTAAAAGATATAGGAAGTGAGTAAAGATATGTTGTGATTATTTCGTCATCCTCTTTCAAATGTATTATAGTTTTTAAATTATTGAATAAAAAATTATTAGAGAAATTTGACCTTAAGTATGCAATAAAGAATTAATATCAGAAATTTTAATCCTATTGAAGTGTGAAGTCACGGTTCAAGTCTATTTTAATATAAACCTCTAAGTCATGCATGGAATTGGGCTTTTCTATAAGATTTACTTCCTTTATTAAAAACCTATTTGTAAGAGAGAAACAGACTTATATTTAAGAAGCACAATAAGCCTTAATAATGTAAAGTAGACAAAAAAATTTAACAAGTTTAAAAAACATTGTAACAGATTTATCATTGTTCAACTATTTTTGAAATAAGATGTATATCTCACAATTACTTGTAATAACTACTTATCTCATAAATAATCAATTTCTATACGTCACCAATACTAATCTTTTTTTTTTTTTTTTTTGTAGCAAGTGGGTGGTGAAACCAGAACAATGATATTTATTCAAAAACAATAAGATAAAACTCTAGTGTTAATCATAGACAAGAGTGAAAAAAATGAAAAATTGGTAGCTTTTCAATTGAGGTAGTTGATTACTAAGTTGAACCTTATTGAAGACATGAATAAACACTTTTGAAAAATATGATCCAATAGTCCTTTGGCAATATCACATTGTAAGTCGATAAGCAAAACTTTTCTTAATGTCTAATATCATGCATAGAATCATAACCTTCAAGAAGTCTAGTAATGAATAGAATTAAAAAAGTGTAACATTAGGCTAAAAGTGACGATTGTCAATTTTGTTTTTTTCATGTCTTTTACATAAAGTTAAATTATAATTCCAATGAAAGATTGTCCTATGTAGTGGATTCTATGAGTCCTAATCTATATAGTTTTTAATAGTTGATTTAGTGGTTATATTTTATTTAAATTTTCACCATTGACTTTTACAATATAACAAAGAGACATGTTGTTTTCTACTTTGTTGTTTACAGAAGTGAATGAAGGATTTCTTCTATTACACAATAGTCTTCCTTATAATGTTTCTTCTATTACACAATAGTCTTCCTTATAATGTTTGGATATATTAACAAGTTAAATATGAAGAGGCGTTCAATTCTTTTTTAAGTAGATAATTATGTTAAATAGAATGCTAAAATGATGCATTAATCACACTTACTCTATTTAGTATTTCAAACTAAAAACTAAATCAAGATTACAAATGGAGAACAAACGAAAATAACATGAATAGCAAGTCAAAGGATATTCAATCCATGAAACCATAAAAGTGTAATTCTAATTCCCATTTTTCCAACCCTTTTAAACAACTCATAAGTTTGGGCTTAACAAGGCATGGCCTAACCTAAATAGAATACTTAAGTCAACAATATAACTCTAATAGCTTCTACATTTTTATCTCGATTACACTACAAAAATAGGGTTTGACATGCTATAACTTTTCTTGTTGCCATATTCTCACATAAAGAGAGAGAGCCTTGCCTCATTTTCTTCCAACAACCTCAAAGAGAAAGAAAGAGCTTGTTTCCTCCTATTGTTGTGGCAACCTTAGTTTCATTGCAATGTGTGTAGGTCACTTACTTCTTCTCCTTGTGAAAGATGTTTGTTTGTACTTGTAATATAAGGGAGTAGTTGACATTGATTGAACCCATCAGGAATTGTATGTTGGAATCGTAAATATATAGCATTGTCTAGGAATAAAATCTATATGGGTTTTAGCTACCTAAGTTGTTGTTACATGATTGCAAGATGCGAATTGTGTTTGCATTAAAGACTATATTGCTTACAAAAATGAATATAAAAAAAGGCATTGTTTAAGATCTCTCTTGTCAAGTTGAATTGCCAAGTGATACCAAACTTGTTTCAAAAGGGGCAAAATATAATCCAATACTTTTTTACTTAAAGTCATAATAAAAGAAAAATGCAAAATAAAGGAGCTTTTTCTTTTTATCTCTTTATTCATGTTTTTGTCTTTTCAGCCCATTAAAGGTCCATTTCCATAAAAGAAATTGAGTGTATGAAGTAGGCTTTGATTCATTGCAGCTCTAGTAGGTTACTTTTTCCTTCTCCTTTTGAAACATTTTAAGTGTTGCATTGTATATCAAATAAAAAATGTAGGCTTTCATTAGTTTTTCATGTTATTATTGAAAACTTATACATTGGCTTGCTTTGACTGATAGTAAAGGAACTTTTTAGTGATTTGTTAAAACAGCTGAAGTAGTATTAAGGAAAAATTCAAATCACTTAAAAATTTAAGGTTAGAAAATCTGATTTTGGCAGTAGGAGAAATTATATCATTTAAAACTTTTACAAATATTGTTATATTCAAATTAAAAAAATGAATTTTAGGCCCAAAAGCAAAATAAAGCTAAATTCAAAATGTAGGGTCTCATTAGTTTTTCATGCTTTTCTTTGTTTTTCTCAATAAAGTTTAATCTTGTACCATAAGCTAATATGAGGTGATTAGTGTCTTAGTTTGTGATCAATAAAGTGATTAATCACTTATTGAAGTGCTTGCTATACAACCCAAAAGGGTTACTAAAAACTGATTGTATATTAGCTTGCTTTGATTAATAGTAATAGAACTTTTTAGTGATTTGTTAAAGGAGGTGAAATAGCGTTAAGGAATTTGAATCACTTAAAACATTTAGTTGACTTCTTATATTACGGTTGGGATTAATAATATGTACAATATATTGCTTAAGTGGGGAAATATTTGTCAAGTTGCTTTTGCTAATTTTTCTATTTAATGTTGTTAATTTTAATCTAATTTGTTTTGTTTAGGAGCTTGGTATAATTTAAATAGTATAAATAAATAGATAAATTTAAGCCAAGGGGAAGATGAAGAACCTTTGGCTTATATCGCCTTCTTGAAGATTAAAAAACTAACTTACTTTAGCAAAGGTGACCCCCCATTGTGCTAGTTATTGGCGGTTGATCCGATAAAAGGTTCTATTAATATATACTTTGAGGGATTATGTTCAACATCTAATTTTTTTATTGTTTGTAAAAGTAAATGATAGAATTTCTTCTATTTCATAACTAATCTTTTTAATAGCCTTTGATTTATTGATAGCTTAAACATGAAAGGTCACCCAATTCTTTGTTAATAAGATAATTTAGGTAATTCAGCTGTCTTGATGAAATTTGTTTTGATTGTTGAAAATCTTTATAGTGCTATTGATCTTGTGGATGAAGATAATGAGTCTTCTTGTGATTTGCAAGAGAAAAAGGAAAAGTCTTTATGAGTGATTTATGACTTGTTATGGTGGGAAAGCCCTTTTATGTAAATGCAAAAGAAAAAGAGCCATATTGTACTTAAAAAAAATTTATTGCATTGGTTCCTTTAAGCTATAGAAAATAAATGATCGAATTTCTTCTATTACATAACTAATCATCTTAATAGTTTTTTGATTTATTGATAGATTAAACATAGAAGGTCACCCAATTCTTTGTCAATAATATAATTTAGGGAATTCAATTGTTTGGATGAAATTTGTTTTGATTGTTGAAAATCTTTAAGGTGCTATTGATCTTGTGGATAAAGATAATGAGTCTTCTTATGATTTGCAAGAGAAAAAGGAAAAGACTTTATGAGTTATTCATGATTTGTTATGGTAGGAAAACCCTTTTATGTAAGTGCAAAAGAAAAAGAGTCATATTGTACTTGAAGAAATTCATTGCATTAGTTCCTTTGAGCAATAGAAAGTAAATGATAGAATTTCTTCAATTGCATAATTAATCATTTTAATAGTTTTTTGATTTATTGATAGATTAAACATGGAGAGTCACCCAATTCTTTGTCAATAAGATAATTTTAGGATTTCAACTGTTTGGATGAAATTTGTTTTGATTGTTGAAAATCCTTAGGGTGCTATTGATCTTGTGGATGAAGATAATGAGTCTTCTTATGATTTGCAAGAGAAAAAGGAAAAGGCTTTATGAGTGATTTATGATTTGTTATGGTTGGAAAGCACTTTTATGCAATGCAAAAGAAAAAGAGCCATATTGTATTTAGAAGAAATTCATTGTATTGATTCCTTTAAGCTATAGAAAGTAAATGATAGAATTTCTTTTATTACATAACTAATCCTCTTAATATTTTTTGATTTATTGATAGATTAAACATAGAAAGTCACTTAATTCTTTGTCAATAAGATAATTTAGGGAATTCAGCTGTTTGGATGAAATTTGTTTTGATTGTTGAAAATCCTTAGGGTGCTATTGATCTTGTGGATGAAGATAATGAGTCTTCTTATGATTTGCAAGAGAAAAAGGAAAAGGTTTTATGAGTGGTTCATGATTTGTTATGATGGAAAAGCACTTTTATGCAAATGCAAAAGAAAAAGAGCCATATTGTACTTAGAAGAAATTCATTGCATTGGTTCCTTTAAGCTATAGAAAGTAAATGATAGAATTTATTTTATGACAAAACTAATCCTCTTAATAATTTTTTGATTTATTGATAGATTAAACATAGAAAGTTACTTAATTCTTTGTCAATAAGATAATTTAGGGAATTTAGTTGTTTGAATGAAATTTGTTTTGATTGTTAAAAATTTTTAAGGTGCTATTGATCTTGTGGATGAAGATAATGAGTCTTCTTATGATTTGCAAGAGAAAAAGGAAAAGGTTTTATGAGTGGTTCATGATTTGTTATGATGGAAAAGCACTTTTATGCAAATGCAAAAGAAAAAGAGCCATATTGTACTTAGAAGAAATTCATTGCATTGGTTCCTTTAAGCTATAGAAAGTAAATGATAGAATTTATTTTATGACAAAACTAATCCTCTTAATAATTTTTTGATTTATTGATAGATTAAACATAGAAAGTTACTTAATTCTTTGTTAATAAGATAATTTAGGGAATTTAGTTGTTTGAATGAAATTTGTTTTGATTGTTAAAAATTTTTAAGGTGCTATTGATCTTGTGGATGAAGATAATGAGTCTTCTTATGATTTGCAAGAGAAAAAGGAAAAGGTTTTATGAGTGGTTTATGATTTGTTATGGTAGGAAAGCACTTTTATGCAAATGCAAAAGAAAAAGAGCCATATTGTACTTAGAAGAAATTCATTGTATTGGTTCCTTTAAGCTATAGAAAGTAAATGATAGAATTTATTTTATTACATAACTAATCCTCTTAATAGTTTTTTGATTTATTGATAGATTAAACATAGAAAGTTACTTAATTCTTTGTCAATAAGATAATTTAGGGAATTTAGCTGTTTGAATGAAATTTGTTTTGATTGTTAAAAATTTTTAAGGTGCTATTGATCTTGTGGATGAAGATAATGAGTTTTCTTATGATTTGCAAGAGAAAAAGGAAAAGGTTTTATGAATGGTTTATGATTTGTTATGGTGGGAAAGCACTTTTATGCAAATGCAAAAGAAAAAGAGCTATATTGTACTTAGGAAAAATTGGTACAAATGTATGACATGGAAATTTTTACTAAACTTCTCTCTCTTTCTCTCTCTTTCTCTCTTTTTCACACACACACATGGTATTGCACATGCCTAAAGTTCTTATAATGCAATTAAATTTACCCTTGTTAAAGAAAATTATTTTTAAAATGTCTTTCACATTCATTACTTCAGTTACAATTTGTTCTTCCTAAGATAAAGTAAAACAAGATATTGGGGCAATGAATGAGTTCATTAAGACTATGGAAACTAAAGATTAGAAGCTTGTAGAGAATTTATTAACTTACTGAACAATATATGAAGACAAAATTAAGTTAATATCTAGCGGCATCATTTGGTAAGGTTATGAAAAGTAAAGATTATGAAGGTGTTGAAAGGCTTGTCACATATTGTCCACATCTTAAGACATCTTCAAAAAAGACATTTGTTGAGTTTGTGAAAGGTGGAGATTAAGAGGAAATTGAAAACTTAGTCATCCACCATCCACATCTAGGAATAGTTAAGGTCACATCTAGGAATTAGACAACATTTCACATTGTCATACATGAAAGGAAAAAGTGAATTGTGAATCACTTGGTGGAGTGAATAGAATACTTATGAAAGATGGATAGTTACAGTTATTCCGCTTTAGTTATGACAATTAAATTTTATCTTTGTTGAAGAAAATTATTTGTGAAAGGTCACTAACATTCACTACTTTTGTTTTATTTTGTTCTTTCTAGGGAAAAGGAAAACAAGATTTACTTACAATGCATTAGTTCCTTTGAGCTATAGAAAGTAAATCATTTGACATTATTATTGATTTTAATATAATTTGATACTATTAAGGAAATTAGTATAATTCAAATTGTATGTGTATATATATATATAGATACATACATACATATCATAGTTAAGGGGAAAGAGGGAGGTCCTTTGGCTTATATTGCACCTTTAGGTGTTAAAGTACTAACTTGCTTCTAGAGGGATAACTACTCATTATGCTAGTCACTTGTCCCATGAGTTCATGATGGAGCCATCGACATAGTGAGCCATGGTATGTTGTTGTGAACCTATAAGTCCCGTGTAAATATGTGAATTCATTAAGTGTAGTAAATACAAAACTAAAACCTACTTTTGGAAAAATCAAGTTACACTAACTGTAATTAAAAAGGAGTATGATGGTTGATCTAATAAAAGGTGATATTGGTATAAACTTTGAAAGATCATCTTCAACCTGTAATTCCTTTATTCTTTATGGAAGTGAATGATGAAATTTCTTTTATTACATAATCAATCTTCCTAATAATGTTTTGATTTGTTGATAGATTAAATATGTAAAGTCATTTAATTCTTTATGAATGAGATAATTTGAAGGATTGGGCTATTTGGATGAAATTTGTTTTGATTGCTAAAAGTCTTTAGGATGCTTTTGATTCTTTACATAAAGATAATGAACCTTTTTATGGTTTGTCAAAAAAGGAGAAAAAAGGCTTATGGCTAAGCCCTTATTCCATCGGTCACTAGTCCTATAAGTCCATTCTAGAGTTATTAATGTAATGACCATAGTGGGATTATTGTGAGACTATTAAGTCCTATGTAGTCATGTGAAAGCATTGAGGGCAAGAAATGCAAGACCAAAACTTGCTTTTGGCAAGATCTACTTAGAATAATCGTAATTGGAAAGAAGTAAGGTAGTTAGTACAATAAAAAGGTGTACTAATATAAAATTTGAAGGATTATCTTCAACCTCTAACTTTTTTGTTGTTTATAGAAATGAATGATGAAACTTCTTCTATTACATAACTAGTATTCCTAATAGTGTTTTGATTTATTGATAGATTAAACATAAAAAAAGTCACCTAATTCTTTGTTAAGGAGATAATTTGAAGGATTGGGTTGTTTGGATAAAATCAATTTTGATTGTTGAAAATCTTTAGGATGCCACTAATCCTTTACATTAACATAATAAATCTTTTTAAGGTTTTTAGGAAAAGAAAGAGAAGGCTTTATAAGTAACCCTTTATTATTCTAGTCACTAGTCTTGTGAGTGCATTATAAAACTGTTAAGGTAGTGATCGTAATAGGGTTATTGTGAGACTATTAAGTCTTGTATAATTGTGTAAGGGCATTAAAGGTAAGAAGTACAAGACCAAAATCCACTTTTAGCATGATCTACTTAGACTAACTATAATTTGAAAGAAGCAAGGTAGTTAGTCCAATGAAAAGTGGTACCAATATAAAATTAAGGGATCATTTTCAAGTTCTAGATCTTTTGTTGTTTACAAAAGTGAATGATGAATTATTACAAAAGTTAAAAGTATTTTAACTTGCTAATAGATTAAACATAGAAAGTTGTCCAATTCTTCATTAAGGAAATAATTTGGAGGATTGGGTTGTTTGACTTTGATGGCTAAAAATCTTTGGCGTGCTACTAATTCATTACTCTAAGATAATGAATCTTCTTATGGTTCATGGGAGAGTAAGAAAAAGGCTTTATAGGTGATCCCTCATTATACTAATCATTAGTCTTGTGACTTCATTATAGAATTGTCAAGTTAGTAACCATAATGTGGTTGTTATGAGACTGTTAAGTCCCATGTAACCATGTGAAGGCGTAAAGGAGATTAAATGCAAGACCAAAACTCATTTTTGGGAAGATTATCCTATACTAACTATAATTAGAAGGAAGTAAGGTGGTTGGTCCAATAAAAAGTAGTACCAATATAAACTTTGAGGAATCATCTTTAGCCTCTAGTTTCTTTGTAGTTTACAAAAGTGAATGATGGAATTTCTTTTATTGCATAACTAATATTCCTAGTAGTGTGTTGATTTATTTACAGAATAAACATGAAAAGTCACCTAATTCTTTGTTAAGGAGATAATTTGAAGGATTAGGTTGTTTGGATGAAATATGCCTTAATTGTTGAAAAGTTTAAGGCGTTATTGATCTTTTGCATGAAGATAATGAATCTTCTTGTGGTTTGTAGGAGAATAAGGAAAGGCTTTACGACTGACCCTTCATTATGCTGGTTAGTGGTCCTATGAGTTCATTACAAAGTAGTTAATGTAATGACCATGATGAAATTGTTGTGAGATTATTTAGTCTTCTATAACATTGTGAAAGCATTAAGGGCAATAAGTATAAGACCAAAACTTACTTTTAGTAGGATCTACTTAGATTGCCTATAATTGGAAAGGAGTAAGGTGGTTAGTCTAATGAAAGGTGGTACCAATATAAACTTTGAAGGATATTCAATCTCTAGGTCTTCTATTGTTTACAAAAATTAATAACAATTTTTTTTTATGTAATTAATATCCCTAGTAGTGTTTTGAATTGTTGATAGATTAAAAATGAAAAGTCACCCATCCTTTGTCATGGAGATAATTTAGGGGACTGGAATGGTTGAATGAAATATGTTTTGTGTACTTAAAATACCTTGAATTTACATACAAATGGGAAAAAAAATTCACATGAGTAATATCATAATGTGTTATATATATGCACAAATTTTCATAAACTCTTGGGTAGGCTACATTTTTATATTATTATTTTTTGATTCACTTATTGAACTTCCTTATTCTTTTCTTTGTTCTGCTTTTTGTTTTGTCTAGATTTTCATGTTGTTGAATTGCTATTATTTATTTTATTTTATCATGAAAATGAGTCATTTGTGCTTGCTCATGCACTTTTGGATTACATGTAACTTAACATATTAAATTTAGCTAACAATGACAAGAAAGCTAGTCACTTTTTTGATTCCATGCACCTCGCTATCCGAGAAGGGATGTTTAACTTTATCAGTTAAATATTGAAAGAAAGTGGTGCCATGAGTTGGCCCTTGATTCTGATGGAAGTAACACTCTTTCTTTCCAGTCCTTTACTATCAAGCTAAAATCTTTAGAGAAATACTCAAGTCTCTTAGTAGGGATGCAATGATAAATTTTATGAACAAGCACCAATATAACATACTACATATGACAAGTACATTTGGACCTAAGAGTAAGATAGATGGCATCACAAGTCCTGCATTGTAGATGCAAAGTCAAGTATGATATTACAAGGTTAGTCCACTAGTATTACTACTTATCAAAATATTTATTTTTGATGGAAGTTCCAATGCATTTCTGATAGAGGTAATTTGTTTAGCTAATGAATAGCTTCAAAACTTATGCATGTCATTAGATTTAAAAGGCGACATTTACTTACAATTTAGTTTTATATTTTTTAAGTCTAGTCATTATTTACTCAAGAAAAAGAAAAATCTTGCAAGTGCATGTATGGTCTTCCATCGTAAGTACAACAAGCTTATACAAAGTATTACATAAGAAGTGTTACTAAGCTTATAAAAAGTATTACATAAGAAGTGTTGCTTAGCTAAATCAAGTTCTAGTTTTAGGACTACAAGTTTACAAATTTTAATATTCCTTAAAAAGTGATCATAAATTTTAGCTTATGGTTTTGTTGTCATTTTATGAAACTTTTGGTACAAAATTGCCAATTAAGAAGGATTGAGGTGTAATTTTATTTGTATGTATTAAGGTTTACCATTGAAGTGTGATATAATCTAGCTTATCTAATAAATTGTTTTAATTATTATAAGATTAACATTCACTAAATCATCAGTTGTGGTCTACATCTTTTGGAATTATATCAATATACCATAGATAGTTAATTTCTAAAGTGAAAGAAGATTATGATTTCGTAAATTAAAAAATAAACAACTATATAAAGAGCATAACTAGTAATTAGAAACATCACCATTGGCATTAGTTGTTCCTATAACTTTTAAGTTTTTCAAGTTAGGCTTGTTCTATTTGTTGTTTGGTTTCAAAATTCCTATCTAGTTTTATGATAGATAACTTTAACCTATACAACATGTATGATTTAATAGTCAATTTATAGTCTTACTTGTATGTGTATTTTATGTCATTTTTTTTTTGAAAAATCAGCATTAGGAACTCTATTTCAATTTATAGTCTTCTCAACTAATGTGATTCTTTGATTACCATGTAACTTTATGTATTTTTTGTTATATTTCTTCCTAAGACTTCTTTTTAACAAATGTAGAAGGGGGAGAGCATTGTACCTTGTGCAATGATAAATGATATAGATAAAGATAGTTTGACTCCTTGAGATTTATTTATCATAAATTACATGGAGTTGAGTCAAAGGGAAAGGAGTTAATGATGAGTACAATAGGTTCTTATACAATGATAGTTTCTATTGTTTGGTCTACAATGGTTGGTGTGCTCATCTCTATTCTAGATGGTTACAACTAAATGGGTTTGCCAAATTTTTGGGATAAAAAAGCATATATAGTTTTTTTAGTATGTAATAACCTATCATGTATTTTCTCGTTCACATCACTAATGGCATTATTAAGAGTCTTGATATCATGAAATGCAAAAACAGATTTTCTCGTATCATTATCTATCATGTTGATAACAAGATGTATTGCTTTTGTCTTTTATATTCTAATTGTATTAGTAGCTTCCTTAGCCTTTATTTTGATATTCTTAAGTGGACATTTATGGCTTGTATATATAGCCATTTGTTATGCCATTGTTCTTTTTGTTTTCTTTGTAAGATGATGTTCAGTCCATTTATTGCCATATGTAAATCAGCTTAGGGAAGCAATTGGATGTGAAGCCTTGTTTTAAACTCATTAATGGTGTTTGATATTTCATTAGTGTTTCATTAAGTATTTTCTTGGCAGCTGAAACTTTTTTTCCTTTTTGGAACTTTCTTATGTGTAGTGAATTTTGTAATCTTATGTTGCTGATTGGGCGATTAAGATTATCAAACCATTAAAAAGTATTCACTGGTGTTTGTCATTTTCCATATTCATTGCTAACTATATGGTTTACATACTATGACTTGTAACTAAAAATTATGGGTAGAACTTTAAGTTTGCATTATTAAGGGTGGTGAAATCAAAATTCCCACACCTTTTTACTTCTTAATCAAATGCAGGAAAGATGACCTCAATCAAGATAAAAGATTATATGATATTGGTAGGAGGAGAAAGATCCTCAAAAGGAGGAGATAGGAAAGGCTAATGCAAAGGAAAACATCCTGGATTTAATTTCCTATTCAAAAGGAGGTAAGGAAGTTCCAGCTTTACTAAGACTCTAGTGGAATAAAATTTCTTGTTAATGTTTTCCTTTATCATAATAGTGGTGAAGTTGAAATTAAAACTTACGAAAGATATGAATTTTCAACTAACATTAGTCCAGAGAATGCTTTTCCAGTGTTGCTATCAATGTAAAACTTTGTTCATCATAATTGACAGATTGTCTTTAAACTTGAATGTGAAAAAAAAAAAAAAAGATATTGGCAGGGATGGGCTCAAAGATACCCTTGTTGAAGAAAATTATTTTTAAAATGTCTCTGACATTCATTACTTCAATTTCATTTTGTTCTTCGTAAGATAAAGTAAAATAAGATGTCAAGGCAATGGATGAGTTCATTAAGGTTATGGAAAGTTAAGATTAAAAGTTTGTAGAGAAGTTATTAGCTTAATGAATGATGTATGAAGACAAAATTAAGCCAATATTTTGAGGCATCATTTATTAAGGTTATGAAGAGTAAAGATTGGGAAGGTGCTAAAAGGCTTGTCATATATTATCACATCTCAAGACAATATCTAGGAATTAGACAATATTTCACATTGTCATGCATGAAAGGGAAAAGTAAATTGTGAATCGCTTGTGGAGTGAATAGAATAAGGGAGACATGGATAGTTATGGTTATTTAGCTTTATTTATGATGATTAAATTTTAACTTTGTTGAAGAAAATTATTTTTGAAAGGTCACTAACATTCATTACTTTTATCTTATTTTGTTCTTTCTAAGGAAAAGGAAAACAAGATCTCTTTGCAATGAATCCTTTACATTAAGACAATGAATCTTCTTATGGTTTGCAAGAGAAGAAGGAGAAGGCTTTACACGTGAGCCCTCATTATGCTAGTCATTAGTCTTGTGAGTGCATCATAAAGCTATCAAGGTAGTGACATAATAAGGTTATTATGAGACTATTAAGTCTCGTGTAGTTATGTAAAGCTATTAAAGGTAATAAGCACAGGACCAAAATCTACTTTTAGCATGATCTATTTAGACTAATTATAATTCGAAATAAGTAAGGTAGTTGTTCCAATGAAAGGTGATACCAATATAAAATTGAAGGATCATTTTCAAGCTCTAGATCTTTTGTTTTTTACAAAAGTGAATGATGAATTTCTTTTATTACATAACTAGTATTCTTAATAGTATTTTAACTTGTTAACAAATTAAACTAAAAAAGTCACCCAATTCTTCGTTAAAGAAATAATTTGGAGGATTGGGTTGTTTGAATATTTTGATATCTAAAATCTTTGAGGTGCTACTAATTCATTATAGTAAGATAATGAATCTTTTTATAGTTCGTGAGAGAAGAAGAAAAAGGCTATATAGGTGACCTTTCATTGTGTTGGTCACTAGTCCTATAACTTCATTATTGAGTCATCAAGGTAGTAACCATAATGGGGTTATTATAAAACTGTTAAGTTCCATGTAGTCATGTGAAGGCTTAAAGGAGAATAAGTGCAAAACCAAAACCCACTTTTGGAAAGATTTACTTAGACTAATTATTATAAGGAAGTTAGGTGGCTAGTCCAATAAATATAGTACCGATATAAACTTTGAGGAATCATCTTTAGCCTCTAACTTTTCTATAGTTTACAAAAGTGAATGATGGAATTTCTTCTATTACATAACCAATATTCCTAATAATGTATTGATTTATTGATAGGTTAAACATGAAAAGTCACTTAATTCTTTGTTTAGGAGATAATTTGAAAGATCAGTTTATTTGGATGAAATCTACTTTAATTGTTGAAAAGCTTTAAGGTGTTATTGATCTTTTGCATAAAGATAATGAATTTTCTTATGGTTTGTGGGAGAAGAAGGAAAAGGCTTTATGATTTACCCTTTATTATGCTAGTTAGTGGTTCCACGAGTTCATTACAAAGTTGTCAATATAATGACCATAGTGAAATTATTGTGAGATTATTTAATCCCATATAGCATTGTGAAAGCATTATGGGCAATATGCACAAGACCAAAACCTGCTTTTAGCAAGATCTACTTAAATTGCCTATAATTGGAAAGGAGTAAGGTAGTTGGTCTAATGAAAGGTGGTACCAATATAAACTTTGAAGGATCTTTAATCTCTTGGTCTTCTATTGTTTACAAAAATGAATAATGTAATTTATTTTATTTTTATATAATTAGTATTCCTAGTAGTGTTTTGAATTATTGATAGATTAAAAATGGAAAGTCATCCAATCATTTGTTAAGGAGATAATTTAGGGGATTGGAATGTTCAAATGAAATCTATTTTGATTACTTAAGATATCCTTGAATTTATGTACAAATGGGGAAAAACATTTCGCATGAGTGATGTCATAGTGTGTTACATGCATAAATTTGTATAAACTTTTGGATAGACTACATTTTCAAACTAGTATTTTTTTATTAATTTATTAAACTTCCTTATTCTTCTCTTTATTTTGCTTTATGTTTTCTCTGTAGTTTCATGTTGTTCAATTGGTATTATTTATACTATTTTATCCCAAAAAAAGAGGAGTTATTTAAGCTTGTGCATGCATTTTTGGATTACATGTGCCTTATTCTTCTCTTTATTTTGCTTTATGTTTTCTATGTAGTTTCATGTTGTTCAATTGGTATTATTTATATTGTTTTATCCCCAAAAAAAGGAGTTATTTGAGCTTGTGCATCCATTTTTGGATTACATGTGCCTTAAGATATCAACTTTAAATGACAATCATAAGAAAAGTAAACATTTTTCTGATTCCATGCACCTTGTTGTCCAAGAAAGGATGTTTGACTTTATTAATAAAATATTAAAGGAAAGTGGAGTCATGAGCTAGTCCTTTGATTTTGATGAAAGAAGCATTCTTTCTTATAAAATCCTTTACTATCAAACTAAAATCTTTAGAGAAATACTCAGATCTCCTAGTAAGGATGTAATGATAAATTCTATAGACAAGCACCAATATAACATACTACATATGACAAGTGTGTTGGGACCTAAGAGAAAGATAGATGGCATCACAAGTCCTACACTGTAGATGCAAAGTCAAGTACAATGTTACAAGGTCAGTTAATTAGTACTACTACTTATCAAAATATATATTTTTTATGGAAGTTCCAATGCATTTATAATAAGGGTAGTTTGTTTAGCCAACGAATAGTTTCAAAACTTATTCATGTCATCGAATTTAGAAGGTAACATTTACTTATAGTTCTAGTTTTATATTTTTTGGGTCTAGTCATTATTTACTCAAGAAAAAGAAAAACCCAACAAGTGCATGTATAGTCTTCCATGATAAGTACAACAAGCTTATAACAAGTATTATATAAGAAGTGTTGTTTAGCTGAATCAAGTTCTTGTTTTAGGACCATAAGTTTAAAAAGTTTAATATTCCTTAAAAAGTGGTCACAACTTTTGCCTTATGGTTTTGTTGTCATTTTATGAACTTTTGGTACAAAATTGCCAATTGAGAAGGACTAAGGAGTTATTTATTTGTTTGTATTGAGGTTTACAATTGAAGTGTGATATAATTTAGCTCTTTCAATACATTGTCTTAATTATTATAAGGTCAACATTCACTAAATTATCCATTATAGTCTATATGCTTTGGAATTATATCAATATACCACAGATAGTTAATTTCTAGAGTGAAAGAAGATTATGATATTGTAAATTAAAAAATAAACAACTATATAAAAAGCATAATTAGTAATTGGAAACATCACCATTGGTATTAGTTGTTCTTGTAACTTTAAAGTTTTCAAATTAGGCTTGTTCTATTTGTTGCTTGGTTTCACAAAGAAAGTTTCTATCTAGTTTTATGATTAACAACTTTAACCTATATAACATGTATTATTTAATAGTCAATTTATAGTCTTTCTTCTCTATTAATGTGATTTTTTTATTTTCATGTAATTTATGTCTAATTTGTTATATTTCTTCCTAAGACTACCTTTTAACAAATGTAGAAGGTGCAAAGCATTGTACCTCACACATCAGTAAATGCTACAAATAAAGATAGTTTAACTCCTGGAGATTTATTTACAATAAATTACTTGGACTTAAGGCAAAAGAAAAGGAATCAACAATGAGTACAAGAGGTTCTTATACAATGATAGTTTTATTGTTTGGTTTACAATGCTTGGTGTACTCATCTTTGTTCCAACTGGTTACAGTGAAATGGATTTGTCGATATTTTTAGGGTAAAAAAGCATATATAGTTTTTTTAGTATCTAATAACCTATCATGTTTTTTCTTGTTCACATCATTAATGGCATTATTAGGAGTCCTAACATCGTGAAACTTAGAAACAGATTTTCTCGTATCATTGCCCAACATGTTGATAACATGATATGTTGCTTTTGTCTTTTATATTCTGATCATGTTGGTAGCTTCCTTAGCCTTTGTTTTGATATTCTTAAGTGGACATTGGTGGCTTGTGTATATAATCATTTGTTCTGCCATTATTCTTTTTGTTTTCTTTGTAAGGATGATGTTCAGTCCATTTATTGCCATTTGTATATCAACTTAGGCATGCAACTGGGTCTGAAGCCTTGTTTTGAACTTATTGATGGTGTTTGATATTGTATTGGTGTTTCATTAAGTATCTTCCTGGCAGCCAAAATTATTTGCTGCTTAGGCCATTAAGAATTATTTGTTGCTGTTTGTTATTTCCTATATTCATTGCTGACAATAGGGTTTACATGCTTTGACTTGTAACTAAAAATTATAGGCAGAACTTTGAGTTTGCATTATTGGAAGTGGTGAAATAAAAAATACATGCCCTTTCGCTTCTTAAGCAAGTGTAGGAGAAATGGTATATCAATCAAGATAGGTGCCATTAACAGCCTATTTCCATAAGAGAAACTAGGTGCATGAAGTAAGCTTTGAAACATTTTAAGTGTTGTATTGTATATCAAATAAAAAATGTAGGTTGTCATTAGTTCTCATGTCATTACCAAAAACTTGTATATTGGCTTACTTTGACTAATAGTAAAGGAACTTTTTAGTAATTTCTTAAAAAAGGTGAAGTAGTATTAAGAAAAAATTTGAATCATTTAAAAATTTAAGGTTAAAAAAAAAATTGATTTCGGTAGCAGGACAATTCTTTCATTTAAACCTTTTACAAAAATGATTATCTTTAAATGAAAAAAAAATAAAATTTAGGCCCAAAAACCAAAGTAAAGCTAAATTCAAAATGTAAGGTTTTGTTAGTTTTTTGTGTTTTTCTTTCTTTTTCTCAATAGTGTTTAATCTTGCACCATAAGCTGATATGAGGTGATTAGTGTCTTAATTTATGATCAATAGAGAGACTAATCACTTATTGAAGTGCTTGGTATACAACCCAAAAGGTTACTAAAAACTAATTGTATATTGGCTTGCTTTGATTGATGGTAAAGAAACTTTTTAGTGATTTGTTAAAGGAGGTGAAGTAAAATTAGGGAGTTTGAATCACTTAAAAAATTTAGGTTGATTTCTATATTGTGGTTGAGATTAGTAATATGTACAATATATTACATAGGTGAGAAAAATTTTGTCAACTTGCTTTTGTCAATTTTTCTATTTGATGTTGTTGATTTTAATCATTTTTTGTTGTTAGGGAGATTAGTATAATTTAAATAATATAAATAAATAGATATATTAGAGCTTAGGGGAAAAGGGAAGGTCTTTTGGCTTATATCACCCCTTTGAAGGTTAAAAAACTAACTTTCTTTACGAAGGGTGACCTTTCATTTTGTTGGTTACTAATGGTTGATTCAATGAGAAGTTTTATTAATATAAACTTTGAGGGATCATGTTCAAACTCGAACTTTTTTTGTTGTTGGTAAAAGTAAATGATAGAATTTATTTTATTAAATAACTAATCTTTCTAATAGTGTTTTGTTTTATTGATAGATTAAACATGGAAAATCACTTAATTCTTGGTCAAGGAGAAAATTTAGGGAATTGGGCCATTTGGATAAAATTTATTTTGATTGTTGAAAATCTTTGGGGTGATATTGATCTTTTGGATAAAGATAATAAGTATTTTTGTGATTTGCCAAGAAAATAAAGAAAATGCCTTATGAGTGATTCAGAATTGTTATGGTGGGAAAGCCTTTTATGTAAATGCAAAAGAAAAATAGCCAGATTGTACCTAGAAAAATTAATACAAACGTATGACTTGGAAGTTTTTGCTAAACTTTTCTCTCTCTCTCTCTCTTTTAGTATTGCACATGCCTAAGTGCTTATAATGCAATTAAATTTTATCCTCATTAGAGAAAATTATTTTTAAAATGTCTGTAACATTTATTATTTTTATTTCATTTTGTTCTTCCTAAGATAAAGTAAAACAAGAAGGCAGGGCAATGGATGAGTTCATTAAAGTTATGGAAAGTAAAGATTAGGAACTTGTAGAGAAGTTATTAGCTTATTGAATGATGTATCAAAACAAAATTAAGTTAATATGTGGAGACATCATTTGTTGAGGTTGTGAAGGGTAGAGATTTGGAAGGTACTAAAGGCTTGTCACATATTGTCCACATCTCAAGACATTTGTTTAGTTTGTGAAAGGTGGAGACTAGGAGGCGATTGAGAACTTAGTCACTACTTTTATTTTATTTGTTCTTCCTAAGGAAAAGAAAAATAAGATCTCTTTGCAATGCATCAATTCCTTCAAGCTATAAAAAATAAACCATTTGATATTGTTGTTGATTTTAATCTAATCCAATGCTATTAAGGAGATTAGTATAATTCAAATTTTATAATATATATATCATAGCCAAAGGAAAAGAGGAAGGTTCTTTCATTTATATTGCCCGCTTAGGAGTTAAAGTACTGACATGCTTTTATAGGGTAACTACTCATTGTGCTGGTCACTTGTCCCATAAGTTCATGATGGAGCCATCAACATAGCAAGCCATAGTGGGTTATTGTGAACTTGTAAGTCCCATGTAAACATGTGAATTCATTAAGGGTAGTAAGCATAAAACCAAAACTTGCTTTTGGAAATATCTATTTAGACTAACTGTAGTTAAAAGGGAGTAAGGTAGTTGGCCCAATGAAAAGTGATACCAATATAAACTTTAAGGGATCATCTCCAAAACCTTTAATTCTTCTATTGTTTATGAAGGTGAATGATGAAATTTCTTCTATTATATAACGAATCTTTCTAATAGTTTTTTGATTGTTGATGAATTAAATATACAAAGTTGTTCAATGCATTGTTAAGGAGATCATTTAAGGGATTGGACTATTTAGATGAAATTTATTTTGATTGCTGAAAATCTTTGGAATGTTATTAATCTTTTACATAAAGATAATAAATATTCTTATGGTTTGCGAGAGAAAGAAGAGGACTTACAACTAGTCCCTCATTGTGTTAGTTACTAGTCCCATACGTCCATCATAAAGTTGTCAATGCAATGACCATAGTAAGGTTATTGTGAGACTATTAGGTCTTGTGTAGTCATGTGAGAGCATTAAAGGCAATAAGTGCAAGACCAAAACTTGCTTTTGGCAAGATCTACAATCTTCTTATGGCTTATGAGAGAATGAGGAGAAGACTTTACAGTTGACCCCTCATTATGCTGGCAAATGGTCCCATGAATTTATTACAAAGCCATTAATGTAATTATCATAATGAGATTATTGTGAGACTATTTAATCCCATATAGCCTTATGAAATCATTAAGGACAATAAGCACAAGATCAAAATCTACTTTAGCAAGATCTAAGTTTTCTATTATTTATGGAAATAAATAATAGAATTTTTTTTTTACATAACCAATATTCTTTAGTAGTGTTAATTGATTAAAAATGGAAAGTCACTCAATTCTTTATCAAGGAGATAATTTAGGGAATTAGAATGTTTAAATGAAATGTGTTTCAATTACTAAAAACTTTTAAGATGCTATGAATCTTTTTATGGTTCATAGCAGGAAAAGAAGGCTTTATGCGTATTCAAATTGTTGTGATGAGAAAGCATTTTTTACAATTGGAAGAGAAAAAAATTTGAATTATGGTTGTGAAAAATTGGTACAAATATATGATATGAAAGTTGTTACTAAATGAATTTCTTATGTCTATCTCTTTGTATGTGTGTGTAATGCATATGCCTAAAGTGCTTACAATACAATTAAATTTTACCCTTGTTGGATAAAATTATTGTTTAGATGTCTATGACATTCATTGCTTTGATTTCATTTTGTTCTTCCTAGGAAAATAGAAAACAAGATCTTTTAGCAATGTATCAATTCTTTTCAAGCTTATCATCTTTTAGAAAATAAAAATTGAAAGCTTATAGAGAACTTCTTAGCTTATCATCCACGTATAAAGACAAAAATGAGATAATATCTAGAGGCGTCATTTGTTAAGGTTGTAAAGAGTAGAGATTTGAAAGGTGTTAGAAAGCTTATTGCCTATTATCCACATCTTAAGACATTTTCAAATAAGACATTTGCTGAGTTTGTAAAAGATAAAGATTATAGGTGATTGAGAACTTAATCATCCACCATCAACATTTAAGGACAATCAAGGTTTTATCTAGGATCAAGACAGCTCTTCACATTGCCATGCAAGAAAGGGAATAGCAATTTATGAATCACTTGGTGAAGCAAATGAAGTACTTTTGGTTATTCAGCCTTAGTTATGGCAATTAAATTTTACCCTTGTTAGAGAAAATTATTTTTAAAAAGTCCTTGACATTGATTGTTTTGATTTCATTTTGTTTTTCCTAAGAAAAAGGAAAACAATACAATAATTATTTCAAACTTTAGAAAGTAAAAATTAAAAACTTGTAAAAAAGTTATTATCATCTACATATGAAGAGAAAAGTGAGCCAATATCTAGAAGCATCATTTGTTAAGATTGTGAGGAATAAAGATAAGGAAGATGCTAGAAAGCTTATAACCTTATATTTATATCTCAAGACATTTTTAGATAAAAAATTCACTGAGTTTGTGAAAGATGGAGAATGGGAGTAAATCTAGAACTTACTCATCTACTATATGTGTCTATGAAAATGAAGGTCACATCTAGTAGTGTGACAGCTCTTCATGTTGTTGTGTGAGAAGGGAAAGAACAAATTGTGAATCACTTAGTGGACTGAATGGAATACTTGAGAAACATAGATAGTTATAGTAATTCAACTTTAGGTATGGCAAATAAATTTTACTCTTGTTGGAAAAAATTATTTTTCAAAGGTTTCTAACATTTACTACTTTGGTTTCATTTTGTTCTTCCCAAGAAAAAGGAAATAAGATCTCTTGGTAATGCAGTAGTTCTTTTGGACTTTGAAAAATAAAGACTAAAAATTTGTAGAAAAGTTACTAGCTTGTCATGCATGTATGAAGATAGAGGTGAACCAATATTTAGAGATGTCATTTGTTAATTTTGTGAAGAGTAAAGATTAGGAAAGTGCTAAAAAACTTGTCACCTAGTATCTATATTTCAAGACATCTCAAGACTTAAAATTTGCTGAGTTTGTGAAAGCTGAAGAATGGGAGGTAATTAAGAACTTACTCATCCGTCATCTGTGTCTGGGGATGATCAAAGTCATATTTAGGAAAAAGATGACTTTTCATGTTGCCATGCATAACAAGGGAAGACCAAATTATGAATCACTTGGTAAAATGAATGGTATACTTGGGAGACATGGATAGTTATGGTTTTTTAGCTTTAGATGTGATTATTAAATTTTATCCTTGTTAGAAAAAATTATTTTTAAAAGGTCTCTAACATTTACTACTTTGATTTTATTTATTTTCTTCTTATGGAAAAAGAAAACGAGATCTCTTAGTAATGCGTTGTTTCTATCATGTTATGGAAAGTAAATATGAAGAGCTTGTAGAAAGGTTATTAGCCTATCACCCAAGTATGAAGACAAAAGTGAGCTAATATCTAGAGGCATCATTTTGTTAAGGTTGTGAAGAATATAGATTAGGAAGGTGTTGAAAGGTTTGTCACTTATTGTCCACATCTCAAGACATCTTTAAATAAGACTTTTATTGAGCTTGTAAGAGGCGGAGTTTAAAAAGTGATTGAAAACTTACTCAACCACCATTTTTGTTTAAGGACAATCAAGGTCACATCCAGGAATGAAATAGCTCTTCAAATTACCATGCATGAAGGAGAAGAGCAAGTTGTGAATTGCTTGGTAAAGCAAATGAAGTACTTAAGAGACATAGATAGTTATGATTATTCAACCTTAGCTATGACAATTAAATTTTATCCTTGTTAGAGAAAATTATTTTGGAAAGGTCCCTAACATTCATTACTTTGATTTCACTTTGTTCTTCCTATGAAAAAAGAAAACAAGATCTTTTGGTAATGCAATAGCTCTTTCAAGCTTTGGAGCATAAATATTAGAAGCTTGTAAAGAAGTTAATAGCTTATCATCTAGGTATGAGGATAGAAGTGAGCCAATATCTAAAGGCATCATTTGTTAAGATTGTAAAGAGCATAGATTAGAAAGGTGTTACAACTCATGACATCCCTAGATAAGATATTTGTTGTGTTTGTAAAATATGGAGATTAGGAGACAATCAAGAACTTAATCGTCCACCATCCATATTTAGGGACAATGAAGAATGTGACAACTTTTCACATTACCATGCATCAAAGGAAATAACAAATTATGAATTGCTTGGTGGAGCAAATAGAGTATTTGGGGACATGGATAGTTATAGTTATTCAATCTTAGCGATAATAATTGAATTTTAACCTTGTTCGAGAAAATTATTTTTAATAATTAAATTTCATTTTTTTTTGTCCAAGAAAAAGAAAAATAAGACTTCTTGGCAATGGAAAGTAAAAATTAGGAGTTTATAAAGAAGTTTTAAGCTTATCATCTACATATGAAGAAAGAAGTGAACCAAGATCTAGGGGTCTCATTTGTTAAAGTTATGAAGAGTAAAGATTAGGTAAATGCTAGAAACTTGTCACGTACTCTCACCACATCTCTAGATAAGACATTTGTTAAGTTTATGAGAAATGAAGATTGGAAGACAATTGAGAACTTACTCATTTGCCATCTGAATCTAAGGAGAATCAAGGTCACATCTAGGAACAAGTTGCTAATTGTGAATCACATTGCCATGCATAATTGGGAATTGCAAATTGTGAATCACTTGTTGGAACAAATGGAATACTTAGGAGACATGAATAGTTATGGCTATTTAGTCTTAGCTGTGATAATTATTTATGATAACAACCGCATGGTGGAATGCATACATAGGAATGTCAATGACTTAATTGTAAAACCATAAGGCAATGTGTACCAATTGTTTTGGTCATTAAATATAGACATGAGAATATGGCTTAGTAACTCTATGCTCACACTTAGAATATCTAATGGATTGCCAAGGTATCCATGGTGCCATAGTTTGTACACATGTCATATATAGTAAAATGTTAGGTAAGAACTATTTCTTCACTTAGTCATTAGTTATTATTGTAGCAATTTATTTTTATTTGTTGTATGTTGCTACCACATAACATGTGTTGCTTTGCATTTAATCAAGCATTATCAACCTTTAGCTCTTTCATGGATGTGGATAGGCGATCCCTTTTACATGCATTGGTTTTTATACAATATGAATTTTCGCATGTAAAGTAGTGTGTGTTTTCTCATTCATTCAATCATTCAAGTATTGACTATGACAACTCTTTTTTTATTCATTCAATCATTCTACTTTAATTATCCATGATATGTTGCACACACTAAGGATATATGAATTTAATTCTAAAAGGATTGCATATGATGCCATATGTTGCCTTATTAGTATTTATCTTTTTCTTGTCTTAATTAGTGGATAAACAGCTATAGTAATTGTTCTATCTAGATAAAAGTTTCAATCCAAGTCAAAATTTTTGCTCATAAGAAAAAAGAAGAATTAATTCTCATAGTTATTAATTCTACACAAATAAAGGCTATGGAAGTATGGATTTGATTACTTAAAATGATGTTGTCAATTGAAATAGAAATGCATGCACATTAAACACTTCACAAAAATAATATCAACTTCTAATAATAAAATTAAAGCATTTATAGTCTCATATTTTATTAAATAAAAAAGAATGTGATACAAAATATAATACTATATAGAAAAGTATAATAGAATTTTTTTCAATTATTCTTAACTTTTTAACAATGTGATGAGAAGATTAATTAAATTAATTGAGTGGTTACAAATGTTGACATTACAAAGAAAACTAAATTATATGAACTTTTGATAGCACTTAATTTGACAACTCTTAAGATATTCTTGAAAATATGAGAATATCACAAATAGATGAGAAAAAAATTCACATGTGTGGTGTCATAATGTGTTACATACATTCACAAATTTACACATGCTCTTGGGTAGACTACATTTTTAGTCTCCCTTATTTTTTTGACTAACTAATTGAACTTCTTTATTATTTGTTTTGTTTTGTTTTGCTTTCTATTTTATCTAGAGTTTCATATTGTTGAATTGGAATTATTTAAATTATCTTATCTAGAAAAAGAATTGTTCAAGCTTTCCTAAGAACTTTTAGATCACATGTTGCATCATATGTCAATTTCAAGTGACAATGACAAGGGGATTGGTCATATTTCCACTTTCATCCACCTTGTTATCCACAAAGGGAGTTTTGATTTTCTTAGTAAAATATTGAAACAAAGTAGTGTTCTTAGGTGGCCTATTGATCCTAATGGAAGAACCATCCTTTCTAACATAGTCCTTTATTGTCAAGCTAAAATCTTCAAAGAAATACTTAAGTCTCCTAAGAGGGGTATGCTGATAAATTCTATAGACAATGAGAAAAATAACATATTACATATGGTGGGTATATTTGGACCTCAAACTTAGTTGGATGCCAAATTAAAGGTGCAAGATAAGCTACGGTGGTTCAAGATTAGTCTACTATATACTAGCTATCAAAATATTCACTTTTGGGAAAAATTATAATGCATTTTTGATAACGGACTAGCTTGTCTATGCTACAAGATTATCAACCTTCATATAATTATATGTACATGCATCAAGTCAGCAATTACCTATAGAAGCCTAATATCCCTACTATTAATTAATTGAGAAAGAAAACAAAAGAAGAAAGAATAATATTAAACCTTTAAGCTTTTTGGGGAGTTTTTTTTTTTTTTTCCCTCTTGCAAACAAAGCTAATCCTACTTTATATAAATCAAGAAAACTTCAATGCTTTAAAAACCCGAGCATCATTCAAAATCATGTGGTACTTCATTTCTTTCCATTTTAACCTCCTAAGTGCTTATAGAAAAGTACAAAGCTCGTTGAAATGTATTTTGAGCTTCTAAAGTACAATATTTTGTATTTAATAATATCCATGATTGAAAGCATGACTAGAAATAACAACATAACCAATTGAATTTTTGATAGCACTACGAGTAAGTTAGTCAATCAAATAGAAATGGATAAAATTATAAGACAATCTTGAGATAAATTGACAAAAATATTTTGAAGCATCATAGACAAGAAAAACTAAATTATATAGACAATACGAAGAAATAGTATTAAGTGACCATCAAAATTAAGTAGTAACTATTTTAAATCCAACTTCTAACATTATCAAAAAAACTAAAGCACTAACAATTATATCCTTTCCTGTTGAAAGGAGGGTAACTAGCTACTAACTTCAATTTTCAATTAATTAGACAAAACACCAAGAACACAAATTTAGAAATACAATTCAAACTGCATCATTTTCAACATTATCATTGATGCATACAACAAAAATTCTAGAAAGTGGAATATATTAATGGCATTGAACATGGAAGTTGCAAACAAGTTTGGCTTCTTTCTTGATAGTCGAATAGGACCATGGTCTTAAATATCATTGTAGTCCAATTAGCCTATATCTAGGCTACTAGTGGATTGGCAGGCCAATGTTAAAAGCCCAACTTGTTCATGAATTGATTGGCAATTCAATCTTAAGAGCCCCAACTGGCCCATTCCAAGACTACTAAGTGGATTGGCGGGTCAGTCCTCAAAGCCTGATTGATTCGTCCTTAGATTGCTAAGTTAACCATTGTGCCAATCATGAAAAACCCGACCTGTCCGTTCCTAAATTCCTACTCGAATTGTTCTTGAGTTGATCCAAACAACGGCTTAGGCCCTAACAAGGAAACAACTAAACAGGTCAAAGATTGATTTGTGATCTATTTGGATAACTACAGAAAAGTAAAGGAAAGAAATGTTGAGGTAATTGATTTTCTTCCAAAACTATAATCTACAAGCTTGCTTTCACACTTCACATAATTTTGTGATAACTTACCCTTTTAGTCCTTCCATTGGCTTGTGAATCACATTATTGTGTATAAAAAATATTCAAATCTACAATGAGCTTAATCATTTTATTGTGTATGAAAGAAATTCAAATCTTCAATGAGCTTAATCATTAAAGAACAACTAATTTATGGAGAACATGAAGCTACTTCTCCTCCTTTGGCCTCTTTGACTATCATTCGAAGTCCCTTTCCGTATCTTCACCTACTTTCTATTTATGATTGCATGTAGAAGTAAATACAATAGATACTCAGTTCCACCTTAGTGAAAGCCAAAATAGGGGATCGGTTAGACTTTATACCTCTTCTTGCAATTCATCTTAAAGAGTTGAAAGGTCTAGCCAATTCAAAGATCAGAAATGGCTGGTAGCAATAGTTGAACTTCGACTTTTTGATAAAAAAATGACCAACTCTGAGCTTATAAAAATGCCTTTTTGTCATTGACTTTGTTGCACAATAGTTTCAATATTGTCCACCAAATGAACCAAGCCTGTCATTTGAATTATAATAAAGGAAGGATTATATATAAAACATTTTATCTTAAAATCCGGTGTCTAAATGAGTATGAACTGGCCAATAAGCAAATATTCACATAAACAATGGAAGATAAGCGAAGATGCGTTCATGGCACCAATGAAAATTACATCAATCATTGTCAATGAAATACTAAAGAGAATGAGGTCATTGGAAATGGCGACGATAATTGCAATCGCAATTGTTGGCATTGAGGGAATTGGCAAGAAGAAGAAAACACCTCTACTTATAAGTAACACAATAGGCCAATTATTCATAATGCAGTATACACAATATTAATACATCAATTTGCCTCGAGAATGAAAAATACTTATAAGAATCTATCCAATTTCTGAGAGAATAAGTGCCTTAATGGAAAATATGTGAAATTTATGTCACAATATTTTTAACACATTCTCTCATTGCAAATGTGGAATGACATTTTCTATAAAACATTTATTTACTAAGTAATGAGTATTACAATTTAATACAAGTTCTAATACTATATTACAAGGTTTACTTCTTTCCTTAAACCAACTTGGAAAAGATGGGCACTTTTATATGTATTTTGTAAAAATCATAGGGGCAAAGATATAATTTAGTCCTTAAAACTATCTTAGCATTTATGTGGTGGTAAGTGTAAATTAATAATCTTCTCCATTTGATTAAGCTGTGTCATTTGACACGAGGAGTTTGGTTTTCCGGGAGGAAATAGAGAAAATGGCCGGAGTTGCTACCAGTGAGGTGGACGTACGGACTTTGAGCCGGAACCACTTTTAAGTCTGATGTTTTTCTCTCTTGCTCGATTTCTGTGTTTGTTTTCCTTCAATTTTTCATTGTCATTTCGGCAATACTACTTCAAAAACACATAATATGACAACATATTAATAATGTAAGCATACAGTGGAACTTAACACTGACCTTTTATACAAGGATGAGTGGGGATCTATTGAATTGTAATGTTTTTTTTTTTTATTTTTTATGATTACGTGTATTAAATATAAAACATATTTATTCAAATTAATTGTTACTAATTGACTTTAATAAGCAGGGCTTAGGTGTGACCCATGAGCAAGCAAATCAGCCCAGTTGAGTGAATATTTGCAGCCCAGTTGAATTCAAACAAATCCAGCTGTCTAGTGCGGCCCAGTTACATTGTGCAAAAATCTTGCAGCCCGAGATTCAACAGCCCCTGACCCAATAGTGCAAAACTGGTTAGTTTTTCATGCCTTTTTATGTTTTCCTCACTAGTTTTTCAATCTTGTACCATAAGCTGATTTGAGTTTATTAGAGTCCTAATTTGTGACCAATAGAGTGATTAATCACCTATTGAAGGACTTATTGTACAACCCAAAGGGGTTACCAATGGTATATTGGCTTGTTTTCATCGATGGTAAAGGAATCCTCTAATGATTTGTTAAAAAAGGTAAAGTAGGATTAAAGAGTTTGAATTATTTACAAAAACTTAGGTTAATTTCTATATTGTGGTTGGATTTTATTGTATGTGTGACAGTAGATTTAATTCCTTCAGAACACCTGAAAATAAATTGACAAAACAGATTACGTGCACCCAAAATAAATTAAAAAGGACATACCTAGGTCAACACCCGTGACTTAGGAACTTATAAAATTGAGCTTCTTCACCTCATGGTAGTATTTTTTTGTTATTTTTTTTTTCACCATTGACTTTTACAATATAAGGTACAGACATGTTTTCTAATTTTTTTGACCAATCTGTTTTATCTTTTTTAAATATTGAATTTGACAATAGAATGAGAGGAATGTTGCAGTTATTTTATCATCTTCTTTGAGTTTATTCCCGGCCGTCTAGGTAAAATTATTGTTAAATTCAACCTCAAATCTAATAAATATATAATTGCATGAAATTCTACTAAGCACAATTTATGAAATTGAGAAATATATTTTCATATAAGAAGCACAACAAGCTAATATGTTCATAATTTGGGACATATAATAAGTTTGAATAAGTTTAAAAGACATTGTACATACCTCACATTGTTTAACAATTTTTAAACAAGATGTACATGTAAATTACTTGCGAAAACTACTTATCTCATAAAAAATCAATTCTATAAGTCACCGCTACTAGTTCTATCCCAGTTGTCATATATACATTTTTGCTGGAGTGCCTACAACATGGCCATTGTCGTCCCAATTCACACTACTCATTATGACATACACGGTGAAAGCAACGCCTGGAAATGTAGCTCATCCGACCAGTCAAACTGAATTCGATTAGATGACTAGAGGCCGTGGGTCCAACGTAAAATGGCATACATTACAACCATCTATTATGACGAAAATAAGGTGGTTGTGTTAATGATAAAGTTAATACAATCACCTTCTGCAGCAACTGTAGATGTCAAGTGGAAATGAAAATATAATTGTGATATGGTGAGGTGCTCGTACCGTCTTAGGCTTTACCTGTGTTAATAGTGCTAGAAATGGAGAAGATTTTGAAATGACTGGGGCTTGCATTACTCAGTTTTTCATTGTATCTTTTGTTCAGAAACAAACTGGACACTGTCCATATTGTTGGTTTCTCCAGGTGAGGAAAGTGGGATTTGATTTAAACTACATGAGCTTACCTATAGGGTGCTTAAATGTGTCCTTTATTATGGCAAAGTAACCACCGAAAACAAATCCATAAGGTAGTCTAAGGAAAATAAACTTCTTAATGGGTTGCTATGTAGTTGGTGTGGCATTAAGAAAAGCAAACTGTTTTCAATTAAGCTTATTGCAATCTATAGTTTGTTATCTAAATTTTGTATCCAGTTGCAGAATGCAGGCAACTATACAGATGGACCCAACTCTTCTCACCAAGCTAGATTCGATAAGTGGGCTATAATGCGCTGACAACTTGGCCTACCACGCATGAATAAGGTTGACTAGCTGATGGCATCTTTCAGCCTCATCTCGGTGGGAGTAGTTGGGGAGAAATACAGTCCACGAGATGTTGCTCTCTCGCGTTAGAAAGTTGTGATAAAGTTAAAACAAAAAAAATATATATATATAACTACAGTAGGAAAAAAAAAAAAAAAGAAGAGTGAAACAAAGCAAACTTCAAAGTGTTAAGTGGAAGGTATTCTACATGGCTTGTATTTTGACATAGTAAACTATAGATATAGATATTAAAAGGTATTTATTTGTATAATGACAACTTTTAATTGAGTAAATTGAACTATAATAATTTATTATTTATTAAATAATATGTATCTTAAATTACTTATATAGTGACATGATATGTTATATATGAAAATTATATCTTCTCACTTAATGATAGTTTAGTTCGTAAGCTAGATAACTCTTACCACTAGGAATGATTTAATCTTAAAAATTACTTATTTAATAAGTACACTAATGAGAAAGATGATTTATCTAACCATAATGATATAGAAAGGCATAATAATTTTACTAATCATTCATAAAAAGAAAGAGGATAGGAAAGCCAGAT
Source organism: Casuarina glauca (assembly GCA_028551395.1). Taxonomy (NCBI): domain Eukaryota; kingdom Viridiplantae; phylum Streptophyta; class Magnoliopsida; order Fagales; family Casuarinaceae; genus Casuarina; species Casuarina glauca. The sequence continues at coordinate 4,642,707 of CM052347.1, forward strand.
AGATAACAAATTGGACTTCAAGATAACTAAAAAAGAGTCAAAGAAAACATGGTCTAACCACAAATCATATGGTTTTGGTGTTTTAACTTTGGTTCTTAGTATATATTGAATGAATAAATAAAACTATTTCATCCAATCATATAAAAGAGCTAGTCTATTTAACAAAGTTAACACAATAAAACATAACTAAATTCTCTTCATTCATCTCCATGGACAGTCGGTCATGATTTGAAAAACATATCAACACTTTTGTTGTTAATGCCGCGACATTAAGGGATGCTTGACGATCGTCACTAAAAGGGGAACATGACATTTGAAAGTTGGGAGATTGTATTTTTATTGGATGACTTCTACCAGCTCAAATGCCACTATTTCTCTACTGCAACCTCACGAGGGCGTCTTCTAACTAACAAAATTTTCATTCTTAATGCACAAGTTCCGTCAATCCGTTGAAAAGCAAAAGGCAGCGTGCTGTTAACTTTGTCGAGTGGTAATGATTGTGGTCACAATTACACGACACCGTCACTGTTCCGGTACCCTACAAAATCATTGTTTTATCTACCGTTCTCACCAAACAATATGTGCGGTGAGCGGACCCCATCTTATCTTCAAGTTTGTCTGTGACTACTCCCTCGTTGGAAGCCAGCTGGTCGTTTTCTTTTACTAACTGTAAAAGTTACTTGGCATCACGGGAATCCTATAGAAACGTAGAGAACGCAATGATATGAGAGCAAACGCTGTGGAAATCTGAATCTGTATGTTGTTTTACTTGAGCATTTCTGTGAGTTGGTTGCAATTTATAAACATGGCTTGAACTGTTGAAATTTGAAATATTCGATAGTTACATTTGGTTAGCTTCGGTATTCTAATACCCCTCTTTCATTGGGTATATTGATTATTACCAGTTTTCTAATCATGTTGGGATATATTGATAGGTCAAATATGGGAAGTCACTCAATTCTTCTTCGAAGAGGTAATTATGCCGAATGGAGTGGTTGGATGGCTTCCGATTTGATTCAAAGGAATCTTTGGAGTGTTGTTATCTCACCCGAAGCTTGTCGGCAAGAACATGTTGAAGTCTTTTCAGGGGATTGGGAAGAAAAAAACTCTACTGCTTTATGTTTGATTAGGAACTCTTGCGGAGATGAAGCAATATCTAAGATTAGAAAGTGTACTTCAGCAAGTGATGCTTGGAATATTTTAGCAGAAAAGTTTACCATGTTGAGTAATATTAGGAACGTTTTAGCAAAAAGATTTGATCTGTTGGATCATATCAGTAAAGGTCTTTATCTCTCTTACTCTTCGCTTTGTCATTTTTTATGCGTATGATGTGACTAAATTATGCCAAAAATGCAGATAACTTTGGGGATTGGGCTGTTCGGATGAAATCGTATTTGATTGCTCGAAACTTATGGAGTGCTATCGATCATTGGCATGAAGATGGGGAAGGAGAAAGAGGCTTTACGGGAGATTCACGCTTTTTGCGGTAAGGAAGTGCTCTCTGTGATTGAAGATGAAAATAAGCCAGATCGTGCTTGGGAAAAATTGGTACAAACCTATGATGTGGAAGTTGGTATTAAACAAGGTTTTTTTCCTCTCTCCTTCACTCTCAATATTGTACATGTCTAAATATTTTACGTGTATAATGTAAATAAATTCTTCTCTAGATGGAGAAAATTATGCGCATTGGAGAAGCTGGATGGAATCTGATTTGATGTTTCTTCAACTTTGGGAGATTATTGAACCATCCACTGACCCCATGGACCCAGAAGATGATGAAGTTGCGTCTGCGACTTGGAGGGAGAAGAATTTCAGGGCTTTAGAAGAGATTCGATTTTTTTGTGGATGGAGGGCGCTTTTTACCATTAAGGACGTAAGTTTGGCAAAAAGTGCTTGGAATATCTTGGAAGAAGCATATAACGAACCAGGTTTTTCGATCTCTCTAGATAATTTTTAAGTATCATTTAGAAAATGTTAGAGTTTATACACTATTGTATAAAATAGTATTTGTGGACATTGTCCCAAGATCATTAAATATTGAAGGGTTTGGTGCCACAAATCAAAATAAAGCATTCATAAGGTCTTTTGCGGTCCTTCACAAACTGCTTTCATTTGACTTTGTTCTCTGAACAAAAAAATTCAAATCTTGATAGTGAAACGCTTCGTTGAGGCTGTGAAACGTGGAGAAAGGGAAATTGCAGAGAAGTTACTCATACATCATCCACGTCTAAAGGCAGATAAGATCACACCTCGGGGCGAGACAGCTCTTTATATTGCTGTGCTTGTGGAGAATGAGCAAAGTGTGGAATTGTTGTTGAAGCAAATAGAGTCAACGCACCCTCTTTGTACCACTGATAATCGGGGTTTTACAGCTTTAGGCATGGCAATCATTCGTGGTAAGAGCCTAATGGTGAAGTGCATACTGAGGAAGAAGAAGGAATTGATCGGAGTTCAAGTCGCGAATGAACGTATACCAGTTGTACTAGCTATTGAATATGGGAATAAAGTTTTAGCTCACTATCTCTATAAAAGAACTCCAGTAAGAGTTCTAAAGAAAGATAAAGGCATTCATGGAGCCACTGTTTGTACTCAAGCTATATATAATGGAATGTTAGGTAAGCAATGTTCCTCTAACTCTCCATTAGTCATTATTTCAATAATCTTATAGTTCACAATATAATTATTCTTCTGTACTCATTGTTTTTTGTGACGTGATATAATGCAATAGAGATTGCTTTAGACTTAATCAGGCAGCATCCACCTTTGGCTCTCGCTGTCGACATGGATGGTTGCTCCACTTTGTATGCATTGGCTTCTACGCCTAATGCATTTTCGACTGACAAGCAACCTGTGTTTTGGAAGCGATGGATCTACTTCGTTTGTCATCACTCTTTTGGCAGCTTGTTTAATTGTTCAGGTATTTCGCAAAGTCTATGGATATACGAGTTTAGTTCTAGAAGCATAATATGTAAGTATTATATGTATTATTGCTCTCGCAAGAGCTTGCCTTTGTATGGTGAATTTTTTTTTTTTTTTAAAGAAAAAAGAAGATAAAGATTGCAAGAGTAAGAAGTATGGTTTATTTTGCATTGTGCGAATAAAAATAATATTTTATTTAATTTATTCATAAAACAATGATTTGATCATATATGCAACGTACTTGTCTTATTCTATTAATGTTTTTATTGAGAATGCTGCGGCATAACCTATGGTGACATTGCATCTACACTATTAAGTTTTTTGAAAAAGTACTTTTAGTTACTTTATATATTTTTGGACTGCTTAAAAGTAAATTGTTATATGAGATTTACCAATGGTTTTATCAAATTTTTTACTTCATTGACTCTTTTAGCCCAAAAGTATATGATGAACTCTTGTAACCAATAAAATTTATTTAACCAAACCAAGTAATCAATTGCAAACTAAATCCTTTTAAGATTTAGTTAGTAACATTTAGGATCACAATTTAGAAACTTTATTTTCTTTGTTTATAAATTAAAAAAAATCATGATGTCTATCTTTTTGTAACTTTCATAACTTTTGTAATACTAAAATATACTCATATGCTTCTATACCCTGAATTTATTAATGTAAACTTACATTTTTACAAAAAAATAAAAAATAAAAAAAAATAAAATTGAGAGTTTCTTTGTGGTTGCAACACCAAGCTTAAAACTATATTAGGATATTTTAACCCACTTGTCAGTTGTATTTGAGTTATGTTTAAAATGAATAATCAATTAGTGGTTGCTATTTCAAACTAATTATTTAATTCCTTCATTAATTGTTTTATGTCTCTTGAAATAAAATTGTTATGTGAAATTTACTAATGATGGTACCAAATTCTTACTTCATTTTTTTTAAAAAAAGAAAAACGAATCCAATCAACTTCAACCAGGGATGACAGCTAGGTGAACATTCAAATTGAACGGATGCAAATTAATGAACCAGGTATGTATTTGCACAACATTTCTCACCCTAAACTTTATTTTGGTAGCAATAAGGATCAAAATTTAACTTCATGTTTTCTCTTCTCGTAAAATAATAAAACCATGAATCCATATCCATAACACATTCAACTCCACATCTTAATTTTTCATCCACAAGAAAACTCTAGAAAATAATCTAGATTTAAATTAGGTGTACCAACTATGAAATGATAAATTATTTATCCCATATAGAAGAAATTTAGAAGTAAACACTTCTCCATTAACATAACCATGACTTAATAACAAAGGCTAGACAAATTTAGTAGTGGTGGAGCATTTGTTACTAGTCTTTTAAGTCACCACCACCTCACTAGATGGCTTCACTCTAACATTGACATATATATTGTGATCCTTAACAATTCTAGATAGCACTTTTCTTCTTACTTCAGATTGAAGACATCCATTTGTCAACTCAAGGTGATCTTGGACATTATAAATTTGCTTAATAAGACTATACTCAATTTACTTATCCACCTTAACATGATAAGCATTTCCTCCTCCCCTAGTTGGTTTCTTTTGTCTCTTTGCCTTTTTCTCATACTAGCCAATAGTTTTTTCTCATCTACCCCTATAGGTTGCAACTTTATGTTCTTATGTGCTATTAACTTAACCTATTATCTTGTAAGGACTCTTGTTAAGGTTGACAAAAATGGAAATAACAAAACAACCTCACATCAATGATCAACTACCTAATTCCTACTTAATCTGTCATATGTGATGTTTCTAATTCATTCTTGTCCATACTATAGCCATGTGCATCAATAAAATTATTCTTTCCTCCATGTTCTCCACAGCACCCACTTGATTAACTACCTAAACTTATGCTTGATTTTCCTCCTCCAGTTTAATCAAAATAAAAGATAACTTTCTAATAATAACATCGTCATTTGTTCTATGAAATGTATTGTGACTAAACTTATACTTGAATTCCTCCCATCCATCAAGAGATATCAAAGCCATCACATCCAGGAAAACCACACCATATCCTTATAATTCAAGGCACAACTAGTCATCAGCTTCTACATCAATATGCTTATCAAGTAAGTTTTTTAATCCTTGTCTTGTTTTTCTTGAGCCTCCATAGTCACCACACTCATGTCATCAATCACAATCTTTTTGGCTACATTCTTGACTTTGTCCATTTGTGCATGTCCTTTCTCAGAAAGCCTATTATCATATACTACAACAAATAGGTTGGTCTTAGGAGAATTAGATTCCACACAACCATCCATCAAAGGCACTTCAACTTCAACTTCATCTACATAAAGAATAGCAAATGTGTTCTAAGACAAGGAGGAAAATATGAGTCTCTATGTTAAAAGGTCAAAAATCGTAGGGGCATTAGTTTTTGGCTCAACGATTAAGGTAAAAACATTATTTGGTGTGACAGTAATGCATCCCACAACATTTGACTGTCATTCTTTGTTTTTCTTGTGCCGTTCCTTGACTTTCCATCAATCTATACTAGCTTTTCAATCCCATCCTCACGTAAACATGCTTTGATCTTCTTGTTTTTGCAAAGTTTCTTCCTATAAATAAACACATCATGTTCTTGTATGTGGCAAAATGTGCCAAAATGTGCCAAAACGAATATTCCCTTCATAAAATTTTTTTTGGTCATTCCTTATCCTCATTAAAAGCATTAAGATGAGTTGTAGTTCTTAAAGGGTTCCATCTTCACATAAACTCTCACAAACATAGAGTTTTCCAGAAATAACGTGTGGTCATCTATCTTAAATATCAACCAATGAAATCTAGTATACCTTTCAAATATGAAGGATTATAAAAAGATAAAGGCAATTATAGCAATTTAAGCCATAGTAGGGCCTACTGGGATTGCTCACACTTGTTTAAATCTCGAGACTGTTTAATGGGAAGGAATCTAAAATTCTCTAACTCCTTGCATTCATAAAAGAATGATGTAATAAGATTTGCCTTTGAAAACAAATGAATTTGAATGCTTTAGGGATCCATTAAACCAACAATAGTAATTTGAGCTAAACCCTAAAAGGAGTTTAATTTTGCTCAAAAGAATCCACCAAAAGGCAAGTTGAATTGAATCTTGCTATAAGGGTTAACTAATGAAATTTAGAAGCTTGCCAATATTTAGATGGAGATGCATAGAATTTTGGCCGTCCCTCACACGTTTTGATTCTTTTGGAGAAGGGGATAGTTGGAATTGGTAGAGCCAATGGGAAGGAAGAATGCTTAAACCTGCTTGAAAGAACCAAAAGATATGAAGGCTATTTGGATCTTGGCATGTGTGCAGGAGACGTAGCCTTCAATTAGGAAGTATGGGGCTGGGTGGGTTCACTTTAGACATTTGAATGGGCTTGAGTAAGCGCCCACCAAATAGATGGCTCCATGAGGATTGGGCATTCGAAGCTACGATCATAGCTATCATCATTGGTGTGGAATATAAGTACACTCATTATTATTTAACCTTGAGATTATTATTTAACCATTTGTCATTATTATCTAAATCTAAGTACACTCATTATCTTGTCTAAATTTGAGTTTTTAACTAAATATTGTGGTTATGTGTTTCTTAGGCACTTTGTTTTATTGGATCTCTTTTTCCATTGTTGTTGGTCTTTGTTTGTTACCTTGTGTGTTGACCTTGGGAGTCTCTTCATAGTACTTCAAAGTGATGAATTTTTTTCATTTTTTTGTTCCTTTTCCTTCCTTATTTATTCATCTATTCATTCATATTCTTTTTCCTTATTATAAAACCCAAATTCTAACCTAAAGATTAGATTATAAGTTGAAATGATAGTTTTTATTTTTAAACATTATCTCAAGGATCATTTTTCTTTTAATTTTAGACTTTTATCTTCAATAAGTATACTTTAAACTCAAGGTTGAATGGAATGAGCACTACTTTACACAATGAGCATACTTAAAAATCTCAAAGTTTCATAAGAGTTCAAATTGATTAACCTAATTCTTATACTATATTTTAAAGCTCAAAATCTAAATAAATAGGCCACTCATGAGTTAGAAAGATTGGTTCTAAATTTCTAAAGGATTTTATCTTTTCAATGTGATCTTTCTCCTCAACATTCCCCTTCCCCCCCCCGCCCCCCTCCACCTCCTCCTCCTCCTCCTTCTCTCTCCCCAGCCAAAAGAAAGAAAGAAAAAAAAAAAAGAAGTGGTCTTAATCATGAAGGTAATTTTTATAATCTGAATTCCGATGAGGCAGATCAAATCAATTTCAAAACCATAAATCTGCCCCGAATATCTAGTCTAAAATCCATCTAGTGAGTTATCTCTAGTTGTGCTTTGAAATCTTTGGATTTTTTACCGATAACAATATGGAAGGTGATACTCGAATAATGTTGATCAGAACCACATGAAAATTACCAGATGAGAAACTAGTGTTGGTCTTCTTATTGAGACGAAAAACCTAATCACTTTTTGTAAAATATTTTCAACTTGTAAGTTTAGGTAATTTTACGGTTTCCTACTTAATTAAAGAGCAAGACATTTTAATGATGGGAGTACATACAAACTGCAGAACATGTAGTGCAACTGTGCTGTTAATACTTCATTTTCTTTATTGTTAGCAATAATTTTCTTTTGTGGATAACTGTCATTTTTACTTGGTAGTGCCACATCCTCTCTGTAAACTCTTGATTATACTACATCTTCAATCTTTTTATTTTTTGAGTTATTTGTTGAACTTCCTTGTTCTTCTCTTTGTTTCACTTAATGTTTTATCTACAATCTCATCTAGTTGAGTCGGTGTTATTTTAATTTTTGCAAAGGATTTGAGAATTTGGAAGAAATGGACTCATTGTATCTGGCTCAAGAACTTCTGCATTGTTTAAGCCAACAAATATCAATTTCATCTGATGAAGATCGGACAACCGGTGGCGTTTCTTCAGCAGTTAATCTTGCCACCCGAGAAGGGATGTTTGAGTTTGTTGATGAAATATTGAAAACTAATGACGCTATCAAGAGTAGTATTGACGAGAGTGGAAGAACCGTACTTGCTAATGCAGTCTTGCACCGTCAAGCTAAAATCTATAGACATTTACTCAAGTCTCCTGAGAAGAATGCAATGATAAATTCTCTAGACTACGACAAAAATAACTTATTACATATGACAGGGATGTTACCACTTCCCACTCAGCTAGATTTAATCACAGGTGCAGCCAAGCAGATGCAATATGAAGTACGATGGTTCAAGGTCAGTATACTAATACTTCTAGCTATAATGTTCCAAGTTCCACATGTTTAGAAGGAAGAGAGGACAATGCTTATTTTATAGGATGAATATTTCACTAAATTCATAGTTAGATTAATCATCCTTCTGGCCAAGAGGTGTCAGATTGTATTAATATTCATATTCACAATTAGCTTCTAAGATAAAAATAAAATATGATTTTTTTAAATAAAAAATAAACAATCATAAAAAGCCTAATTATGATCTAATTTCATGTACAGAAAAATAGGAATTCTCCAAATATCATTTGGTAATTTAGTATCTGGAAACATCATTAATGGTAACTACCTCTCCATGTGGGTTTAAGTTGTTCATATTTGGGCTCCAAAAACGAAACTAAGGAAGATTCTTATCTAGTTTTGTGACAAACATTAAAATCACTAACCTACAACAAATATTTTGAATGACTAATATAGAGATATAACCTACAACAAACATGGAAGTTTAAAGTTGTTCATATTGGACTAAAATTTATGTATTGCTTGATAGTACTTTAGTAGGCTCCAAAGAGTAAAGTCGAGAGAAAGTGCCTATCTATTTTTGTGACTAACTGCCACTTTAGGTTATATGACATGTATGACTCTTGTACTCTTCTACAATAGTTAGTTAAACATTTTGGAGTTCTATATTTTAATCATATAAGATTGAAATTACTTACCGGTGATACATATCTTTAGATGATTAATTACATGCATCATTTAAGTTATGTTGTCAAACATTGTCTAATGTAACAAATTGTTTTTGGAGTGAGGCCACATCATTCTTTGATTGATCTTTATCGAACAAAGCTGTCTTTCGATTGCCGTTCTTCCTAAGACTTTGTTTAACAAATGCAGATGGTGGAGGAAATTGTCCCTGCCATAATGAAAAAAGCCAAAAACAACGATGGTTCAACCCCCAAAGCACTGTTTACAAAAGCGCATGGTGCCCTCAGAACAGAGGGAGAGAAATGGATGAAGGAAACGGCAACTTTTGGTACGGTGATTGTTACTCTTGTTATCGCTGTCGTATTTGCAGCATCCTTTACTACTCCAGGTAGTTACAATCAAGCAACAGGCTTGCCAGTACTATTAAATAAAAATTTGTTTAAGGTCTTTATGGTATGTAATTCCATATCACTCGTTTCCTCCTCAACTTCAGTGTTGATGTTTCTGGCTATCCTAACATCGCGTTATGCAGAAGAAGATTTTCTCAAATCCTTACATGTGAAGATGATGATAGCGCTTTCTGCTCTTTTGTTTTCTGTTGCAATCATGATGACAGGCTTCTGTTCTGCTCTTGTGTTAGTTTTACATGGACAACCAGCGGTTTTTGTCCCTATCATTTGTCTGGTTGGTTTGCCAGTCACTTTGTTCATAATTATACAAGTACGTCTTATTATTGAGATGAGCGAATCCACTTATGGATTTATTGTATAGACGTGGAACCCATGTTGTAATGTTTCTGTTGTTGTATGTTATATCGGTTTTCCTTCTATAATTTGCATGTAAGCAAAACTAAACTTTGTATTTTATTGGACTGATGACGGATGAATTTTAAGTTGCTTTGCATACTTTGTATGTCTGTATGGTTTTAATCCTATCATCATTTGCATGAATAAGCTACTGATTACTACTTATAAAATTCTCTTTTATTATTTTCTAATTATTTAGTTACAATGATAAAAAAGATAAAATCTACATGACCCAATCAGCAGTAGGATTGAACGAAAAAGAAAAAAAAAAAAAATCTGCAGTGGGAGATTGGACTTGGGAAATTACGTTCAAAACCTAAAGAAGTTCTATTGTGCTCCTAGTTTGTTAGTGTTCAATGCTACAAGGTTATCAACATTTATACGTTGATATTTATGACTTCAAATGTAATGCTTTACAAGTTCAAATCAAAGAAACTAAATATCAACGTATAAATATTGCCAAAAGTTATGTAGCACTAAGAGAGAACAGAGAAGATGCCAAATGGGCAACACTTGTTTGGAAAGAAGGAGTACCAAAGCATAATTTTATCTGTTCAGTGGATCTACAATGCAACCTCTGCCAACAAGAAGAAGAATCACAGGAACATTTATTTTTTAAGTGCAGGTTCACAAAATATATCTAGAAGGCTTTGTTAGGCATGAATGGATTAACTCGAAGAATTGAACACTGGAGAGCTGAAATATGTTGGATGATCAAGACTATTAAGAGGAAGAGCTTTGTAGCAACTTTGCTTAGTGTATCTTTCAAGGCCGTATTGTATCACATTTGGAGCGAAAGGAATAGAAGAAGATTCAGCAATACAAGTCTAGAAAACTTAACCATTATTGCTAAAATCAAGAAGGATGTGAGAGGGAATATTTCATCTACCAGAGGAGTCAAGCTTACAAATTGTAATAAATTTTTACAAGAGCTTTGGAATTTGCCAAGTGCAATATTTGAGCTTAGATGATGATATTTTGTAATCGAACAATCTTGTAAATTTTTTTACGGGTGATATATAATTTGACCTTTCACCAAAAAAAAAAAAAAAGAAACTAAATTCACGAGTTTTAAAAACTATGTAATCTTTTAACTTAAAAAGAAATTAAATTTCTCAATTCAACTAAGCAAAGAATGGTGGTAAATCACATGAAATTTCTTAATTTGTATCCAACATAAGAATGGACATGTTTAAAAGAAACTAGTAATACACATGCTTGAATTTGTTATCTCTCCAATATAATTATTTACTTTACATTGAAAAATGAAAAAGTAATAACAATATTACTAAATAAGTCCACAAATTCTATTGACATATCCTATAAATGAAAATACTATGTCTAAATCTAAAGTCTAAGTGAGTTGTGTTCATCAATAAACACCTTATATATAGTCCAATTTGTTGTAGCGAGCTATAAGCAAGCAACAAAAGGCATCCAACTTTTGAGCTCTTCTATTTTCCTATTGAAGGCCAACAACTAATTCATGAAAAAAAATTCTTGCCATGTTGAAGAAGTGCAGGTTTGATGTAAGGTAAAAAGAGTACTTTAACTTGGTCAACATCGTATAATGCTTTACCAGAAGTGGAGGATTTGTGTAAGAATTATATAGATAGTTGGGTGATCATTGTTTTTGTATACAATGAATGAGATCAATAGATTCACTTTCTTGTGCTAACTCATATAATTTGATGATTTGCGTAGTCATTAGGGGCTATAAATTTCTTGTATTCTCATGCCTGTATTCAATTGCCAGGATAACTAGTATATGTTGCTTCATGGTCTGAAATACAATTGAGTCATTATCTTTTCAAAGCATGTACTCCAATTATGAGGCTTTGACCATGAATAATTGCATGCGCATCACATTCACTCTATTATTTGTGCCAAGCACTAGATGGTGGAATGCATGCTTGAAAGGATAAGGATTTAATCGCATTTGAAAGCACAAATCAATGTACACTAATTGTTTTGGCTATTGACTACATGAATGAAAATATGGCTATCTTTATGATCTCCCTCCCTTGAAATGTCTAACAACTTAGCAAGGCACCTTTGACATCAAAGTTCTTAGACATGCTATATATAATGGGATGTCAGGTAAGAACTACTTCTTTAATTAGCCATTGGTCATTATCTCAATGATCTAATGTGTTGGCAATATAAGTTTCTTTGTGCTTGTTTTTTTGTATGATGCCACTACATAACAAGGATTGCTTTGCACTTAATCAAGCATCATCAACCTTTAGCTATTGCTGTGAACTTGGATGGGTGCTCCCCCTTATATGCGTTGGCTTCCACACCCAGTGATTTTCTTCTGTATTTGTTTCTATTGCATTGCCGCATTGTGTGGCAATGCGATTTTGGGTGCTCTAAGGCTCTTTAATGGATGTCCAACAGATATTTCCCGATAACCATCCTAAGTGGAAGGGAGCACCATCCTCAGTTTTCATCAGGAAGCTGTGAGTTTTTGTTCAATTTAGCTTTGTGGCAAGTTCAAACTTCATTGTGGATTTTATGTTGTAATTTTGCTTGTGAATGTTGGAAATAATTTCAAACGAGACTTCACAATATTGAATGGTTTTGGCAAAAGCAAACATGAATGTCTATGTTACTGGTGAAGTACCAATATTCACAGTATCAATGTCTCGGTTTCGCAAGAATCCTAGTGGAAAAGACATCTCAGTTTAAAGGACATTGCTAAGATGAGCCGTTTGCAATCAGTAGGGAAGAAATGGCCACCAATAGATGTGCTACCAGTATGTAATAATGAAAATTATGGGGACCAACTATTGGTAACATATGGTAACTTATGGTCTAGGAGTTCACTGGCTTTTGTAGGCAAGTGGTGCCTCTCCCTCTTCAAAAGTGAAGGTCTTGGGTTCAACAATGGGGAAGAAGGGAATTAAGTGGGGGAAGATCATTTAGTGCAGTCCAACCTACTATCAACATTTAAGAAAGTAGAAGAAAGAAGCATAAACATTCTTGCTAACTGGCAGATATAAGATACGATCCAAGTGAACCGTAAATGTTCTAGACTTGGTTTTCGAAATCTATCAGCTGGTTGCAATGGTGACTGAATGAAACGAATATGTACTACTAATTTGATGTTTTCGTTACAGAAGTGCTATTAGGTGTTTCTTTTATAATGACAATATCTTATACACCAACAAATGGAAATTTTATCTTTTTAATAGTAATTTTGTTTTGGTAAGTATCTTATCCATCATACTTGAAGTTGTGCTCCTGTTTAGTGATAACAGTTATGATATCTATGGAAGATGGGTGGATACAACGTATTTTCTTCATGGCACTTACATTGAACCTTCTTGCTTAACTTATTTTCTTTGAAATTATCAATTTCAAGTGAGATTCACGCACGAGGCTGTCTATGAAATTGGACAACTTGGACTCAACTTTGATTCTTCAAAGACCATAAGTGAACCGGCACAAGGAGGCCATCAAGGCAAACCTATCTGCACTGCTTGCAGCTGACCCTTTTGGAGTAAACTTGAACGCAAAAAACTCATGAGAAGGTTGATGGCCTTGGCGAGAATATGGGTATTGCAGCCCCCACCGTGGTTCTCCTTACGAGGAAATTAAAAAAATGTTCCCATAAATGTTCTCTAAAGTGTAAAATGCAGTATGTCATTAGTATTGGTAGATACTGCTTTACAGAGAGTCAATCCTTTGGTTAGAGTAGAAATATTTGTGATAATGGCCGAAATGTAGTTAGATTTGAAGGTCTTCCTCAAAGGATCCTATTGTTTATCATCTATTAATTCGGAAAGCGTAATCTAACCATATTGTTTGGTCCGAAAAGATGCATATAAATGCATATGGAGTTGATCGTGGCAAATATCTTGACCAAAAATAAGCCGGGAACATACAGTTTCTTCTTTAGTGAGATCCACGAGTAACTTGTCCCTTCAAACTTGTCTCAAGATCAGCTGGTCACAACTTTAAATGATTCATAGGTTCCATTGAATACATTCATAGTATCATGACTAATAATACCTTCGTATTGCTGATACCGATAAAATGCATAGAAATAATTTTTTTTTTTTTTACTATATGTGAGTATTTTGTATCACAGAGAGCATTAGATAATTTTCAACATATAGTATTTTAAACTTTTAAAGGTTTTGATTAAATATCTTTTACACTTAGTCTCATTTCAGTTTTAGATCTTAATTTTTAACTTTTTTTAATTTTAAATGAGAGTTTATGATTTCTTATCGCAAGCTTTTTGTATGTGATTCTATTAAATTTTTTTCTTTCATTTAAACCTTTTACGAAAATTTTGTATGCCACCTCAGTAAGCGACTCCCCAGCTGTCTCTTTTGTGCCTTCCCAGCATCCTCCATGGAACAATTGCTCCATTTTATGTTTTATCAGGGACTCTTGCGGAGATGAAGCAAAATCTAACATTAGAGAGTATACTTCAACAAGTTTAGCTGTTCAGGAGGTATGCCCCCACAAGGTGTTTGACAAATTGCTTCTAAGAGAGATGCCTAACAAGGGGCACAAATATGTTTGTTAAAAGCCCTAAAAGTTGTGATGTAATAATAGGGGCCAAATGTTATGTGGTAACGGACTAAAGAGTGTTGTGCAAGTGACTTTTGGCAATAAAGGCTGAAGGTGTAAATAACAAGTGTTTGTTAAACTTTTTGAGTGAACATATGGTAAAGAAGAGTTTAGCCATAACACATTTTTAGCTTTAATATCATAAAAAAAATATTTAAATCAGTTGAGAGAATATAATTTTTTTAAAAGATATATATGTATGTATATATTTCTCCCAACTTAGTAACATCTACATAAGTGAATATAATTAGGAAAGAAATGAATCATCTAGACCCACATAAACGGCTAAAAGTGGTCAATCAACAAGTTACAAGACCTATAATAAATGGCTAAAGTCTCAAGTGGTCAATCAACAATTTACCAGACCTATAATAAATGGTTACAAATTTCAAGGGATCAATGAACAAGTTAGAAAGTCAACTATGTACAATGATATTCAACATTATTCATGCTTAATTACTATTGATGCGCGACTTATCTGTCTAGGGACGAGGTTTACATGTTATCACTGGAAGTGGTTGTTTCCATTGCAAGAGAAAAATATATGATGATTGAGTAAGAAAATTGCATGATTGACATGACAAAACATAACAATCAAAGTTTTAACTACGTTGAAGTCTCTAGAATTCTTTAATTCATTCAATATATGGAATACCCAATTCTATTTTGCTAAGAACATCGCATGAGTCACAAGGGATCTGGCCTGGCAATCCCCATTTTACGGGTCAATGTCGGGATTACAATTAAAACCTTCAGTGGATCCATCATGGGTTGATTTTAAAATTGACGTGACACGAGGCCAAATGGTGGACGCTTATTTTATTTTATGTCTTCTCCCTACTCAATGGTACATTTTTCAATGAATGTCACACGTCGGTGAGTTGGAACATTATTGTTTTATTGGAATTATCGTGTCTTGTCAGATCTCAAATTTTCTATAAATCTAACAATGGGCTGGACGCCTTCCACCTACCCAAATGTCACAATTTTTAATGCACAAGTTGCCGCTAGTCCATCGAATTTTTATATGAAAATTACTCGTAGTTTGTCGAGTATTAATGAGCAAGTTGCTCTTAATCTATGGATTAGTGTTTCTTTTGTAAATGGCGAAGTAGTTGCTATATATAGACTTAGGGTATCTGATCATTTCTTCAAGTTTGTTAACAGGTGAGCGCCACTCCCCATTGGGACTTACAAGCGGCAGTTTTGGAAGGAAGGTCGTCCAACTCTGTAAGTAATTATTTTCTTTTCTTTTTTAAACATATACTCTGCTTGCTTAGATGTCTGGATTTTGAAGTTTGATTTTCACTTTACTAGTTTATTGCATGAAGAAAAATGTTATTTTTGTAGAAGTTCGAAAATATGTACATATTTACAGAAGTTAGTGCTGTTGAGCTTTTTTTAAGAATGTGATAGCTTTGCAACAATCGCACTCTACGTTGACCAGTTTCTAAAGAGATTAAGAAAAAAAATATTCATATTTTTCTCTTCCAGCTTAATGGATCTGAGAGTTTTCATATGTACCTAAGAAATTAAAGTTCATAATATATGGAGAATTTATTAATTTTTGGACAGTAGCATATACTTAAAATGGTAGTGATCTTGATATTTACTAGATCTGTTGATGATGATAGCTGAAAAGAAAAAAAAAGGATCGATAATGTGAAAAGTAATGATATGTGAAATCCGAATGACAATGATGATAAAATTTACAAATTACACCTTTTTTCATGAAATATGTATTTTAGAGCTGGATAAATGAAAATTCCATGGGTATTAAATGAATTACTTCATCTGTTATAATTATTTGTATAGTAAATATGATTCTTATAGTTATACTGAGGCTTACACTTATAATATTAATTTTTCAATTTGTATATGTTGAAATGATTATTTATAAATACTACTGTTACATATTATTCTATGCTAACAATATTTATAAAAATATTACTTAAGGTTATAAGATCTTCAATTAAGTACTTTTTTCAATAGTAACTTGATCATCTCAATTGAATAATTCTAAGTTCTTGATTTAAAATACTTTTTCTTGTTTAAAGTATTTCTAAAAGACTTAGAATAGTTGATCATATTACTTTTGTTTTATTTTTATATATAAATCTGACTCTACCCATACTCTTCAGGTTCTCTAAAAATAGGAAGTCAATATTATGAACTTTCAAATTATACCTACATAATAGGAAATCAATTTAACCTAAAATTGGTCGAAATTTAAGCATGCATTAAGTTTTACATAAAAGAGCATTAGTTATGTTATGTTCAAGCGATGATATCGAAAGAGAGTAGCAACTCCAACTAACAAAGAAATTTGAAATGACAAGAAAAATTACTGACATAAAACTATAGATTATTAATGCCATAAAATTTAGCTTTCAATAGCGCTTAATTAGTAGTTTGGAAGTAGTTAAGAAAAATCAATAAAGCAATTCCTACTATTACAATAAACAATTTTTGTTAACATTGTTTGAATACACTGACAGATTAAACATGGAAATTGTTTCAATTATTCTTCGTGAAGATAATTATTCAGAGTGGTGTGTTAATGTGAAACAAAACTTGAAAGCCCAAGGTCTATGGGACATTTTAACATCCACCGCCAGACCTTCTAATCAAGAACAAGATGAAGTTGCTTCAAAGACTTGGAGGGAGCAGAATTTCAAGGCTTTACAAGTGATTTGCAATTCTTGTGGGAGCAAAGCATTTTCTATGATTTATAAGACTAGTTCGGCAGCAGAAGCTTGGAATATTTTGGCAAAGAAATACATTCGGAGCAGTATTAGAACAGGTCTTCATCCCTCCTTTTCTTCCTCTCAACAATGCATCTGCTTGAGCATTTAATGTGTATAATAAAATTAATGTATACCTTTGATAAAGATAATTTCATGGATTGGAGGGTGCGGGTGGAAACCTATTTGGTAAAGCAAAACCTT
The DNA here is from genome assembly GCA_028551395.1 of Casuarina glauca. NCBI lineage: Eukaryota > Viridiplantae > Streptophyta > Magnoliopsida > Fagales > Casuarinaceae > Casuarina > Casuarina glauca. The sequence continues at coordinate 4,659,912 of CM052347.1, forward strand.
TGGCACATTATTGAGCCGACCACCAATCCTCCTAGGCCACGAGATGGGAGACGCGAGAATACTGAGGCTTTACAGGTAATTCAGAAATTTTGCGGACGGAAAGGACTTTCCAAGATCAAAGGGATTACTTTGGCACGAAGAGCTTGGAAGACTTTGAAAGAAGAGTATGAGAAGGATAATATAAAAACAGGTCTTTATCTCTCTCTCTCTCAACAATTCAACAATGCACATTCTTGAATATTTTACACGTATTCCCTTTATAAAGGTAATTTTCCCAATTGGAGTGCTCGGGTGAAATCCTATTTGCTTGCTCATGATCTTTGGAGCATTGTTGAATCAACCACTAATCCCCCACGCAAAGAAGATGATGAAGCAGCTTTTGCGAATTGGAAAACCAAGAATTTCAAAGCGTTACAGGCAATTCGGAAATTTTGAGGATGGAAAACACTTCCTGAGATCAATAAAATTAGTTCGGCACGAGATGTTTGGAAGACCTTGATAGAAAAGTATGACGTGCGTAAAGGTATTAGTAAAGGTCTCTCTCTCTCTCTCTCAATTATGCACATATCTAAACATCTTACGAAAAACGTTTTGCCTTGATATAGATAATTGCACTCTCTCTCTCTCTCTCTCTCTCCTCATCAACATTTTGCCTTGATATAGAAAATTACACGGAGTGGAGGGCTCGGGTGAAGTCCGAATTGATGGATCGTGATCTTTGGAACGCTATTGAATCAACAGCTAATCCTCCAGAGCTAGAAGATGAAGAAGTTGCCTTTACTCATTGGATCGTCAAGAATTCTGAAGCTTTACAAGTAATTCGAAATTCTTGTGGATGGAAAGAATATTTTCATATTCAAGACGTTACCTCAGCAAAAGTTGCTTGGGATACTTTGGCAGAAAAGGATGGCAAACATGAGCAAATCAACAAAGGTCGGTCTCTGTCTATCTCTCTGTCTCTCTCTCTCTCACACATAGATTTGGAAAAATCCATTATTTTAATCTATTTTCTCCCTACTTTTTTGCATTGTTTTTTGTTTCTTGTCCTTACACTCCGGTCCGCACCTTTATTTCTCGCTTAGTGACCCTGTCTCGATTTTCATCGATGTTCCCTAAATTATGCTCTATAGTTTTTTTTTCTAACCCTATGTATGTGAGTTGGGTGCATGAGTTGTGAAAAAACAATTAAAAAAACTCTTCCAACTGCTTCAATTATTCTACTACAACCCATCTTATCTGGAGGCATTTCATATCAAGGTGTTTTCTGTAAGAAGCATTTTCTTGTTCAAGGTTAATGCATAATTATCTCAATAGAGCCACATACTTTTTTTTTTTTCTTTTTTGGTTAGGTAATAAAACCGCATACTGACTTGGCTTCTAACCGAAATCTTAAAGAAACTGTTTCATCGAAAGCATTTCTTCGCTGCTTCACTCGCTTCATGTACTCAACCTTAGTTACATGTAAGGCAACGCACTTCTCACAAATAATAACCACAATTTGATAGCTTTTCCTATCACAAAGAATATGCATCCCAAAATCTGTCATGCTGCCAAGTTCTTTCATGTCAAGGGACTTGGAATTTGAGCTTCAAACTGTAATTATCAAACATCTTATGCCACTATCAATATATGACGTACATCCAGCAAAACAATAATAATTTACTCCAGTGGAACTCTCGGACACACATATAACTTGCGTCTGTTCGTGTGTGACCATATTTTCCACCTGCAAACCATGAGTTCTCCTTCATTTGGCTATACAATGTAATCTCTCCACCAGGAGTCAAATTTAGAACTAAATTTGACAAATAAAAAGAATATCTCATCAAAGTCAATTTCTTTTTTCTGGGTGAAGCCTTTCACCCCAATAATAGGGCTTAATAATTCCCTGGTTTTACATCATTTCTCTTCAGCTTTTAAACCATTTACTTTTTAGTGCCCTTTTCCCTTCATAAACTCTCGGACACACAAGTTCAGAAAGTATCATTTTAATGTAAATAATCCATCTATACTTGAATAATCTTTGTCCCGCTCGCTTGTCCTTGCCAGAATGTATTTCCTAAAGGGTCTCTAACTTTCTCTTATTAGTGAGCAAAACATAATCAAGATCTTGGTGTCTAGTTGATGGATGATACTCCTTGAAAGACGTCCTATCCTAGGGTTCAGGCGGAGTATGCTATCCCATGTGGTTAGTAATCAACTCTGTAGCTAATGTATCGTCCACTACAATTTTAATTTGGGTCTCTTCTTTATGAGTAGCATTATCTGGAGACAAATATAAAGGTATGAGAACACCGATAGCATCGAAGGCGTCTTGGCTTCTCAGTTCTCTCAAAGTTTTTCAAACTCTAATTCTCATCGAAGACTACAACTGTGATTTCGGTCATCTTCTTCTTTTCCGAATCTCATAGCTTGGAGCCAAACTATGCATCTCCGTACCCAACAAGTCTTATTTAGTTATCCATCATGATCATATCTCTGACGTATAGTTAAAATAGCCAAAATTGGATTTTTTTCCATCCAAGTTTGTGCTGGAAACACGCGCCCACATTAGACAAGAAAGACAAAAACATGGACATATAAGTGGAGAATTTCCACATCCTTATAACCAGTTTTTAAAGATTGTGGGGCCTTTCAAATCTAAAACTAACAATGGCATCAAAGCCAATTGAGACTAGGTCAATTAGTAATGACAATGCCTAATAATAAAGAGTTAAGACTAAAAGTTCAAGAACACTAAAGGACAAAGATTAGTGTAAGTCGGTACAAATTCTAATGGACTATTATTTTAGTTAATTCTCAAGTTTAATCAACCGAAAGACAATGCGGACTGCTTTTTTATTCACGTCTTTATAACATTCGGATTCCTTGTATGTAGCATGTAGGCCTGACTGCTTTCCCTTGGCAGGCCCGAGCTTAGCTGACGCTGTGAAAGGAGGAGATCTGGCTGCCGTAAAGAAGTCCTTGAGGACGACCATAATGCAGTGAGGGCAAAGATTACATTTTGGGGCGAGACAGCCCTTCACATTGCTGTTGCTGCGGGAAAAGTGAATGTAGTGCAAGCGTTGGTTCAGAAAATGACACAAGAAGATTTAGAAATCACAGATGCTGGCAGTAATACAGCTTTAGCGCAGGCATCTTTATTTGGTAACTGTGATATAGCGAACTGCATGGTTGACAAAAACAAGAGGTTGGTCCAACTTACGGGTGGGAGTGGACGTATCCCAGTTGTTCTAGCTGTTGAATGCAGGCATAGAGAGTTGGCTGACTATCTCTATAAAAACACCCCGCTGGAAGTTCTAAAGCAAGATAAAGGCATCCATGGTGCCACAGTTTGTACACAAGCCATATATAACGGCATGTTAGGTAAGGACTATTCTTTTAATTATTTTGGATGAATTGATATAGTCATAATATAACTTCTGTGCATTCACTGTCGTTTTGAGCACAACAGATATTGCTTTGCGATTAATTGAGAGTCATCGACCTTTGGTTCTTGCCCTAGACATGGACAATCGATCCCTTTTATATGCTTTGGCTTCTATGCCTTACGCATTCTCGAGTGGAAATCAGCTTATGTTTTGGAAACAATGGATTTGCGCCGGTTAGTTTCGCTCTCTTTTTGCTTTTGTTCATTCGTAATCACTTCAATGTAGGAATTTACTGTTAAAAATATACTAAATGCAAGTGTTGCACTCTCTCAAGAGCACGCTTACATACAATAATTTTTAAAAACAAAATAAAAAAATTGGAACTTCTAAGAGCACGAACTACTTAATTATATATGTGAAGAAGTATATCTTAAGCTGCTCAATTATTTTCTGTTACTTTAAAATAAATTGCTATGCACTATTTTTTTTTTCAATTAGGTAAAGGGAGATTTTGTGAGTGAGTGGTGTCACCAAAATTTTCCATGCGACCTTGGCTACGAAACGAGCCATTATGAGTTGACATTTATAAGATTTACTGCCAATTTTGACTTCATTAAGCTTTTTGGTCGAAAGCTATACATATGCAAGAAGTAGAAAAACAACAATATGATTTACTACAAGTGCCTAAGCTCTGATTGGTAATTATGAGGATCATAATTTCGTAGTTTTACTTTGTGTCATGTTATAAAATAACATAACCGTGACACCCTTTCATCTAGTACATAATAGTAATTAGATAATAACTTTTATTTTTTGTGTGCCAATGAAAAAATAGCTTTCTATATTTATTGTTTAAAATGGTATCTTGATATTATTTACACCCTTACAAGTTAGTTCTATTTATAATTTATTTTACATGTCATAATAATTACTTAGTTACAATCTATAAAATATTAATTTTTGATTGATTATTATTTTTGATGCCTTAAAATAAAATTCTTATATGGAATTTTCTGATAGTGTTTACAAAATCTTGCTTTATTAAATTGTTTTGCACAAACATTTGCAAAATCGATTGGCTTCTACAAGAGATAATAATTTTTAGATCATTCAAAGTCAACAAGTACCAACTAACAAATCAGTTATGTTTTTCTCCAAAGCTCTCCCCCTAAGCATTAGTGCATAACAATTATGATCATAAATAGCAACTTCAGCTTTTCCTTGTTATAAAATAATAAAACCATGATACCTCCTCATATATTAGAAAAATGGCAAATAAATAACTGCTTCTTTTTTCCTTTCTATGCTAGCGTTATCAATGATAATGATGTCAACTTGTGGGAGACCATAAATTAGAAGCATCACACCTCATATTCAACTTTGTTTTATATTTAGAATGTCTTGATAATTTTAACTAACAATGATTATCTGAAGGTTAATTGATTAATTTACTTTTTTTGTCATTTTAGATCAATTTACTTTGCATAATTTGTTAATATTGCTACTAAATTCTTATTCATCTAACTTTTTTGATGAAAATATATGGATTCAAGTAGCTTCTATGTCGAATGACATTCATGCAAATATTGACATTGAACAAGCACCAACTAACGGATCAGGTTTTTCTACCTAGAATATTTCCTCCTAAGCTTTTGTTGGAAATTATAAGGATTATAATTTAGAAATTTCATTTTTTATTTTCTAGAAAATATGCACTGAATTATAGTTTACTTTTTTTTTTATGTCAATAATTATTTATCCAAGAAAAAAGGAAACACCATAATTGCAATATAGTCTTACATAAGAAATATGTAAAGATAATAGGAAGTAATACTCAAGAGTCAAGCCATTAGAAGGCAATTTGTCCAGTGTATTCTGAATCACATGTGGGAACATATATCAATTTCAACTAGTGAAGATATGAAAAATGGTCGTGTTTTTTCATCTGTCACCCATGCTACGAGAGAAGGGATGGTTGAGTTCGTTTACGAGATACTCAAAAGAGATGATGGTCTCATGTGGATCGTTGATCACAAGGGAAGAACTATATTTTCTAATGCAGTCCTGTATCGTGAAGCTAAAATCTTTACACTTTTATTCGAGTTTCCTGGGAAGGACGCGATCATAAATACTCCAGACAAGGAGAAAAATAACATATTGCATATGGCAGGGATGTTAGCACCTTCCACTCAGCTAAATCTCATCCCAGGTGCTGCATTGCAAATGCAAAGGGAACTACAATGGTTCAAGGTTATTCCCCTCTCTTTATACTTCTATATTATACTAGCGTTGCTAGCTATAATGTTCCAACTTGTAGAGATTTAGTCCACTTCCAACTAGAAGTAGTTTTGTTTTGACAATAAATAGTTTCAAAACTTGTGTCTATCTACTTTAGAGTTAGAAAGTTGCACTGAATTATAGTTTACTCTCATTTTTTAAGTCAATAATTATTTATCCAAGAGAAAAAAAGAAACACCATAATTGCACTATAGTCTTACATGACAAATATGTAGAGATAATATGAAGTAATACTCAAGTGAAAAAGTTTTAGTTTTTAAACCACAAATTGAAAGATTTAAATATCTCTTAAAATGTGGTTGTAACTTTTATTGTCTAATTTAATTCTCATTTATGTAACTTTTGGGACAAAATGTCAATTGAAAATTATATTTCGACTTATGGATGGATTTGTATTTAAGTTGGAGTAAAAGATATTCCACCTCTTTTTTATGTGTTTTCTTGCTTACTTTTATGGATGGATATTTTACTAAATGGAAAATTAGGTTAATCATCCTTGGGGCTAGCATGCTTTTGAGATATATTAATATGATATAGGCAATTGCTTTTCAATATCAAAGAAGAACGTGGCTAGTAAATCAAACTAAAGGATATCCAACCACAAAAGACATTAATTATTACCTAATTTCATGTATAATAAAGTAAAATTATAATAAATCTCCATTGATTGTGCTTGGCACTCAATGTAGGTCCAAGTTGTTAATATTTAAATTGATCTATTCAATACTTGCACTTTGTTAGGGTCCAAACACTAAAGCTAAGAGAAAGTTCCTATGTTGTTTTATAAGCAACAACCACTTTAGTCCAAACGACATATAGGATTTTTGTATAATAATAAATTCTACGTTTTTTTTATTTTATGGATATTTTGTTATTTCTTTTGAAAAGTTTCTTTGTGCAGTTATTTTAATGTTGAATCAAATAACGTTTTAAGCAACTAACATGCAATGCTTAAATGACTAATATTCATGTATATTTTTGCAAACCCTATAGTTCTATAAAGAGTATGATAAATAATTTATATCAAACTAATGAGATGAATCACTCAATTTTATTTTTTTCTTTAAAAACATATCTCGTGTATCAAGAACTTAAAGCAAGAACCATCTTAAAATATTTTTAATGATGGAAAACAGGGCTGGCATTAAAGATGAAAATATTTGTTAGAGAGAACTTTAGTATTAGAGGCAAATTGTGCTGCAATAAATATTTAGTATCTTGGAGAAGCTAAAAATTGCCTTGGCGTATTTATGGGTGGGTTAAGCTTAAAAAGGGGGAGGAAAGAAAGAGATTGAACCTTTATTTGTTTCAACAAAGAAATTCAATCCATTTAGGTTTGAGTATGATAATACTAAATTTAGGGTTTGTTGATTTGGAAAATTAAGAAAACATACAAGGAAAACTATATAATCTTAAATAGATAAATGGATCTTCATCAAATATATTCTCTTGGTAGTGTGACATCATTTTTTGATTAACATATCTGATTTTGTCTTTTGATTTCGTTTCTTTCTAATTATTTATTAACAAATGTAGAAAGTGGAGAGCATTGTCCCTCACAACATTACGAAAGCCCAAAACAAAGACGGTTTGACACCTAAAGCATTGTTCACTAAGCGTCATGAGGACTTGAGGAAAGCAGGAGAACAATGGATGAGGAGCACATCAACCTCTTGTACAGTGGTAGGTGCTCTCATTATCACCACCATGTTTACAGCAGCCTTTAATGTTCCAAGTGGTCGCGAGCCAAAAACAGGATTGCCTATATTCTTAAACCAAAACTTGTTTAAACTCTTTATGGTTTGTGATTCCCTATCACTCCTTTCCTCCTCAACTTCCGTATTGATGTTTTTGGGGATCCTAACATCACATTATGCAGAAGAAGATTTCCTCAAATCCTTGCCCACAAAGATAATAGTAGGACTTTCTACTCTTTTCTTTTCTATTGCAACCATGATGATGGCCTTCTGCGCTGCCCTTGTGGAAACATTACATGGTCAAACAGAAACTTTCATTCCTATTGTTTGTTTGGCTGGTGTTCCAGTCACCTTATTCGCAGCAATGCAATTCCGCCTCCTCATTGATATATATATTTCAACTTATAGATCAGGTATCTTTGATAAGAAGTAAAGCCTTAATTTTAGCTTCTTCGTTACATTATATGTTGTATTAGTGTTTCCTTAATTTTCAAACTGCATTATGTTGCATATTTTGTAATTTTTAAACTTTAACTGTATTATCATTTCCACAAATAACTTATCGATATCATTTATAAGTTTCTATTCATTTTTTAATTTTCTAGTTTATTTAGTCCTTTGAGAAAAAGATCCAATACTTCGTAATCCAATAAAATATTCCCATAAGGGTTAGACCTAGGAGATTACCTTCAAAGCCAAGAGTGTTCTATTAGCTTTAGATTTATTGGTGTTCTATGCATAAGGTTATTAGCTTTCATACAATTATATATACATGTACCAAGTTAGCAACTGCTTGAGGAAACCTAATATCCCTACCATTAATTGTATGTGAAAGAAAAAAAAAGGAAAAAATAAATAAATAAGATGGTCTTTAAGCCTTTGAGGGAGCTTTTTTATTTCCCTCCCCCCCCCCCCCCCCCCCGCTCCCCCCAAATGTAGGCAAAGTTAATCCTACTCATTTATAAATCAAGAAAGCACCAAAGCTTTGAAAAATCAAGCATCATTCAAAATCATGTAGTAGTTCATTACTCTCCATTCTAACCTCCTGCATGCTTACAAAAAAGTAAAAGGCTTGTTGAAAATGTATTTTAAGCTTCCAAAGTCAAATATTTTATATTCAATAATATCCATCATTGAAAGCATGATAACTAACTGTAAATAACATAACAACAAATTGAAATGTTGATAAGATTATGAACTACTTATTTGATGAGATGGACATGTAAAAATTTATAAGGCAAGTTTGAGATAACTAGACAAACATCTTCCAAAGCATCACAAACGAGGAAAAAAAAAAACGAAAACGAAATTATATGGATAATATGAAGAAACAATATTAAGTAACCATGAAAATTACATAGTAACCACTTCAAATCCAACTTGTGACATTATCAAAACATTAGAGCACCAACAATTATCTCTTTCCAATTAATCAAACGACACACCGACACAAATTTAGAAACACAACTCAACCTATATCCCTGTTATTTTCAACAATATCATTAACGTAAACAACAAAAATGCCAAAAAAAAGAATTTATTAATGACACTCAATGAGGAGCCTGCAAACGAGCCGGGCTCCTTACCTGATGGCCAAAGAGGACCACAGTATGGTCTAAGAACGGGCCGGTTGAGCTCAACTCAGCACTCGCTAGGCAAGCACTGGAACAGGCAAGAACACATCAAGGCCGATGTTGGAAGCCCAATCTGCCTGTTCCAGTGCTCAGTTGATTGGCAGTCGAGCTCAAAGGCGGAAGTTGGAAGCCCGACCTGCCTGTTCCAGTGCTCAATTGATTGGCAGTTGAGCTCAAGGGCGGAAGTTGGAAGCCCGACCTGCCTGTTCCAGTGCTCAGCTGATTGGCAGTCGAGCTCAAGGGCCGAAGTTGGAAGCCAGACCTGCCTGTTCCAAGATTGCTGACTCGATCGATGCGCCGATCATAGGAGTCCGACCACTTTGTTCCTAGATTGCTGCGTAGATTGGTGCACCGATCCAAAGGGTGGGTTCGGCTCGTGTATTGAGTGTTGCTCGATCTCGCAAGTCGACTTTGGCTCAAGCTAAATCCGTACATGGCCCGAGTACTTCCTTCATCCACTTGAAAATTGGTCGAAGTAGACGCCCTCGACATAGAACTTGTAGACGCCCTTGATGTGGAACTTAATTGGGACCGACCGCTCGATGTAGACACCAGCGACGCAGAACTTGTAGATCCCCTCAAAATATAACTCAATCAGTTCCGATAGCTCAATGTAGACTTCTGCAACCTAGAACTTGAAGACCCCATCAACTTAGATCTTAATTGGGCGATATGCCGATAAATATCCTAATTCACTTGCAATCTACTCAATATATGCTGTAGAGGTAAAGCTGAACTCGAATATGTCCGGATAACTACCCCAATTCACGAGCAAACTGCTTGACCTAAACACCTATGATGTAGACACTTAGACACCTTGTTGAAGAATTAAAATATCCAGTCTCACATTGGGTAAGGCGACAGGAGAGTCTGGCTTTATAAGCTTCCGTTGGCAATCCACTATTGCATAATTATGTGTTTTAGTTAGGCCCTTCAGTTTCTAATATGGTATAGGAGCCGGCCCTGTATCTTGCCTACCTTGGTGTGGTTCCTTTAGATTGGTCCCACCTCTCACCGCGCCCAACGTGAGACTGCGGGGGAGTGTTGGAGTATTAAAATATCCAGTCCCACATTAGGTAAGGCGACAGGAGAGCCTGGCCTTATAAGCTTCCGCTGGCAACCCACTATTGTACAGTTCTGTGTTTTAGTTGGGCCCTTCAGTTTCTAATATTGTATCGGAGCCGGCCCTGTGTCCTGCCTACCTTGGTGTGGTCCCTCTATATTGGTCTGACCTCTCACCTTGCCCAACGTGAGACTGCGGGAGAGTGTTGGACTGTTAAAATATCCAGTCCCACATTGGGTAAGGCGACAGGAGAGCCTGACCTTATAAGCTTCTGCTGGCAACCCACTATTGCACAATTCTGTGTTTTAGTTGGGCCCTTTAGTTTCTCATACACCTGACAATGAAACAATTAATAGAGTCAAAGATTGATTTGTGATCTATTGGATAAAGGAAGAAATTTTGAGACAATTGATTTTCTTTCAAAACTGTTTTTGTAAATCTTTGTCTCCTTTCTTTTTCTACTCAAACTTTCTCGGCAACCAAATAGTGTATATCATACAGAAAATTATATCTTTTTCTAGGAATCACTTTCTTGCGTATGAAATATGTTTAAATCTTCAAAAGAAAAAAGGACAGTAAAGATTCAAGTTTAGAACAAATTTTCAGTCGGCTCGCCTTAAAGTTTGGATGGTTTTGTGATAACAATACGATCAATTCTTTTTTAGTCCTGCTGTGTGTGAATCTCATAATTGTGTATGAAATATGTTCAAATATTCAAAAGCAAGAAAAAAAAAACACTCCAGAGATTGAAGACTAGAATAATCACAATTCATGTGAAGAGATTTTGGATTAAATCATTGCCAACGCAAACAGTAGAGGAGTGCATAAAAAAGCAAAAGAGAAATCATTTTACCTTTTCCAAACTTGGCCACAAACGCCGAGCTTGAATGCTTGATAAGCAAAAGAGAAATCATTTCACAAATGATTTCATGTAAGGAATCATCTTAAAAAGTCAAAATGTTTGACCAATTCAAAGATTAAAATGGTTGGTAGCAACCCTTTGACCTTTGACTTTTGATATAAAAAAAAAGACCCACTTTGAGCTTATAAAAATGCCTTTCTATCTCTAACTTCGTCCCAAATCAACCAAGCCTGTATTTTCATTATAATAAAAGAAGTATTATATATAAAACATATTATCTTAAAATCCGGTGTGGATAAGTATGAACTAGTCAATAAGCAAATATTCATATATATGATGGAAGGTAAATGAAGGTGCGTTAATGATACCAAAGAAAACTACCTCAATCTTTGTCAAGGACAAGAATAACTTCGATAGCGATGTTAGCATTGACGGAATCGATTAATACATGTATTAAATATAAAACATCTTTATTCAAATTAATTGTTAAATTATCTTTAATAAGCAGGGCTTTGTGACAAAATATGATGGCTTTAGGTGTGACCCATGGCCAACCAAATCTGCCCAGTGGATTGGATAGTAGAATTCGAACAAATCCAGTAGTCTTGTGCGGCCCAGGGGCATCTCATGCTTCCAAGTTACATTGTGCAAAATCTTGCAGGCTGCAATCCAACAGGCCCTGACCCAGAACCAAGGACGGTATAATGATAGGTATGTTGTGGTTATTTCATCATCTTCTTTTAGGTTTATTGTTCAGTGAAATTTATATGTAAGTGAACATGTTAAACAAGTAATATAATGATAAGAAAGATATCGTTCCACAAAAATTGGTGAATACTAAACTAATTAAGTACTAACGGTGAACAACTCCTATAATTTATCTAGCAAACCAAATTGATAGATGATAGATTAACTAACTAAATCTAAGAAAACTAAATACAAGAAATATGTTAGAGCATCCGATTTCACCATAATTACTAGGTATTAATATTGATTATTTATGTTTACAAAATGGATAATATCTATGTGATGGCGGAAACTTTCTAACTTATTTACTATCCTATGTCTAGGTATAGCAAACTTATTTAACTTATTAATTCACTATATCTCTTTATGTGAATTGAAACAAATCAAATGCATTAGGATCTATGAATATTCCCAATTTACACCGAAAGCCATACAAATAATATGGTATATGTCTATCCATATTTAATTTATAGTTACAAATTACTAGAAGCAACTGCATATCATCTCCTGTCAGTTTCAAACATGCAAATCAGATCATTCAAGTGGTAGCTAATCACTTAAAAGCATTAAACATAATAAAAAAAATATCTTACAAAACATAATAATCATAAGATTCATACCATTATAATTAGGTTATATCATAGCTCTAACAAAAATAAATTAAAACATAAAGAAAGAATGAGGAAGAACAATAATAAGAAATAAAGAAGGAATCTTGAATCCAAGAACAAGAAATCTGTTACCCTTTTTGTCTTCTCTTCAAGAAAACCTTGAGTTGTGCTCAGTTTCCTCCTCTACTCTTTTGCCTCTTCTCTTCTTTTAAATAGGGTTTAGGTTTAGACCTATCTCTTATCTTAGTAGAAGTAGGTTTTGGAGACCCAAGACAATTGGGTTTTGAACTCTTATATTAATTGGGCTTTAAACTCCTAACATGACTAGGTTTTCTAATTATTTAGAAAACCTAATAACAATGGAAAATCTAAAGTCCAAGCCCATCTTGATTTTCTTGATCTTGATATTTTGACCATATAATAAACATCAGGTTCTTTATGCTTATCTTTTTTCTCCATGCCTCCTTATGCTACAAAAATAAGGCAAATTCAAGTAAATAAAGAGGAATTCAAATATTTTCTTATAAGCGTTGTATTATTTATTGCCTAAAAATAAGTAAAATAACTTTATAAAAATAGAGTTATCATTTATTCCCCGCCATCCAAGTAAAATTAGTGTTAAGTTCAATCTCAAGTCTAATAAAGATGTAATTTCATGAAATTTTAACCTATTAGAATTCGAAGTCATTGTTGTTTAATTTTATTAACATAAACCTCATAAGTCCTATATTCAATTAGAATTTGTTAGAAGGTTTCCTTCCTCTATTAAAATTTGTTTAGGAGATTGAGAAACATATTCACATAGAAAAAGCACATCATGTCAATATGTTGACAATTTAAAACCTACATTAAATTTGAACAAGTTTAAAAGACATTGTACGTACTTAACATTGTTTAACTATTCTTGAAACAAGATATACATGTAAATTACTTGTGAAAACTACTTATCTCATAAATAATCAATTTCTATAAGTCACCACTATTAGTATTTTTCTATCTAAAAATTATGCACCACCGTGGTCATTGGATGTCACAAATAGGAAGTGAAACTAAATTAATGATATTTGTTTGTAAACAAGTTAGAAGTCTAGAGATAATCCCGGATGTAATGGCAAAATGAATGGTAGGGATCAAAATGGTAGCTCCACAAACAAAATGGATACTATCAATATTGTTGGTTTCTCCAGGTGAAGAAATTAAGATTTGGTTTAAACTACATGAGCTTACCTATAGGGTGCTTAAATGTGTCCATTATAGTGGCAAAGTAACCACCGAAAACATATCTATAAGGTAGTCTAAGGAAAATAAACTTCTTAATGGGTTGCTATCTAGTTGGGGTAGCATTAATGGTAAGCAATCTATTTTTCAATTAAGCTTATTGTAATCTATAGTTTTGTTATCTAAACTTTTGTATCCAGTTGCAGAATGCAGGCAAATATACGGATGGACCCAACTCTTCTAACCAAGCTAGATTTGATAAATGATCTATGATGGGCTATTAACTTGGCCTACTATGCATGAAAAAGGTTGACTAGCTAATGGTTAAGGGAAAAACGGAGTCCACATGAAGTTGGTCTCTCACGTTAGAACTTTGTGATAAAGTTTTCTATCCATACTATAGGCATGTGCGTCAACAAAATTATTCTCCCCCTTGTTCTCCTCAGCACCCATTTGATTAACTGCCTAAACTTGTACTTAATTTTTCTTTTCCAGCTCAATCAGAATAAAAGATAACTTCCTAACAATAACATCATCAATTGTTCTATGAAATGTATTGTGGCTAGACTCATACTTGAATTCATCCCATCCATCAAGAGATACCAAAGCTATCGCATCCAAAAAAACCACACCATATCCCTATAATTGAAGGCTAGACTAGTCCTTAGCTTATACATCAAGATGCTTATCAATTAGGCTTTTAATCCTTGTTTGTTTTTCTTGAGCCACAATAGGCACTACACTCATGTCATTAACCATGATCTATTTGCCTATTTCTTGACTTTGTCCAATTATGCATGTCCTTTCTCAAAATGCTTATTTCCATATACTACAACAAATAGGTTGGTCTTAGGAGACTTAGATTCAACACAACCATCCACCAAAGGCACTTCTTATCCATCTTTATATACATAAAGAACAGAAAATGCATTCTAATACAAGGAGGAAAACATAAGTCTTTGTGTAGAAGGGTCTAAAATCGTCAATGCATTAGTTTTTGGCTTAAAGATTAAGGTAGAAGCATTATTTGGTGTGACAGTAGTGTGTCCCACAGCATTTAAGTGTCATTCTTTATTTTTCTTGTGTCATTCCTTGGCTTCCTATCAATTACTAGCATCTCAATCCTATCCTCACATAAACATACTTTGATCTTCTTGTTTTTGCAAAGTTTCTTCTTATAGATAAACACATTATGTTGTTGTATATGGAAAAATGTGCAAAAACAAATGTTCACTTAAAAAAAAAAAAAAATCACCATTTCCTACCCCTATTAAAAGCATTAAGATGACTTTTAGCTACCAAAGGGTTATATAAATCCATCTTTACACAAACTCTCACAAACATGGAGTTTTCCAAAAATAACATGTCGTCATCCGCTTTTAAATATCAACTAAGGAAATCTAGCAAACCTTTCAAATATGAAGGATTATAAAAAGATAGAGGCAATTCTGGCAATCTAAGCCATAATGGGGCCTATTGGGATTGCTTACACTTGTTTAAATCTTAGGACTATCTAGTGAGAAGGAATCTAAAATTCTTAAACTCCTAACATTCACAAGAGAATATTGTAATAAGATTTGCCTCTGAAAATAAATGAATCTAAATGCTTTAGGGATCCATTAAACCAACAATGGCTATTTGAGCTAAACCCTACAAGGAGTTTAATGGTGCCTAAAAGAATCCACCATAAGGCAAGTTGACTTGAATCATGCTATAAAGGTAAATTGATGAAATTCATAAGCTTGCCAATATTTAGATGGAGACATGCAGAATTTTGGTCCTCCCTCACACATTGTTGATTCTTTTCAAGAAAAGGGGATAGGTGCAATTGGTAGTGCCAATGGAAAGGAAGAATGCTAGAACTTGCTTGAAAGAACCAAAAGATATGAAAGCTATTTGGATCCTGGCATGGGCACAGGAGAATTAGCATTCAAATAGAAATTAGAGGGATAGGTTGGTTCACTTTAGAGATGTGAATGGGCTTGATTAAAGGCCCACCAAATAGGTGGCTCGACAAGGATTGGGCATTTGAAGCTACGATTGAAGTTATCATCATTGGTGTGGGAATCATGGAAGCTATTGCAACCTTGAGATTATTATCTAACCATTTTTCATTATTATTATCTAACTCTAACTATACTCATTATCTTGTCTAAATTTGGGTTTTTAACTAAATATTATGGTTACGTGTTTCTTGGGCGCTTTGTTTTGTTGGATCTTTCATTCCATTATTGTTGGTCTTTGTTTGTTGCCTTACGTGTTAACCTTGGTAGTCTCTTCATAATACTTCAAAGTGAAGAAATGTTTTCTTTTTTTTTTTCTTCCTTTTCCTTCATTATTTATTCATTTACTCATTCATATTCTTTTTCCTTATTATAAAACCCAAAACCTAACCTAAAGATCATATTATGAGTTGAAATGATAGTTTTTACTTTTAAACACTATATCAAGGTTGTATTTTTTTAATTTGAGACTTTTTTCTTCCATAAGTATACTTTAAACTTAAGGTTGAACGGAATGAACACTACTTTATGCATTAAGCATACTTAAAAAGCCCAAAGTTGAATAAGAGTTGAAATAGATTAACCTAATTTTTATGTTGTATTTTAAAGCTCAAAATCTATCTAAATAACTGACTCATGAGTTAGAATGATTAGTCCTAAATTTCTAAAGGATTTTATCTTTTAATGTGATCTTTCCTCCCCAAACCCCACCTCCCCCCCTAAAAAAAAAAAAAGAATGGTCTTAACCATGAAGGTAATTTTTATAATATGAATTGTGATGAGGCAAATCAAATCAATACTTCTTTTTCTTTATTGTTAGCAACAATTTTCTTTTGTGGATAACTATCATTTTCTACTTTGCAGTGCCACATCCTCTCTATAAATTATTGATTATACTACATCTTTAGTCTCCCTTATTTTTTGACTTATTTGTTGAACTTCCCTGTTCTTCTCTTTGTTTGGCTTAATGTTTTATCTATAGTGTCATCTAGTTGAGTGGGTGTTATTTTAGTTTTTGTGAAGGATTCGAGGATTTGGAAGAAATGAACTCATTGTATCTGGCTTGAGAACTTCTGCATAATTTATGCGACAAATATCAATTTCATTTTATGAAGATAGGACAACCAGTGGCATTTCTTTAGCAGTCAATCTTGCTACCCAGGAAGGGATGTTTAAGTTTACTAATGAAATATTGAAAACCAATGATGTTATCCAGAGCAGTATTGATAAGAATGGAAGAACCATACTTGCTACTGCTGTCTTGCACCGTCAAGCTAAAATCTATAGACATTTACTCAAGTCTTCTGAGAAGAATGCAATTACAAATTCTCTGACTACAACAAAAATAACTAATTACATATGAGAGGGATGCTACCACTTCCCACTCAACTAGATTTAATCACAGGTGCAGCAAAGTAGATGCAATGTGAAGTACGATGGTTCGAGGTTAGTATACTAGCACTTCTAGATATAATGTTCCAAGATCCAGGCGTTTAGAAGGAAAAGAGGATAGTACTTATTTTATAGGATTAATATTTCACTAAATTCATAGTTAGATTAATCATCCTTGTGGCCAAGAGGTGTCAGAGTTGTATCAATATTTATATTGACAATTAGCTTCTAAGATAAAAAGAAAGTATGATTTTTTTAAATAAAAAGCTAAACAACCATAAAAAGCCTAGTATCTAGAGACATAAGGGTGACTACCTCTCGATGTAGGTTTAAGCTGTTCATATTTGGGCCCCAAAAACAAAGCTAAAGAAGATTCTCATCTAGTTTTATGAAAAAATTTAAAATCACTTACATGCAACAAATATTTTGGAATGAGTAATACAGAGATATAACCTACAAAAAACATGAAAGTTTAAAGTTGTTCATATTGGACTAAAATTTATGTATTGCTTGATAGTACTTCACTAGGCTCCAAAGAGTAAAGCGGAGAGAAAGTGCCTTTCTACTTTTGTGACTAACTACCAGTTTAGTCTTTACACCATGTATGACTCTTGTACTCTTCTACAGTAGTTAGTTAGACATTTTAGTGTTTCTATATTGTGTTATTTCTTTTGATAGATGTTGTGAAGGAATTTATTTTAATCATATAAGATTGAAATTACTTACCTGCAATGCATATATTTAGATGACTAATTATATGCACGATTTAAGTTATCAAACACTGTCTAATGTAACAAAAAAAAACATTAAAAAGAACCTTCTCAAAGAATTGTTTAAATCTAAAACATATGGTTGAGATTTATTTTTGAGGAAGGAAGCTTTACTTTAACTGGCAAAGATCTCATCGGTGTGGCTACAGGTGGTTGGGATCAAAAAAGAAGCCTTAGGTTGTGTGGACAGAAAGTTTTAGCGCAGCGAGTATGATATTACTGGACAATGAGTTTGCTGGTGGGAAAATGTCAACTTCAAATCTGAGATGCTTTGGTTGTGCATAATTACTGGAATTGCAGAACTTTAATTTGTATATTGATCGTCATCGAACAAATTGTTTTTGGAGTGAGGCAACATCATTCTTTGATTAATCTTCATCGAACAAAGCTGTCTTTCGATTGCCATTCTTCCTAAGACTTTGTTTAACAAATGCAGATGGTGGAGGGAATTGTCCCTGCCATAATGAAAAAAGCCAAAAACAACGATGGTTCAACCCCCAAAGCATTGTTCACAAAAGCGCACGGTGCCCTCAGAACAGAGGGAGAGAAATGGATGAAGGAAATGGAAACTTTTGGTACAGTGATTGTTACTCTTGTTATCGCCGTCGTATTTGCAGCATCCTTTACTACTCCAGGTAGTCACAATCAAGCAATAGGCTTGCAATACTTTTAAATGAAAAATTATTTAAGGTCTTTATGATATATAATTCCATATCACTCATTTCCTCCTCAACTTCGGTGTTGATATTTATGGCTATCCTAACATTGCGTTATGCAGAAGAAGATTTACTCAAATCCTTACCTGAGAAGATGATGATAACACTTTCTGTTGTTTTGTTTTCTGTTGTCACCATGATGACAAGCTTCTGTTCTGCTTTGTGTTACTGTAAATGGACGACTGACGATTTTTGTTCCTATGATTTGTCTAGTTGGTTTTCCTGTCACCTTGTTCATAATTATACAAGTCCGTCTTCGAATCAACTAATGGATTAATCGCTTAGACATGAAGCCCATGTTCTAATGTTTCCATTGTCTTGTATGTTATATGGGCTTCCTTCTATAATTTGCATGTAAGCAAAAACTAAACTTTCCTTCTATAATTTGCTTTGCATATTTTGTAGTTTATATGGTTTTAACCGATCGTCATTTTCATTAATAAGCTGTTGATCTCACTCCTTATATTTCTCTTTTATTAGTTTCTAATTTTTAGTTACGGTGACAAAAAGGTAAAATCTATATGACCCAATCTGCTGCAGGATTAAAAAAAAATAAAAAAAAATCTTCGGTAGGAGATTGATCTTGGGAGATTACACTCAAAATCTAAAGAAGTTCTATTGCGCCTCAAGTTTCTATTCCACAAGGTTATCAACATTTATACGTTGATATTTATGATTTTATATGTAATGCTTTACAAGTTCAAATCAAAGAAACCAAATTCACAAGCTTTAAAAACTATGTAACTCTTAACTTATAAAGAAATTAAATTTCTCAATCCAACTAAGCAAAGAATGATACTAAATCATATGCAATTTCTTAGTTGTTGTCCCACATAAAAATGGATATTTTTAAAAGAAACTAGTAATATCTACTTGACCTTTTCATCTCTCCAATTTAATTATTTATTTTGCATTGAAAGATGAGAAAGTAATAACAATATTACTAAATAACTCAATAAGTTCTATTGACGTATCCAATAAATGAAAATGGTGTGTCTAAAATTTATGTCTAAGTGAGTTGTGTTCATCACTAAGAACCTTACATGTAGTCCAATTTGTTGCTAGAACCTACAAGCAAGCAACCGAAGGCTCCTAACTTTTGAGCTCTTCTATTTTCCTATTGGTGGCCAGTCACTAATTCCTATAAATGTTCTTGCCATGTCGAAGATGTGTAGGTTTGATATAGAGTGAAAATGATACTTCAACTTGTTCACTAAAATGTTTTTACTAGAAATGGAGGATTTGTGTGAGAATTATATAGTGAGTTCTGTGATCCTTGCTATAGATTACAATGAATAAAATCAATAGATTTGCTTCCCTAGGTTTTTTCACGTAATTTGATGATTAGGTAGTCATTAAGGATTCATAAATTTCTTTATTTTGCTATTAATGTTCAAATTTTCATTTTCAGAATACAAGAGCTATTACAAAAGCGTTTACCATATAAAGATCTCACATCATGTATTAAAAGATGCAAAGAGTACTTCTAAACTTATTAGCTTTAATATTGAATGATGATGTGTTAGCATATATTAAAGATTGGCCTGTCTTCTAGATAAATGTTTAGAATGCATTTCTTCATGGTGATCTTTCTAAATAAGTATATATAAAGTTTCTACCCAGATTTCATACTTAAGGGGAGCACTTAGGGGAAATCCTTATATGGGTTGAAACAAACATCTCAATAGTAAAATTTTAAATTCACCAATGCCTTAATTTATCATGGATTCCTTTAATCTTGCCATAATTATTTACGATTTAACAAGACCTAGGATAACTTTTTTCATCACATTACTCATTTATGTTTTGATTACAAGTAACAATCAAGCTAGTATTGTAGATGTCAAGCATTTCCTCAATGCCACTTTCTTCATGAAAAATCTTAGTTAGTCAAAGTTTTTTCTTTGTCTAAAAATTGCTCAATTTCTAAAAGGCATGTCTTTGAGTTAGCATAAATATACATTGGAGTTGGCTAGGTTGACTAGTTCTAAACCCTCAACAATTCTTGTGGAGAAAAATAAGAAATTCATAAGTATCAAGTATAACAATAGTTCTAAGGAGAAAATGAATAATTCACCTTTGAAAGATCCTTTAGTTTATTAGAGATTAGTTGATTGGCTGATATATCAAACTTTCACCAATCTTGAAATCACATTTTTAATTCAACTTGTCAACCAATTCATGCATGATCCTAAACAATCTCACACGGAGGCAGCATTAAAGATGATTATCTCAATGGATGTCTAGGTTTGGATCTTTTGTTTCCATCCTTGTTGAAGTTCGAGTTATGAGCCTTATATGATTTAAACTACAATACACATCCTATGACAAGGTGATCTAACACTAGATTTTGCATTATGCTTGGCAATTCCCTTATATCTTGCATTCAAAAAAAGTAATCCACTGTCATTTTTATCAACAAAGACAGAATACGAAGCTATGCAAGTTGCTATTACTGAAATAATGTGGATTATAGGACTTTTAAAGGATTTTGGGTTCTACATGTGACAACAAACCATACTACACTGTGCCAATGAGGTTACAAAGAAAATAGTGACATACCTAATTTGTCATGAGTGTACTAAATGCATCAAAATTAACTATCACTATGTGAGAAAAAAGCTTCAGCAAGACATTATTACAACACATCATGTATCCACCAAGGGATAGCTAACTAATTTGTTAACCAACGCATTAAGCAACAAACATTATTGGCATTTTTTCTCCAAGTTTAGAGTATTTGACTTATTCAAATCTCCAACTTGAGAAGAAATATTAATAAAAATGAAGATTTGCCAGTATATTTCCATTGTAATTTTCAATATTCCTTACAATATTTCTAGTGTAATCCCTATAATTAGTTGGATTTCATTTTAGAATAGGCAAAAATCTATAAGTTCATGCTTTACCATTGCACAAAATATAACAAAATATAAAGTTACTTTCTTACACACTCGTTGGTTTCCTAATCCTTCATTTTCTTATAGAGGGCATGTTCTAGTTGGAGTGAAACTTGGCATAAATTTCAAACTCTCGGTTTTCTTCATGTTGATATTTCCTGCACGACATGTTGGCGATGGACTTTCAATGGACCAGGGACCCATATAGAGATTTTCTAGTCTCTAGAGTTCCAACCATGGTTAAAGCACTCATGGTTTACTTATAAGTGAGTAACTACACACTTAATAGAGTCAAGACAAGGCAATTAAGTACCACATTGGGCACGAGAAATCTAGCGGTGTAAGTTGAGTTAAAAAATGTTAACAAGCAACTATTTTATATTTAGTTGATGATTCAATTATTAAAGGTGAGGAACACAATGCATATTGCATAGTGATACACCATACTTAAGAGACAGATTCCAAGAGCAGCCACTTGTCCCCATCAAACTTGATCGTAATCTTTCTTTCTTTCTTTGTCTAGACTTTTGGGCTTCCGCAAATTGGTGCATTAGGTTGACATAAGCTAGTGGCCATTAAGATTCCACAAGGTGTCTAACTTTAAAAAGATGATGGAATGGCTGTTGCAAAACACAAGAATAGAAGAAGTCATCATTTTCCTCATTCAATTTCTATTGAATTATCCTAGAATCAAGACAACAAAGGAATATGTGGGCAACAAATTGGCAATTCCTAACCATAGGCCTAAGAACTATAAACGTGCTCTTTAGCTACATTACAAAGGAGCTGTAAACAAGTTATACAAATTGCAGCAGAGCTCCCCATCATACTTTTGATGTAATCGTGTTGCAGTTACAGAATGGGTAGAAGCGAGCCATTTGATCTTGACAAGGTTGGCCATTAAGATAGTTACTGATGAACTTAGTCAAGCTACATGGATAGCCTCACAGCCTTCAAGTTTGTCGGGAACTGCATCACCATGGCCTGGGTAACGCCTTTTAGGGCCCCCTGGTGTCTGGAGTCAATTGAACCCGCTTCACTGGGGTTCAAAATTTGGGCCTGAATCTATACCCAATATCATGGAAATTTGCACACAGGTTGAGGCCATTCATCGAGGAAGACAGAGGAGCTTCATTAACATAATGGAAGTTAATCATGTGATCTACATTAGTTTGCGAGCTCTCCACTACCTTAACAGTGAGTCCCAAATTAAAATTTATGTCAAATCAACCATTCATGTGGGAGAAGGGAGTATTAGCAGCAACTTATAGGATAATTTTGAGATCTCTTGCCTGCAAGGTTAAATTAAGGCTTGCAAAAGCGGGAAAGCAGATCCAAGTTTTGTCTTTAAGATGCCGCACCGCATGTCCCAGAGGAAGTAAAGGTAAAGGGTAGGAAGACCAAGGAGGCCTATTGAGCTTAAACTGCGTAAAAGTACAAAGACAAAAAGTGCCATAAACGGAGTTCAGATCATTTGCTTTATGCAAAAAAGGGTTGCCGTCATAAAATTGGAACATTGGAATGAATTCAAAGCTTAACTTTAAGAGGTGGCATGTCCCGTGTACACGATGGAATATATTACCGATTTTGTGTGTGTGTGTGTGTGTGTGTGTGTGTTGGGGGAGGGAGGGGGGGCTTTGGGTTTGAGGATTTCTTTAGGTTATTGAGTTCTGCAATCGAAGTATCACAGGTTCAAAGAGCAGGGTGAGAAAATATATAACGTTATTGAGGCTGCTGGTGCACATGGAAAGGTTCTTGTAGAATTAGAACTTACTAGAGATTTCAAGCTTTAATTGTCTTCGTATACCCGTTCCGACGACACCCATCTCATGATTCTAGACCCAGGTCCGTAGAATCTCCGCATAGACAACCCATTAAGTAGCATGGTAGCGATACACCAAATATTCAGAAAAGTAATTTGTATTAAAAAATGTTATCCAACGAATGTCTTTACTTATTTTTATTTTTCAACTCTCCATTGTGGTGAATGGAATACGTCATGCATAGTATTCAACATTCTAATCTTTCTTTTTTCACTCTAAAATTCTAAGTTTATGCCGTTTAATATAGCAGGTTGATATAACAAATTCAGAACTAAGAATTTTAACACATTTTGAAAGTAATGGTGGAATCAAAGAGGTTAGATTAATCATAGAATAAAGACATTTGAATCCATGTACAAAATCACATGTGAAATGAATATATAACAGTAATAATGATTCTTTTTATGCCAATTTCCATTCATTTCAAAATGAAAACTAGTTTAATGGGCTCAATTGACTAGAATATAAAAAGTTCTCTAATAGATTCAATAAAAAAAACGTTTTCTATTTTTCACATAGAAAATTTCCAATAAGATTGAAGAGAAAATAGATGTGATCACACAAAATTAGGACAACGTTTCATTTGTATTTCAATTATTTTTGAATATTAGTTCAAAAAATTTATCATTGGGAAGCCACAATAATTACACCTATCAAAGCAGTCAAAAGAATTATCAAAATGAGTTCAAATGGAAGAACAAGAAAAACCGTTGATAAATGAATTCCAATTAGTTGACTTTACTTATCAAATATTATTCTAAAATCTGCTTTGATCTTGGAGTCCAAAGAATCCCGTACCACGACGTATCCAGAATCGGAGTCATTAGTGAAACAAAAATACCTGTGCAAACCAATAAACTAAAACCATTTCCAACGGTCCAAAGATTAAAATTTTTGTAATATTCTGAATCATCCATGAACATGACAGCAAATATAATTAAAACATTTATAACTCCCACGTAAATAAGGAGCTGTGCGGCAACTACAAAATGAGAGTTTCAGCCTATTCAATCTGTCCAAACTACTACCAGAACTTTCATTTGTAATACCGAATTTACCATATCTCCACAAGGGAATCCATCAGCCCAGCCCAAACTTGAACCATTCTGTAAACGTTTCCTTGAATTCGAGGCATATTGAAGATTTAACTTGGAGGAGGTGGACGGATGTGGGATTTTGCCATTCCCACCAATGCAACAATTCCAATTGCCAGGATACTACTCCATCCAAATATGTTAGACTTGAGATCACTACTTTTCTCTTTGAAACTCTACGAAATAACACGTCCAAGAGAAACAAAGGAATCACAACTTAACTTACAAAAAAACTTTAAAAAACTAAAAAACTGAGTATTCTATAGAACATCTGCTACCACTACTGGTAAGACGAGGGAAGCTGGAACAGCAACATCCATGTCCACCCATGGAAAGAGCATTATGGAAAATCACTTTCAGTTTCCTCAAATCGACCTATAAGAATGCTATTGCTTATACCCTAATTCTAGTAAATTGTACGCAAATGATGTTTATAATCTTACTTCAATAATTTTTCCCAGACACAAGCAAGATGAAATATACATGTGAATGCCTCTGTATATAAGAAATTAAATAGACATTGTCATTACTTATGTGTTTGAGTGTGTGAGGCAGAGCTACTATAGATTATACGTTCAACACGATTATAGTTTTTTCCCCACAAACTAAAAATATATGTGTATATACACAGGTGGTTGTATACAAGACAACAAATCAACAACATTTCCATAAATAGTCAGTATCCTTGTACTTAGATGTTGCCCAATAGCTAGTAAATGTTTCAATATGGCACACATCATTGACAGCGAATAATAGTTAAGTAGTTTCAAACCAAAACAAAGAGGGGATATGGATGGTGCTTTAATCATAAGGAAACTTCATACAACAACCAAAAAAAAAAAAAAAAAAACCAAATATACTTGTAGGCCATAAGCAACAAAGAAAAAACAACACAAACATGACGAGACATTAACTGAATTTAGCTAAGATCCAAATGCCATACCAAGAAAATCCAATGATTCACATGCACATCAAATCAATCCATGGCCTTGCAATTCTATATAACCAAAGTACATATGTAGAGTGAAACTGCACATGTTGCTTAGGTTAAAAAATGTATGCTAGGATTGTTCATTCATGAGGGATTGAAAAAGAAGTATGAACAAGGAGGATGTTAGGACCAAAACAACAGAAAATGAAAGAAGAAATCTTGTATGCTGAACAAACCAATTACAGCGAAGGGACACCCTGCTACAACCCACTAAAAAATCCAATTGGGATCTTTAAAAACTTCAGAGAAAATTACTAATTTCAAACTTTCTTAAGTCCAAGAAGGTAGGTACAGCATACTTCACATAGAAAAGGTACTATAATTGAAGTATCTATGCTATAAGAACTTGCAATCATATTGCATCACATATATCTGGAACAATGAAAACACTGAGCAAGAAAGCAGAGTGCCCAACTGAAGGAACCTCAAATCCTAGTAAGTTTTGTTTCTTCAAGCTATCCTTGCGATAAAGTGGAGCCACATATACAGTTACAAACATCAAATCTCAAAAAAGGAACAAATAGGGACTTTCGAGGAATTTGATATTGATAATAAATAATAAATAAGAAATAAAATCCAGATGACTCGGTCATTGATCAATTAACTAGAAACAAAATATAGCTGATTTCAACTATAATACGAACTAAAAGAATTCAAAACAAATCACTCATTTCAAGTTATAGAAGCCTATTAAATAAACTTCTATTTCTTAAAACTATTATTAACCAAAAAAGTTAAAAATAAAGTAAGAAGTTTGATGATCTAACCTTTTCATCAGCCAATTCATCAAGCCTGCCCTTGTGCTTCTCCATATACATTTCTGGTGCCTATAAATTAACAGTAAATAATGATAGAATCAGTAACCATCTATTGGTCTTATTAGTGCAACAATGCAAAGACCAGATTATAGGCAGCAAGGATTATCACTAGAAAAAAGAAAACATATTTATATGTGTTCTAAGAGAAGTCTCACCATCAAGGATAGACCCAAAAGTAACATACTAATAAAAGCACCAGAATTCCAACATCAACGGAAAATAGTCCAACTTATACACAATGCCAGCCAAATCAATCCCATAACTCTACCCAACATGGATCGTGAAGCCTGCTTGGAACTGCTTACTAACATACCAGTTCCTTTCTCTATATACTCACTTAAGTCACCAGTAAAAGAGGTTTCCTATATTTGATTCTCATACATGCATGGTAGCTAGCATTACTAGCATTTATATAAAAGAGGAACGTGTACCACACACCTTTACCACCTCAAAGCCACTTTCTATGGAGATCTCATTGCAATCCCAACCTCACCCTTATTTTTTATGTACTAAACCTCCACCCCAAAAACAAATGACAAAAAGCTAAAATTCAAATTGTTTAAACTTAAATGCAGAAATTTTTTCTAGGCTTCAAAAGTAAGCACTACAATGAAAATAAATAAGGCTTTTACATGCGAGCAAACAAAACAACACATCCACATTGTTCTAACCAATGTTCATATGATGCGCATAACCATACTACAATGCACCATTATAGGCAGTAAGTACAGATGAATCATTGTCAAAACTCAAATTACACCTTCGCCGTATCTTCTAAGGCCTTGCAATAGAGCTCATTACTTGGATCCTACAAAAGCAAACTCTACCATTAAGTCTCTATGAGATCCCAGGACTTCAAAAATAGAATCCAGATTAAAATCACGTGAATTGAAATTTTGCCTCATCTACTGCCTTTTGGAAACAGTCATGCGCCTTATCAAAATGACCCTTTGCCTCATCAAGGTGAGGCATGGCAAGACCGTGAAGAATGCAGGCCTTCCCCAGCCAGTAGAGAGCATCATGCTTTGTGGGATTGATAAGCAAAGCCCCCTCCAACTTCGAAATGGCCTCTACAAAATCCAACATTCAAGTCCATCATATACAAATTTAAAAAATTATTTGCAACACAGATCCGTGAGAATTTTGAGTGTTTAAAATGTACCATTAATCTTCTCCTTTGCATTGGAAATAGTAGTGTAAGCCAATGTATACTCAACCAACAATCGTCCCAACTCTGTTGGCTTCTGCTGATAGATTCCCGAAGCCAAACAAACAATTTTCATAATTCACACACTAAAACTCAAATGGATAACAAAAAAAACTAGAGATACAATCTTGTTAAGAGATCTATTATATAACTTAAAAGCTGACTTAAAGCATGTGGAACCATTCACTTGTAAACATGAATCCTAATATACTCTTTAGTAATATGGAACTTGTTGCCCCCATGTTAACAAATACTAACTGCAACTAAACCGCTGCAGAAGGGTAATTTTTAAGAGCTCCAGATGGCTTAGAGTATAAAATCAGCAATAACTTCAGCAAAACGTGTCAACATGAAATGTTGTTTATATAATACTCTAAATACGAGGATAAAACAGAGGATAGCAGAGAGAAAAGGAGATACAAACATCGGCATCTGCGGGGTTCTTGGCACAGTTGGCTCTGGCAGTTTCGATATCGCGCCTCGCCTGGCAGATCTGATTGACCAATTCCTGAACGTACGACATGTTTAGGACTGGCTGTGGTAAGTCCACAACTCTAAGCAAAACCTAGGGTTTGAAAAGCCCAATCCTGTTTCGCAGTCGGAGAATCTGTAAACGGGCGCTGATGAGCTACCTGCAGCTGGCGATCTAATTACCGAAAAAGCTTGTGACGCTTAGCACTTCAGCATCAAGGGACACTGTGTTAGGACTTAAATCCTTATTTGACCCTAACACACTGCACCAATTTGATTCAGAAAATCGCGATTTCAAGACTACCCAACCTAATTCCCGATTTTCCCTTTCACAGATCGGGCGTCTCCTCCCGACGACAACAACAGGTAAAACGTCCCTAGTGCCCTTAAAACATCTAAATATTACTACAGCCCGTACACAAAATAAGGAGTAAAACACGTCACAACTGCACTTACTGCCTTCGGTTCCAACGTAGAATATCTTTTATATTGTTGACCGAGTCTCACGAAATTTAGTTGAAATGGTAAGGAGGATTTGTGTGTAAAATCTTACAAAACTTGTTATTGAATATATTTAGTATCTTATATAGCTCACAATTTTATTAGTATCTTGCTATTATTGCAAGGGTTACATGCCTAATACTGAAACTTCATTTATCCATGTATGTTTGTGAATTGAATTTAAATCTTAACTTCTATAGCTTGAATTATATACATTCACGAATAGCCATTTAGTGTCTTGTATGTTTGTGTGGATTACTTCTAACATTTATTAGACATATTGACTATGTGATTGTTGGTGTAGTTTTATATCTTCGATAAACACTTCATAGCTGTCCAAGAATTAAGAAAGATGTAATACATAAAAGTATTTTACATGTTTATGTTCGTTAGTTAACTAAACATAATTGCAATTGATATATCATAAGCCTATCTTGGAAATAGGAATAAAGTTAAAATCATATCATTGTAATATCCCTAAAAACTTGTTTCTCTTGAAGAGAGAAAAACTTATTTGAGCTTGGATGTGGTTGGCAATTGTTTAGACTAAGTCATATAGACATGTTGTCACAAGATGTGTAATCACTATGGCACAAGATTCTTTGGGTTGTAAGGAATAGGGATTAGGTGGCATATATGTGTACTGCTTTATGTAAATAAGTTGCTTTCAATCATGTTTGATTAAAAAGAGAGTAGACATAAACTTTATAGGAGTTGAATAATCTCTAAACCAACTGTGTGCAATTATTTCTTATATTACCAAAAAAGTAAGAAATAGATCATATCCTAATTCATCCCCCTTCTTAGGTTGCTATACAACTTATAGTTTGGACCTTAATCAAGCCTATTTTGACACTATGTCTTTGTGGGGATTGAAAAATTATTATTCCTATAATTGTCATTATACTTAGGTGTTTAGTTGACTAAAAAGTCATGTGTGGCTTACAAATTGTAGTAAAATTTTGTTAAAGTTATGTGATTGAAGATTGTTTATTTATGATTAAGTAATGTGTTGCTAATAGTAGTTGTGTTAAGCCTATGTAAGCTAATTAGTGTTGAAAGTGGATTGTGAATTTCTATTTTGTGAATTTTTTGTGAATGGAAATTGTGGTGTACAAAATATATAAGGGTAAGCTCTCAAATTTTAGTAAAGTTCCTCATTGCTAGTTGACAAGGAAGGGTCTACATAGATGCAAGAGCATTGGGCTAAATCACTTGAGCAAATTAGCATTTGTTTATGTTTATCTAGCAAGCTTTTAAATTGTTTTCATATTGAATTAAATCATTAAAAGTGAAATTAAAAGAAAGACTCAATTTAACCTCCCTTTCTTGGATTAATCCATATCCAACAATCTCCTCTACCGCTAGAATATACTTGCACTATGCTATAAAGACAACATTTCAATTGGCTATGGAGCAATGTAAATGTTGAGATGCACATCAAATGCCTAGAGTTAAGACATGACATTGTTGCAGACAAGAATTAGAGGTTTGAACATGGTAATCCAAAAAGCTTCAAACTCCTGTCCCAATCCCTCAAGCACCCTAAAAGCTTTGGCTAAGTAAAATAAGGGCTTAACTATTGAGTAGAGTTGGTCGGTTAAGCTCTTAAATTTGTTAAGGTGAATCGATAGTGGCCTCCCCGCTTTCTGAGGGAATGTATTTGCACATTCTCTTGCCTTTGAATGCCATGCCAAAAAAATCGCTCAACATCAATTGAAGACTCAAGCTTAAACATATGCCTAAGGACCTCTTCCAAGAAAGTCCCTATGATCTAAGACTTGACTTGGCAATCAATTTGACTCCATGATTCTTAGTTAGTATTTGCTATATTTACATTGACAATGAATAGGAATTGGGATCGTGGCTACATCTCTCCAGTAATGATGCTAAAGACTTTTTGCTTTTTAAGTAGAGACTTGATCCACATCACCTAAGGCAGGAAGTTACTTTCAGTTAATCAGATTGTGACAAGGTTCTCAACATTCACTGAAGTTGGGAACGTCTATGCTGGGCTGTTGGCAAGGTTTTCAGACTTGTCTAATTTTAAGAAGTTGGTTTCAGTTCTCAGAAGCTCTGTTACCAAATGAACTAGGTGAGTTATGGCTCGTCAAGGCAACGTTTGGTGACAGTGTAGTTGCAAGTTACAATTGGGAAATAGTATGGCGAAAAAGAAATAAAGCACGATCGCGCATAAAGGAGCATGCTTGTAATGAGTATAAGTGAAACTACAGAAGGAAAAGCTTATAAGTATGTCCGTTGGTCACAGATTTATACACTAAAGAAACAATAAACAATGGTGCATATTTGCACGTTCTGCATTTAATGTCTAAGTTCCATTAAGTTTCCAGCATGGTATGAGCAGTTCTGTAAAGGAAGTAGTGGTTGCTATTTAGTCTTCAGGATTGACACATCATCTTTTCTTTAATTTCTTATCTCATGGTGACTGAAGCCAATAGACTTAATCATATCACGTGCTACTTTGCATGGTGAGTTTTGTGTTTGTATCGCTAACAGAAGTACTCTCTTTTCGATTCGTTTAATTGCAACTTGGAGAGCTTCAATCTTGGTATGATCTCTTAGAACATATTGCGTTGACATGTTGAGCAATAGAATGCAACAACATTGTTAAATAAACAATGAAAAGTTGTCCAACATTGCTAAGGATTCTCTTCACACTTGTGGGCTTCTATTGATTTAAACATACACATTGCTCACATAAGATAATATCATAATTGTTTAATAATTTGACTAACATGATGAAGGAGCATGTTAAAATGAAGGAAATGAATCCTCTATTACTCAAAAATATATTAAAAACCCTACTTATAAAATAATAACTTTCACTATTTAATACCTTAGAGTTTCAAGTTAGATATAGGCCATGTTATATAAAGTTTAATACATATTGTCAAGAGACTCTTGGGTTTCAATTGAACAACTATTTCAAGAGAGAAAAACTAGTAGTGAAGAAAGGAGGCAGACAAGATCAACTTCCATAAGTTTGTCATCTTTTTTCTAATAAATTAGTTTAAATAATAATCTCAACTTACATATTATATGAATTGAACCCATTTAAACTTATATCAACTAGTTTTAAGCTCATCAACAATACTTGCGCATATCATTTGAATAAGATGTAATTTAAAATTACGTATAACCTAATCTAAATATGAAAATAAGACTAGATATTATTTGATTTTTATGGATAAATAAAAGAAAATCCTTGTAAGCATACTCGCTTTTATTACTGTGAAGGATGATAAACCAAGGTATCACATCTCTATCTCAACCAAAAAAAAAAAAAACTCAGTCCTTTCTCGTTTTTATTTGATTTCTTAATTTTGTAGTTTCCTTATTTGAAAATGGAATTGTAAATTATAATCTTCATTTCATTTTACTAATCTTTACAATGTGTTAAATTAAACTAACACTTCACACTAATATTTTTACTAGGTAATTTTACACCAATATATTAAATTAAAAAGCAGAATGATAGGGACACTGAAAGAACCAAGAGAAACAAAAGAGATGGGAAGGGACAGGCATCAACCCAATCTCAGACACAGCCCTCCGTAGTGGCCCAAACCTCTTGTCTTACATTAATGAAGCGGTCAAGTGCTTTCTAAATGCAAGATGGATTATAAAATATATAATCACAAGTTATTACAATGATTCGTAAACTCTCGCATTTAATAATCAGCCAAGCACAAGAACATCGGGAACAAAAGTGGTAAAACCATTAAATTAGAGGTTAGACATGGCAGTCAATCAATAATACGTAGAAGATAATAAACCTGCAATTTCAAAATCTTCACACCTGCTTCAATGAGCTTCAACTTTGTCTTAGAATCAGCATCCTTACCTGTTACTTGTGCAAATAGTATAATGAGAATACAGACTCGGACATCTGTGATAGTCTATGTGACAACAGGATACTAACACAAGCACCGAGAAGTTCATCAACAAAAGAAAAGTACAATTCTTCAACCAGCAGTACGGGAAAGTGACCGAACAAAAAAAAATAAAAATAAAAAAATAAACATCCTAAGTTTGAAATTCTGTCTTTTAGGTAGACCAATTGATTATGGAAAGGAAGAAACTATAAATAGCAAAACATTGA
Organism: Casuarina glauca; assembly: GCA_028551395.1. NCBI lineage: Eukaryota > Viridiplantae > Streptophyta > Magnoliopsida > Fagales > Casuarinaceae > Casuarina > Casuarina glauca. The sequence continues at coordinate 4,692,222 of CM052347.1, forward strand.
AATCAATAGCAACAACCTTTGTTTTCGTCTTTCTAAAAATTATTTGATATCTCTTTTGCTAGATTTTAGTTTCCTAACAGAACTCAAAAAGCTTATTCCTAAAATTTTAAGGATTGTATCTGCTTTCCCACATTAGTTTTAAGACTCATGTAGAATGTTCCCAATGACAAATGAAAAAAACGAATATGCATTTCTTCTTGTTGGGCCTGGGAATGAGGTGGTGGGTTGGGGTTTTGGGCATGAAGAAGAAGATATATTGATGGTATTCTAAACCTGACATTGTTTAAATCAACAGGTTGAAATTCTTGAGTGACCTGAGAAACCCAGTTGCATCTGCAAAATGGGCCACGCAACCAATTGAGCCAGCTTTCTGATTCCCGGGCATGATTTGCATAATCTAACATGTATCTGTGTAGACGTCTCAAATTATTGTCTTACTCGACCATGCCATCCCCCATCAAATCTTCTAGTCATAAATTATTAAGAAAAGAAAACTATTGAGCTACGAAGAAATTATTTGAAAATGATTATTATTAGTGGGCTTTGGGGCCTGCCATTCTTGAGAGTTGATCTACAAACAACTTATATTGAGGCAAATTAAGCATTAGGTAATCAATGTATGCAAGGATACAGGGGAACAAAGCAGGCAAGTGCAACTTTGAAGTAACCAGTCCAACAGTACTGGAAAGACATTGATGGCGTCCCTTTATTGGAAAAGCAGTCAGAAAGGAGCACCCTTATAAGAGGGACCACTTTCTGGGTTGTCCAACATCGAAATTCCAGGGATACACGTAAGTCTGACTTTGCGAAGAGCCAAAAACAAAATTAGCCCATTTAAACAAAAAACGATGATAGAATGAACAACCAGGGGGGGAAAAAAAGTAAAAGAAAAAAAGGTGTGCGGCTATGAAAATCATGATGGTACTAAGGTTAAAATAAAAAATAAAAAAAATAAAAAAGGATACTGAAAGCATATGAAAGAAAACATGGGGAAGTTCAAACCTGCCTTTGCAGCAATCTTTGAGAGGTTCAAAAGGCCTTTTCTGTCTACCATCAGTGACTGCCCGCTCTCCAGTGGCTGATATAGAGCTTTCACCACGAGAGAGAGCTAATACATGAAGAGTATCTGAAGCTGAAGAAAATTGATTTAGGAACACTTCATGAAGCTCCTGATGCTGTCTTAAAAAGATAGATAACTCTTCCGGGAATCCTTCTCCAAGCCTTTGACGCTTGGAAAATTGTCTCTTCTGATAAGTTCTCCAAAGACAAAATAACTGAACCCTCCACTAGGTACCATGCTCTCACGCTGCATAAGAAATCATCAAACCACTCTTAAGAAAGAACACAAGCATAAAGTAATACTAGGAAAACCAGATGATAGAAGACTCATGTTGTTTGCAATTGATGACAAAGTAGAACAAACATCTGCATGCAGAAGATACAAACTTCAAAAGAACAAAAAAAAAAAAAATTAAGTTTCTACTTTAGTCGAAGCTGGACTTAAACTTCCAAATATTTACGCATCTCATAATTTAAATCAGTAGCAAGGGTCAGAGTAAACTGGCAATTTTAAGCAAGTAAAAGGGGAAAAGAGCAACCAAGAAACAACCAAACCCATACTAGAAGGTTTCTAAGTAGTGCTGAATCATTTGGGTCGCAGCATATTCTCCAGAGAACTCTAGCACTCATGCCGTTTTGCAATGGACAACAAATGTGAGGAAAGCTTCCTGAGGATTTATCCTTTTTGCACTTCAGATCCCTCATTTAGATCCTGAAAAGATATCGGTTGTTAGGATATGTAAATAATCCACAATAGAAAACGATGACATCTTGCAGAAGCAAGACTATTAACCTGTTGCCTGCCATCGATAAAATATTGAACTTGTTGATAAAGAGAGTCAAAAAGCGTATCTCTCCTATTCCAAAACTCATCTAATAGACCTCTGTATTCTTCACCACGCTCAATTTTAGCAGTGACAGCACCAGCATATGGCTCAAGAAGAACTTCACTCAGTACTTCCAGATGACCATATAGATCTGATTTTGCAGATATATCAATTCCAATTGCTTCATTTAGCAGCTGAAGCATGAAGGCAGCAACGCTCCATAGCCCAATGCATACCACGGTTTGACAAGTCCATGGTGTTAAGCCCTCGGGGGGAGGATACCACAAGTGATTCTCATTTCCGTAGTGCATAGACCCATGAACTATGGTGGTGCGAGCACTTGAAAGCTTGCAAGCTCTTTGAATCTGAATCCAATGCGGCTGCTCCATGCTTATTACATAATCAAGATGTCTGTCTAAGCAATAAAATTACCTCTTCAAGTGCTGAAACCTTATTGTAGAACACCTCAGCATTATCTCTATCCTTCATCAGAATAGTATTTCAATAGGCTCTCTCACCAACTAATTGAATAAGATCCCAACGAGTGCCTGACATTTGACTTTCTACCCCTGACAAGGGAAGACAACTCCAGTTGAATGCTTCTGGCTAATCACCTTTTGCAGTTCTCTCAATTGGACCATTCCAGAGAGCTTTTCACCATGTTCTAAGATATTTTGCGTAGAATATCCTGTCAATAAATCTGTACTTTAGGCTGGAAATATTTTTACTTCTTTGATTATTTGTTTCTTTATTTCTTTTGCTTAAATTTTAATATCAAAAGCAAGAGTTGAACCCTAGATCAAACTCACTCCTCAATATGCCTTAAACTGAGTGCTGGAATAGATTTAAATGTATAAATGCACTAGCACTAAGATCAATGAACTACAAACCAAGATCAATTAAGTATCACATAAAGCCTACGCTCATAAGTACCAAATTGGGAAATAAAAGAGTATGGCCATAAAACTGATTTTAGGTAGAAACACAGGGAAGTTTCCTAAAATAGGCAATTGTGCGTACTCTGTCGAGAACACAGCTCCTCATGGAACTTGGATTGCGAAAAAAACTGGAAAAAATTTTTATGCTTCTGTTGCTTATCTGTGAGTTGGTTAGATACAACACCCATAGCCAAAATCTCAGCACCTCGCATTTTTGTTCAGTGTTTAGCTAAGGTGTCAACAATTGATTTGCTCAGCTAAGCAAAAACACTTGTTTCTCCATCCCTCTTGAATGCCCCGGTGCTCTGCAGCTTTTCCAGTGGGCCATCAACCTGTCCAGAGGATAGAAAATTGTGAAAAAGATGACTCAGTAATGTCTGAGATTCAACTTGGCCAATTCAACATGCAATTCCAGTCAAAACCTCTGTTTGTCTATCTCAAGCATCCCATGCTTCAGAACTAGCCCTTCTAGGAGCAGCATAGCCAGCAAATGTGAGGTTTCTTCTCTCTTCATGTGAAGATCCTTCATTTGAGCTGTCCTTGCATGACAAACTTCATTCCGGTGGTTCAACTCCACCAAGTAAAACAGCGTTTTCGGGTATTGGCCACATTCCTGCTTTCTTATCTAGTAGAATCCATGCACCTTCTTCAACATCACCTGAAGAAGGAAGGACTGAAGCATCTAGAACTTTTCCAGCATCATAAGGCAGGTCAAATTGATAAAGCTGAGTTCATCTTCGATAATAATGGGCAACTGTTGCTGTTCCATCACCAGAAAGTATGACTGCTGATCTGAAGGCTTCAACCCAACTCGAAGTCTCATAGAGAACAAGAAACCTTCATATTCTACTCTTGCTTTGGGAATTACTACTTGGATTGGAGCCTTTTTCTCCAAAACCCTGTCATTCATTGGCTCTATACTCACCCCGGATTTATATTGCATTGTCAGAAGAGAACACAGTGTGTAACTTGAACCACTAACCCGGTCCTTACAGAAGGTGGCAACCAGAATGGCAACCACCTTTCCATGATCGTTCGCATGCAGATCAAGAGGCCATATTCGCTTCTGATCAGCCAGATCCTTCTTAATACCCAAATCACCATCTGTGCCAATAATTTCATGGGATCAGAGCTTTAAGAATCACATATTAGGATTCATATTAATGCTAAAACGCTGTATCTCATGATCAGTCAGTAGAAAGAATTGTCCTTCTGATTCATCTGCAGAAATATGTGAAAAATGCCAGATCAGTGACCTTGGAAACACCTTTTTCCCTACAAGTTGACCCTTATCACCCCCTTGAAAGGATAGACTATGCATATCCTCATATACTTTCTTGCGGTTAATGCCAGTTGGACTGTAGTGGAATTGCCAAAGCTCACCATTTGAACTACATGCAATGGCAACACAGACATGTTGGGAACCTGGTACAGTAGAAGCAATCGATGAGTTCATTCTACTCGATCCAGCCAAACTACTTCCAAGACTAATATGTCATGACTGTCTGTTTGGGGTGGCCTTTCCATCAACAGGTGAAGAAGTCACCTCTAGTTCATTACAAGATGCAACACTTACGACATGAGTACTTCTCCCTTAGGAATAGACAACAGGCCAGTGTATAATAGCTCGATTTTTTTGGTTGCACAATATGAGACCAGCAGAGTTGAATTGCTTTACCACTTTCTTCGTCCTCCTAGATGTACTATCCAATTGACAACACAAAGCATCCAACAGTTCCTGTAATTACCATCCATATCTTTATTTTCTGATACATTTGATGGGAGTTCAAGAACAATACACTTCACTGAAGCTGTAGGAGATAAGTAGCCCCAAATGAAGAGTCTATTTCCACAGATAATCCAATCCTAGGTAAAGTACAACCCAATACAAAAATTCGTCATTATAGCAGCAAGCCAGAAGTATATAACGAGACTATTCCTCATGTTCTAGACACACATAACCATTAATCTCAACAGTTTCACTTTATAATAAATGGTGCACAAAAATACTGAACAGTAGTCAATCAATCCATATCTTCTAAATAATTAGTCAATATTTTCATCTGAAACTTTTTTTTATCATTGTGCGTATTGTCATGCTTGTGTTTAGTAGTTTTCATGCAAAATCAGTTAAGCCTAAGTAACTATAGACTACCATAAGGTTAAATGAATGTACTGCCCAATATATTTTATGCTTTCATTTCAAGTTTTTATATGGTAGTTTAATATGTAAGGGATTTTATTTTTTTTAAGAATTAGACTTATACTCTACCTTTGTACTTATCCAAGATATGGTTATTACGTTCAGCCTTATTGTTATTAATAAAATTTATCAAGGTATTGTCCCTATTTCTTAACCACAAAAAAAAAAAAAAAAAAGCAAACCAGCCCAGTGGATTGAATATTTCAGCCAGCTGAATTCAAACAAATCCGGCTGTCTTGTGCGGCCCAGGTGCATCTCGCGCGCCCAATTACATCGTGCAAAAATCTTGTATTCCGTGATCAACAGCCCCTGACCCAATGGTGCAAAAATCGTTAGTTTTTCATGCTTTCCTCTGTTTTCCTCAATAGTGTTTTAATCTTGTAGCATAAGCCGATTTGAGGTGATTAGAGTCCTAATTTGTGACCAATAGAGTGATTAATCACCTATTGAAGGACTTATTGTACAACCCAAAGGGGTTGCCAATAGTATATTGGCTTGTTTTCGTAGATGGTAAAGGACTCCCCTAATGATTTGCTAAAAGAAGTAAAAGTTGGATTAAGGAGTTTGAATCATTTAAAAAAGCTTAGGTTAATTTCTATATTGTGGTTGGATTTTATTGTATGTGTGACAATAGATTTAATTCCTTCAGAACACCTGAAAATAAATTGACAAAACAGATTACGTGCACCCAAAATAAATTAAAAAGGACATACCTAGGTCAACCCTCATAATCTAGGACCTTATAAAAATGAGCTTCTTCACCTCAACGGAGGTTTTTTTTTTAATCACCATTGACTTTTACAATATAGGGTACAGACATGTTTCTAACTTTTTTGACCAATCTATTTTATCTTTTTTAGTTATTAAATTTGACAATGGAATGAGAGGAATGATGTGGTTATTTTATCATCTTCTTTAAGTTTATTCCCAGCCGTCTAGGTAAAATTATTGTTAAATTCAACCTCAAATCTAATAAAGATGTAATTTCATGAAATTCTAAGAAGCACAATTTATGAAATTGAGAAATATATTTACATATAAGAAGCACAACAAGTTAATATGTTCATACTTTGGGACATACAATAAATTTGAATAAGTTTAAAAGACATTATAGGTACCTCACGTTGTTTAACAATTTTTAAACAAAATGTACATACAAATTCCTTACGAAAACTACTCATCTCATAAATAATCAATTCTATATGTAACCACGACTAATTCTATCCCAGTTGTCATATATACATTTTTGGTGGAGTGCCTACAACATGGCCATTGTCGTCCCAATTCACACTACTCATTCCGACATACACAGTGAAAGCAACGCCTGGAAATCTAGCTCATCGGGCCAGTCAAACTGAATTCGATTAGATGGCTAGAGTCCGTGGGACCAACACCAAATGGCATACAATACGACCATCTATTATGATGAAAAGAAGGTGGTTCTGTTAATGATAAAGTTAATACAATCACCTTCTGCAGCAACTGTAAGTGTTAAGTGGAAATGAAAAGATAATTGTGAAATGGTGAGGTGCTCGTACCGTTTTAGGCTTTACCTGTGTTAATAGTGCTAGAAATGGAGAAGATTTTGAAATGACTGGGGCTTGCATTACTCAGTTTTTCATTGTATCTTTTGTTCAGAAACAAAATGGATACTATCCATATTATTATTGGTTTCTCCAGGTGAGGAAAGTGGGATTTGATTTAAACTACATGAGCTTAGCTATATGGTGCTTAAATGTGTCCTTTATAATGGCAAAGTAACCACCGAAAACAAATCCATGAGGTAGCCTAAGAAAAATAAACTTCTTAATGGGTTACTAGTAGTTGGTGTGGCATTAATGATAAGCAAACTGTTTTTCAATTAAGCTTATTGCAATCTATAGTTTGTTATCTAAATTTTTGTATCCAGTTGCAGAATGCAGGCAACTATACAGATGGACCCAACTCTTCTAACCAAGCTAGATCCGACAAGTGGGCTATAATGCGCTGACAACTTGGCCTACTACGCATGAATAAGGTTGACTAGCTGATGGCATCTTTCAGCCTCATCTCAGAGGGAGTAGTTGGGGAAAAATAGAGTCCACGAGAAGCTCTCTCGCATTAGAAAGTTGTGATAAAGGGAAAAAAAAATGTGTAACTACAGTAGAAAAAAATGAGTGAAACAAAACCAAATTCTATGTGTTGAGTGGAAGGTATTCTGCATCGCTTGTATTTGACATGGTAGGCTATAGATATTAAAAGGTATTTATTTGTGTAATGACAATCTTTAAATGAATAAATTGACCTATAATAAATTATTATTTATGAAATAATATGTATCTTAAATTACTTATATAGTGACATAATATGTTATATATGAAAACTATATCTTCTCACTTAATGATAATTTAGTTCGTAAGTTAGATGATTCTTACCACTAGTAGTAATTTAATCTTAATAATTTAATCTTAAAAATCACACTAACAAGAAAGATGATTTATCTAACCATAATGATATAGAAAGACATAATAATTTTACTAATCATTATATATATATAAAGAGATAAAAAAAACAGATAGATAACAAATTTGACTTCAAGATAACTAAAAAAGAGTTAAAGAAAACATGGTTTAAACACAAATCATATGGTTTTGTGTTTTAACTTTGGTTCTTATTATATATTGAATGAATAAATAAAACTATTTCATCTAAGCATATAAAAGAGCTAGTCTTATTTAACAATGTTAAAACAATAAAACATAACTAAATTCTCTTCATTCATCTTCATGGACAGTCGGTCATGATTTTGAAAAAGGAAGATATCAACACTTTTGTTGTTAATGCCGCGACTTCAGGCGATGATTGACAATCGTCACTAAAAGGAGAACATGACATTTGAAAGTTAGGAGATTGCATGTTTATTGGATGACTTCTACCAGCTCAAATGCCACTATTTCTCTACTGTAACCCCCACGAGGACGTCTTCTAACTACCAAAATTTTCATTTCTTAATGCACAAGTTACGTCAATCCGTTGAAAAGCAAAAGGCAGCGTGCTGTTAATTTTGTCGAGTTGTAATGATTGTGGTCACAATTACACGACTCCATCACTGTTCCGGTACACTACACAAATCATTGTTTTATCTACCGTTCTCACCAAAGAATAGATGCGGTGGGCGGACCCCATCTTATCTTCAAGTTTGTCTGTGACTACTCCCTCGTTGGAAGACAGCTGGTCGTTTTCCTTTCCTAACTGTAAAAGTGACTTGGCATCACGGGAATCCTATAGAAACGTAGAGAACGCAATGATATGAGAGCAAACGCTGTGGAAATCTGAACCTGCATGTTGTTTACTTGAGTATTTTTGTGGGTTGTGTGCAATTTATAAACATGGCTTCTACTTCTGAAATTTGAAATATTCGATGGTTACATTTAGTTAGCTTCGGTATTCTAATATCCCTCTTTGATTGGGTATATTGATTATTACTAGTTTTTCTAATCATGTTGAGATATATTGATAGATCAAATATGGGAAGTCACTCAATTCTTCTTCGAAGAGGTAATTATGCCGAATGGAGTCGTTGGATGGCATCCGATTTGATTCAGAGGAATCTTTGGAGTGTTGTTATGTCACCCGAAGCTTGTCGGCAAGAACATGTTGAAGTTTTTTCAGGGGATTGGGAAGAAAAAAACTCTACTGCTTTGTGTTTGCTTAGGAACTCTTGCGGAGATGAAGCAATATCTAAGATTAGAAAGTGTACTTCAGCAAGTGATGCTTGGAATATTTTAGCAGAAAAGTTTACCGTGTTGAGTAATATTAGGAACGTTTTAGCAAAAAGATTTGATCTGTTGGATCATATCAGTAAAGGTCTTTATCTCTCTTGCTCTTCGCTTTGTCATTTTTTATGTGTATGATGCAACTAAATTCTGCCCAAAATGCAGATAACTTTGGGGATTGGGCTGTTCGGATGAAATCTTATTTGATTGCTCGAAATTTATGGAGTGCTATTGATCATTGGCATGAAGATGGTGAATCTTATTATGATCAGTTGGGGAAGGAGAAAGAGGCTCTACGGGAGATTCACGCTTTTTGCGGTAAGGAAGTGCTCTCTGTGATTGAAGATGAAAATAAGCCAGATCGTGCTTGGGAGAAATTGGTACAAAACTATGATGTGGAAATTGGTATTAAACAAGGTTTTTTCCTTTCTCTCTTTCACTCTCAATATTGTACATGCCTAAATATTTTACGTGTATAATGTAAATAAATTCTACTCTAGATGGAGAAAATTATGCGGATTGGAGAAGCTGGATGGAATCTGATTTGATGTTTCTTCAACTTTGGGAGATTATTGAACCATCCACTGACCCCATGGACCCAGAAGATGATGAAGTTGCGTCTGCGACTTGGAGGGAGAAGAATTTCAGGGCTTTAGAAGAGATTCGATTTTTTTGTGGATGGAGGGCGCTTTTTACCATTAAGGACGTAAGTTTGGCAAAAAGTGCTTGGAATATCTTGGAAGAAGCATATAACGAACCAGGTTTTTCGATCTCTCTAGATAATTTTTAAGTATCATTTAGAAAATGTTAGAGTTTATACACTATTGTATAAAATAGTATTTGTGGACATTGTCCCAAGATCATTAAATATTGAAGGGTTTGGTGTCACAAATCAAAATAAAGCATTCATAAGGTCTTTTGCGGTCCTTCACAAACTGCTTTCATTTGACTTTGTTCTCTGAACAAAAAAATTCAAATCTTGATAGTGAAACGCTTCGTTGAGGCTGTGAAACGTGGAGAAAGGGAAATTGCAGAGAAGTTACTCATACATCATCCACGTCTAAAGACAGATAAGATCACACCTCGGGGCGAGACAGCTCTTTATATTGCTGTGCTTGTGGAGAATGAGCAAAGTGTGGAATTGTTGTTGGAGCAAATAGAGTCAACGCACCCTCTTTGTACCTCTGATAATCGGGGTTTTACAGCTTTAGGCATGGCAATCATTCGTGGTAAGAGCCTAATGGTGAAGTGTATGCTGAGGAAGAAGAAGGAATTGATCGGAGTTCAAGTCGCGAATGAACGTATACCAGTTGTACTAGCTATTGAATATGGGAATAAAGTTTTAGCCCACTATCTCTATAAAAGAACTCCAGTAAGAGTTCTAAAGAAAGATAAAGGCATTCATGGTGCCACAGTTTGTACTCATGCTATATATAACGGAATGTTAGGTAAGTAATGTTCCTCTGACTGTCCATTATTCATTCTTTCAATAATCTTATAGTTCACAATATAAGTATTCTTCTGTACTCATTGTTTTTTGTGACGTGACATAATGCTATAGAGATTGCTTTAGACTTAATCAGGCAGCATCCACCTTTGGCTCTAGCTGTCGACATGGATGGTTGCTCCACTTTGTATGCATTGGCTTCTACGCCTAATGCATTTTCGACTGACAAGCAACCTGTGTTTTGGAAGCGATGGATCTACTTCGTTTGTCATCACTCTTTTGGCAGAATGTTCAATTGTTCAGGTATTTCGCAAACTCCATGGATATACGAGTTTAGTTCTAGAAGCATATTATATGTAAGCATTATATGTATTATTGCTCTAGCAAGAGCTTGCCTTTGTATGGTGAATTCTAAAAAATGAAAAAAAAGAAAAGAAAAAGAAAGCAGAAGATAAAGATTGCAAGAGTAAGAAGTGTAGTTTATTTTGCATTCTGAAAATAAAAATAATTTTTTAGTTAATTTATTCATAAAACAATGATTGATCATATATGCAACATACTTGTCTTATTCTATTAATGTTTTTATTGAGAATGCTAGGGCATAACCTATGGTGACATTGAATCTATACTATTAAGTTTTTTGAAAAAGTACTTTAGTTAATAGAATATATATATATATTGAGAGTTTCTTTTATAGTTGCAGCACCAAGCCCATAACTATATTAGGATATTTTAACCCACTTGTCAGTTGTATTTGACTTATATTTAAAATGAATAATCAATTAGTAGTTGTTATTTCAAACTATTTATTTAATTGCTTCATTAATTGTTCTATGTCTCTTGAAATATAATTGTTATGTGAAATTTACTAATGATGGTACCGAATTCTTACTTCAATTTTTTTTTTTTTTTTTTTAAAGAAAAACGAATCCAATCAATTTCAACCAGGGATGATAGCCAGGTGAACATTCAAATTGAACGAATGCAAATTAATGAACCAGGTATGTATTTGCACAAAATTTCTCCCCCTAAACTTTATTTTGGTAGAATAAGGATCGAAATTTAACTTCATTTTTTTCTCTTCTTGTAAAATAATAAAACCATGAATCCATATCCATAACACATTCAACTCCACATCTTAATTTTTCATCCAAGAGAAGACTTTAGGAATAATCTAGATTTAAATTAGGTGTACCACCTATGAAATGAGAAATCATTTATCCCATATAGAAGAAATTCACAAGAAAGAAGTTCTCCATTAACATAATCATGACTTAATAACAAAGGCTAAACAAATTTAGTAGTGGTGGAGCATTTGGTACTAGACTTTCAGGTCACCACCACCTCACTAGAGGGCCCTTCTTTAACATTGACATATATATTATGATCCTTAACAATTCTAGATAATACGTTTCTTATTTTGGGTTGAAGACATCCATTTGTCAACTCAAGGTGATCTTGGACATTATAAATTTGCTCAATAAGACTATCCTCAATTTACTTATCCACCTTAACATGATAAGCATTTCCTCCTCCCTAGTCGGTTTCTTTTGTCTCTTTGCCTTTTTCTCATACTAGCCAATTGTTTTTTTTTTCTCATCTACCCCTGTAGGTTGCAACTTTATCTTCTTATGAGCTCTTAACTTAGCCTATTATCTTATGAGGTATCTTGCAAGGACTCTTGTTAAGGTTGATGAAAATGGAAATAACAAAACAACCTCACGTCAAAGATCAATTACCTAATTCCTGCTTGATCCTTCATATGTGATGTTTCTAATTCATTGTTGTTCATACTATAGCCATGTGCGTCAATAAAATTAATCTCTCCTCCATGTTCTCCTCAGCACCCATTTGATTAATTGCCCAAACTTGTGCTTGATTTTCCTCCTCCAATTCAATCAAAATAAAAGATAACTTTCTAATAATAGCATCATCAATTTTTCTATGAAATGTATTGTGGCTAAACTCATACTTGAATTCCTCCCATCCATCAAGAGATATCAAAGCCATCACATCCAAGAAAACCACATCATATGCCTATAATTCAAGGCTAAACTGTCATAAGCTTTTACATCAACACACTCATCAAGTAGGTTTTTTAATCCTTGTCTTTCTTTTCTTGATCCACCACATGCACCATAATCATGTCATTAACCACAATCTTTTTGGCTACATTCTTGACTTTGTCCATTTGTGCATGTCCTTTCTCAAAAAGCCTATTATCATAACTACAACAAATAGGTTGGTCTAAGGAGACTTAGATTCCACACAACCATCCATCAACGGGACTTCATCTCCACCTTCATTTGCATATACAATAGCAAATGCATTCTGAGACAAGGAGGAAAATATGAGTCTCTATGTAAAAGGGTCGAAATTGGTAGGGGGCATTAGTTTTTGGCTCAACGATTGAGGTAGAAACATTATTTGATGTGACAGTAGTGCATCCCACAACATTTGAGTGTCATTCTTTGTCTTTCTTGTGCCGTTCCTTGACTTCCCATCAATTTGTGCTAGCTTTTCAATCCTATCCTTACATAAACATGCTTTGATCTTCTTGTTTTTGCAAAGTTTATTCCTACAAATAAACACATCATGTTCTTGTATATGGTAAAATGTGCAAAAACTAATATTCCTTTCATAAAAAAGTTTTTGGCCATTCCTACCCTTATTAAAAGCCTTAAGATAGCTTCTAGCTCCCAAAAGGTTAGATAAATCCATCTTCACAAAAATTCTCACAAACATGGAGTTTTCCAAAAATAATGTGTGGTCATCTATCTTAAATATCAACCAAGGAAAGTTAGTATACCTTTCAAATATGAAGGATTACAAAAAGATAGAGGTAATTCTAGCAAATTAAGCCATAATAGGGCTATTGGGATTGCTCACACTTGTTTAAATCTCAAGACCATCCAATGAGAAGAAATCTAAAATTCTCAAACTTTTACATTCAAAAAATAATGTTGTAATAAGATCTGCCTCTGAAAACAAATGAATTTGAATGCTTCAGGGATCCATTCAACCAACAATGGTAATTTGAGCTAAACCCTACAAGGAGTTTAATGGTGCCTAAAATTATCTACCAAAAGACATGTTGAATTGAATCTTGCTATAAGGGTAAACTAATGAAATTTAGAAGCTTGCCAATATTTAGATGGAGATGCGTAGAATTTTGGTCCTCCCTCATATGTTGTTGATTCTTTTGGGTGGAATTGTTAGCACCAATGGGAAGGAAGAATGCTAGAACTTGCTTGAAAGAACCAAAAGATATGACAGCTATTTAGATCTAGGCATCCGCGCAGGAGACGTAGCATTTAATTAGAAAGTATGGGGTTGGGGTGGGTTCACTTTAGACATGTGAATGGGCTTGAGTAAGGGCCTACCAAATAGAAGGCTTGACAAGGATTAGGCATTCGAAGCTACTATCACAGATGTCGTCATTGGTGTGGGAATCATAGAAGTTATTGCAACCTTGAGATTATTATCTAACCATTTGTCATTATTATCTAAATCTAAGTACAGTCATTATCTTTTCTAAATTTGAGTTTTTAACTAAATATTACGGTTATGCATTTCTTGGGCACTTTGTTTTGTTGGATCTTTCTTTCCGTTGTTGTTGATCTTTGTTTGTTGCCTTGTGTGTTGACCTTGGGAGTCTTTTCATAGTACTTTAAAGTGCCAAATTTTTTTCATTTTTTTGTTCCTTTCCCTTATTTATTCATCTATTCATTCATATTCTTTTTCCTTATTATAAAACCCAAAATCCAACCTAAAGATTAGATTATGAGTTGCAATGATTGTTTTTATTTTTAAACATTATCTCAAGGATCGTCTTCTTTTAATTTAAGACTTTTATCTTCAATAACAATACTTTAAACTTAAGGTTGAGTGGAATGAGCACTACTTTACACATTGAACATACTTAAAAAGCTTAAAGTTGCATAAGAGTTCAAATCAATTAACCTAATTCTTATACTATATTCTAAAGCTCAAAATATAACTAAATAACCAACTCATGAGTTAGAAGTATCATGATCCTTCTCCTCAACACCCCCCCCCCCCCTCCCTCTTCCCTTTCTCTCCACCTCCTCCTACTCCTCCTCCTCCTCATTCTCTCTTCGACCAATTAAAAAAAAAAGGTCTTAACCATGAAGGTAATTTTTATAATCTGAATTGCGATGAGGCAGACCAAATCAATTTCAAAACCATAAATCTGTCCCGAATATCTGGTCTAAAATCCATCTAGTGAGCTATCTCTAATTGTGCTCTGAAATTCTTTGGATTTTTTACTGATAACAATATGGAAGGTAATACTCGAATAATGTTGATCAGAACCAGAACGAAAATTATCAGATGAGAAACTAGTGTTGCTCTTCTTATCGAGACAAAAAACCTAGTCATTTTTTGTAAATTATTTTCAACTTGTAGGTTTAGGTAATTGTACGGGTTTCCTACATAATTAAAGAGCAAGACATTTTAATGATGGGAGTACGTACAAGCTGCAGAACATATAGCGCAATTGTACCATTAATACTTCATTTTCTTCATTGTTAGCAATTATTTTCTTTTGTGGATAACTGTCGTTGTTTACTTTGTAGTGCCACATCCTCCCTGTAAACTCTTGATTATACTACATCTTCAATCTGTTTTATTTTTTGAGTTATTTGTTGAACTTTCTTGTTCTTCTCTTTGTTTCGCTTAATGTTTTATCTATAGTCTCATCTAGTTGAGTCGGTGTTATTTTAATTTTTGCAAAGGATTTGAGGATTTGGAAGAAATGGACTCATTGTATCTGGCTCAAGAACTTCTGCATAGTTTATGCCAACAAATATCAATTTCATCTGACGAAGATAGGACCACCGGTGGCGTTTCTTCAGCAGTCAATCTTGCTACCCGGGAAGGGATGTTTGAGTTTATTGATGAAATATTGAAAACTAATGACGCTATCAAGAGTAGTATTGATGAGAGTGGAAGAACCATACTTGCTAATGCAGTCTTGCACCGTCAAGCTAAAATCTATAGACATTTACTCAAGTCTCCTGAGAAGAATGCAATGATAAATTCTCTAGACTACGACAAAAATAACTTATTACATATGACAGGGATGTTGCCACTTCCCACTCAGCTAGATTTAATCACAGGTGCAGCCAAGCAAATGCAATATGAAGTACGATGGTTCAAGGTCAGTATACTAGCACTTCTAGCTATAATGTTCCAAGTTCCGGATGTTTAGAAGGAAGAAAGGACAGTACTTATTTTATAGGATGAATATTTCACTAAATTCATAGTTAGATTAATCATCCTTGTGGCCAAGAGGTGTCCGAGTTGTACCAATATTTATATTGACAATTAGCTTCTAAGATTAAAAAAAATGATTTTTCTACCTAAAAACTAGACAATCATAAAAAGCCTAATTATGATCTAATTTCATGTACAGAAAAATACGAATTCTCTAAATATCATTTGGTAATTTGGTATATGGAGACATCATTAACGGTGACTTCCTCTCCATGTGAGTTTAAGTTGTTCATATTTGGGCTCCAAAAACAAAATTAAGGAAGATTCTTATCTAGTTTTGTGACAAACATTAAAATCACTAACATACAACAAATATTTTTGAATGACTAATATAGAGATATAACCTACAACAAACATGGAAGTTTAAAGTTGTTCATATTGGACTAAAATTTATGTATTGCTTGATAGTTCTTCAGTAGGCTCCAAAGAGTAAAGCCGAGAGGAAGTGCCTATCTATTTTTGTAACTAACTGCCACTTTAGTTTCTACAACATGTATGACTCTTTTACTCTTCTACAATAGTTAGTTAAACATTTTGGTGTTCTATATTTTAATCATATAAGATTGAAATTACTTACCTGTGATACACATCTTTAGGTGACTAATTACATGCATCATTTAAGTTATGTTATCAAATACTGTCTAATGTAACAAAATTTTTCTGGAGTGAGGCCACATCATTCTTTGATTGATCTTCATCGAACAAAGCTGTCTTTCGATTGCCTTTCTTCTTAAGACTTAGTTTAACAAATGCAGATGGTGGAGGAAATTGTCCCTGCCATAATGAGAAAAGCCAAAAACAACGATGGTTCAACCCCAAAAGCATTGTTTACAAAAGCGCATGCTGCCCTCAGAACAGAGGGAGAGAAATGGATGAAGGAAACGGCAACTTTTGGTACAGTGATTGTTACTCTTGTTATCGCCGTCGTATTTGCAGCATGCTTTACTACTCCAGGTAGTTACAATCAAGCAACAGGCTTGCCAGTACTATTAGATAACAATTTGTTTAAGGTCTTTATGGTATGTAATTCCATATCACTCGTTTCCTCCTCAACTTCAGTGTTGATGTTTCTGGCTATCCTAACATCGCGTTACGCAGAAGAAGATTTTCTCAAATCCTTACATGTGAAGATGATGATAGCGCTTTCTGCTCTTTTGTTTTCTGTTGCAATCATGATGACAGGCTTCTGTTCTGCTCTTGTGTTAGTTTTACACGGACAACCGGCGATTTTTGTCCCTATCATTTGTCTAGTTGGTTTGCCAGTCACTTTGTTCATAATTATACAAGTCCGTCTTATTATTGAGATGAGCAAATCCACTTACGGATTTATCGTATAGACATGAAACCCATGTTGTAATGTTTCCATTGTTGTATGTTGTATCGGTTTCCTTCTATAATTTGCATGTAAGCAAAACTAAACTTTATATTTTATTGGACTGATGACGGATGAATTTTAAGTTGCTTTGCAGACTTTGCATGTCTGTATGGTTTTAACCCTATCGTCATTTGCATTAATAAGCTACTGATTACTACTTATAAAATTATTATTTTTTATTATTTCTAATTATTTAGTTACGATGACAAAGGATAAAATCTGCATGACCCAATCTGCAGTAGGATTGAACGAAAAAAAAAAATAACTGCGGTGGGAGATTGGACTTGGGAGATTACGTTCAAAACCTAAAGAAGTTCTATTGTGCTCCTAGTTTGTTAGTGTTCAATGCTACAAGGTTATCAACATTTATACGTTGATATTTATGACTTCAAATGTAATACTTTACAAGTTCAAATCAAAGAAACTAAATTCACGAGTTTTAGGAACTATTTAATCTTTTAACTTAAAAAGAAATTAAATTTCTCAATCCAACTAAGAAAAGAATGGTGGTAAATCATACGCAATTTCTTAATTGTTATCCAACATAAAAATGGACATGTTTAAAAGAAACTAGTAATACACATGCTTGATTTTGTTATCTCTCCAATATAGTTATTTACTTTACATTGAAAAATGAGAAAGTAATAACAATATTACTAAATAAGTCCACAAGCTCTATTGACATATCTTATAAATGAAAATACTAGGTCTAAATCTAAAGTCAAAGTGAGTTGTGTTCTTCAATAAACACTTTATATATAAGTCCAATTTGTGGTAGCGAGCTATAAGCAAGCAATGCAAGGCTTCCAACTTTTGAGCTCTTCTATTTTCCTATTGAAGGCCAATAAATCAATGTATACTAATTGTTTTGGCTGTTGACTACATGAATGAAAAGATGGCTATCTTTATGATCTCCCTCCCTTTAAATGTCTAACAACTTAGCAAGGCATCTATGGCATCACAATTTGTAAACATGCTATATATAACAAGATGTCAGGTACGAACTATTTCTTTAATTAGCCATTGGTCATCTCAATGATGCAGTATAAGTTTCTTTGTGCTTATTTGTTTTGTATGATGCCACCACATAACAAGGATTGCTTTGCACTTAATCGAGCGTCATCAAACTTTAGCTGTTGCTGTGAACGTGGATGGGTGCTCTCCCTTGTACGCGTTGGCTTCTACACCCACTGATTTTCTTTTGTATTTGTTTCTGTTGCATTGCTGCATTGTGTGGCAATGCGATTTTGGGTGCTCTAAGGCTCCTTGATGGATGTCCAGCAGATATTTCCCGGTAACAATCTTAAGTGGAAGGAAGCACCGTCCTCGGTTTCCATCAGGAAGCTGTGAGTTTTTGTTCAATTTAGCTTTGTGGCAAGTTCAAACTTCATTGTGGATTTTATGTTGTAATTTTGCTTGTGAATGTTGGAAATAGTTTCAAACGAGACTTCATAACATTGAATGGTTTTGGCAAAAGCAAACATGAATGTCTATGTTGCTGGTGAAGTACCAATATTGTTCACAGTATCAATGTCTCGGTTTCGCAAGAATCCTAGTGGAATAGACATCTTAATTTAAAGGACAGTGCTAAGATGAGCCGTTTCAATCAGTAGGGACGAAATGGCAACCAACAGAGGTGCTACCAATATGTAATAATGAAAATTATGGGGACCAACATATTGGTTACATATGGTCTAGTAGTTCACTGGCTTCTGTAGGCAAGTGGTGCCTCTCCCTCTTGAGAAGTGAAGGTCTTGGATTAAATAATGGGGAAGAAGGCAATTATGTGGGGGAAGATCATTTGGTGCAGTCCAACCTACTATCAACATTTAAGAAAGTAGAAGAAATAAGCATAAACATTCTTGCTAACTGGTAGATATAAGATACAATCCAAGTGAACCATAAATGTTCCAGACTTAGTTTTCGTAATCTATCAGCTGGTTGCAAAGGTGACTGAATGAAACCAATATGTACTACTAATTTGATGTTTTCATTACAGAAGTGCTATTGGGGGTTTCTTTTATAATGACAATATCTTATACACCAATAATAGGAATTTTATCTTTTTAATAGTAATTTTATTTTGGTAAGTATCTTATCCATCATACTTGAAGTTGTGCTCCTGTTTAGTGATAAAAGTTATCATCATATTTGTGAAAGATGGGTGGATACAACATATTTTCTTCATGGCACTTACATTGAACCTTCTTGCTTAACTTATTTTCCTTGAAATTATCAATTTCAAATGAGATTCATGCACGAAGCTATCTATGAAATTGGACAACTTGGACGCAACTTTGATTCTTCAAAGACCATAAGTGAGCCCGCACAAGGAGGCCATCAAGGCAAACCTGTCTGCACTGCTTGCAGCTGACCCTTTTGGAGTAAACCTGAATGCAAAAACTCATGAGAAGGTTGATGGCCTTGGCGAGAATATGGGTATTGCAGCCCCCACTGTGGTTCTCCTTATGGGGAAATTAAAAAAAGGTTCCCATAAATGTTGTCTAAAGTGTAAAATGCAATATGTCATTAGTATTGGTAGATACTGCATACAGAGACCCAATCCTTTGGTTGGAGTAGAAATATTTGTGATAATGACCGAAAAGTAGTTAGATTTGAAGGTCTTCCTCAAAGGATCCTATTGTTTATCATCTATTAATTTGGAAAGCTTGATCTAACCATTTTTTTTGGTCCGAAAAGATGCATATAAATGCATATGGATTTGATCGTGGCTAATATTTTGACCAAAAATAAGCCGATAACATACAATTTCTTCTTTAGTGAGATCCACGAGTAACTTGTCCCTTCAAACTTGTCTCAAGATCAGCTGGTCACAACTTTAAATGATTCATAGGTTCTATTGAATACATTCATAGTATCATGGCTAATAACACCTTCTTATTTGTCTAGGAACGAGGTTTACATGTTATCACTGGAAGTGGTTGTTTCCATTGCAAGAGAAAAATATATGATGATTGAGTAAGAAAATTGCATGATTGACATAACAGAACGTAACAATCAAAGTTTTAACTGCATTGAAGTCTCTAGAATTCTTTAATTCATTCAATATCTGGAATACCCAGTTCTATTTTGCTAAGAACATGGCATGAATCACAAGGGATCTGGCTTGGCAATCCCCAGTTTACGGGTCAATGTCAGGTGGACGCTCATTTTATTTTGTCTTCTCCCTACTCAATGGTACATTTTTCAATGAATGTCACACGTCGGTGAGTTGGAACATTATTGTTTTATTGGAATTATCGTGTGTCTAGTCAGATCTCAAATTTTCTCTAAATGTAACAACGGGCTGGACGCCTTCTACCTACCCAAATGTCACAATTTTTAATGCAAAAGTTGCCATTAGTCCATTTTTATATAAAAAAAATTACTCGTAGTTTGTCAAGTATTAATGAGCAAGTTGCTCTTTATAGACTTTGGGTAACTGATCAGTTCTTCAAGTTTGTTAGCAGGTGAGCGCCACTCCCCATTGGGACTTACAAGTGGCAGTTTCAGAAGACAGGTCGTCCAACTCTGTAAGTAATAATTTTCTTTTCTTTTTTAAAACATATAATCTGCTTGCTTGGATGTTTGGATTTTGGAGTTTGATTTTCACTTTACTAGTTTATATTTACATGAAGAAAAATGTTAATTTTGTAGAAGTTCGAAAATATATACATATTTACAGAAGTTAGTGTTGTTGAACCTTTCCTAAGAATGTGATAGCTTTGCAACAATCGCACTCTACGTTGAGCAGTTTCTAAAGAGATTAAGAAAACCAAGATTCATATTTTTCTCTTCTAGCTTAATGGATCTGAGAGTTTTCATATCTATATCTAAGAAATTGAAGTTCATAATATATGTAGAATTTATTAATTTTTGGACAGTATGATAACTCTATTTTTATAGAGTTATTTTACCTATTTTAGGCAATAAATAACTTTAATAATTGTGAGAAAATATTTGAACTCCTCTTTATTTACCTAAATTTATCTTGTTTATGTAGCACAAGAAGGCAAGGAGAAAATGGATGAACATGGAGAACCTGATGCTTATTGTATGGCAAAATTGTAATATCAAGATCAAGAGAGTCAAGATGGGCTTGGACTTTGGATGATTGTTATTAGATTTTATTGTTATTGGGTTTTCTAAATAATTAGAAAACCTAATCATATTAGGAGTTCAAAGCCTAATTAAATTAGGAGTTCAAAACCTAATTAAATTAGGAGTTCAAAACCCAATTGTTTTAGGTCTCTAAAACCCTGCTCTACTAGGATAAGAGATAGGTCTAAACCTAAACCCTATTTAAAAGAAGAGAAGAGACAAAAGAAGGGGGAGGAGGAAATTGAGCATAACTCAAGAAAGAGGCCAAGAATTCAAGGTTTTCTTGAAGCGAAGACAAAAAGGGTGACAGACTTCTTGTTCTTGAATTCAAGATGCTTTCTTTATTTCCTATTACTAATCTTCCTCATTATTTCTTTATGTTTTAGTTTATTTTTGTTAGAGCTACGATGTAACCTAATTATGATGGTTTGAATCTTATGATTATTATGCTTTGTAAGATATTTTGTTTATGTGAAGTTACATATTACTATGTTTAATGCTTTTAAGTGATTAGCTACCACTTGAATGATCTAATTTGCATGTTTGAGATCGACAAGAGATGATATGCAGTTGCTTCTTGTAATTTGTAACCATATATTAAATATGGATAGACATATACCATATTGTTTGTGTGGCTTTCGGTGTAAACTAGGAATGTTCATAGATCCTAATGCATTTGGTTTGTTTCAATTCACATATAGAGATATAGTGAATTAATGAACTAAGTAGGTTTGCTATACCTAGACATAGGATAGTAAATAAATTAGGAAGTTCTACCATCACATAGATATTATCCCTCTTGCAAGCATAAATAATCAATATTAATACCTAGTAATTATGGTAAAATCATATGCTCTAACATATTTCTTGTATTTAATTTTCTTAGATTTAGTTAGTTAATCTATCATCTATCAATTTAGTTTGTTAGATAAATTTTAGGAGTTATTTACTATTAGTAATTAGTTGGCTTAGTAATCACCAATCTCTGTGGGATGATATCTTTCTTATCATTATATTACTTGTTCGACATATTCACTTGCATTTAGAATTTCACCAAACACAGTATGAAACACTTGTAGATAGTAGCATATACTTAAAATAGTAGTGATCTTGATAGTTACTAGATGTGTTGATGATGATAGCTGAAAATAAAAAAATGTAACGATAATGTGAAAAATAATGACATGTGAAATCCGAATGACAATGATGATAAAATTTTACAAAGTACATCATTTTTCACGAAATATGTATTTTAGAGCTGGATAAATGACAATTCCATAGGTATTAAATGAATTACTTCATTTGCTATAATTATTTGTATAGTAAATACGATTCTTAAAGCTATACTGAGGCTTACACTTATAATATTAAAATTTTAATTTGTATATGTTAAAATGATTATTTATAAATACTACTGTTACATATTATTCTATGCTAACAATATTTATAAAAATATTACTTAAGGTTATAAGATATTCCGTTAAGTACTTTTTTCAATAGTAACTTGATCATCTCAATTGAATAATTCTAAGTTCTTGATTTAAAATACTTTTTTCTTGTTTAAAGTATTTCTAAAAGACTTAGAATAGTTGATTGTATTACTTTTGTTTTATTTTTATATATAAATCTAACTCTATCCATACTCTTCGGGTTCTCCAAAAACAGGAAGTCAATATTATGAACTTTCAAATTATACTTACCGTAATAGGAAATCAATTTAACCTAAAATCGGCCGTAATTTAAGCATGCGTTAAGTTTTACATAAAAAAAGAAATTTGAAATGAGAAGAAAAATTACTGACAGAAAACTATAGATTATTAATGCCATAACCATAAAATTTAGAATTCAATCGTGGTTAATTAATAATTTGAAATTAGTTAAGAAAAATCAATAAAGGAATTCCTACTATTACAATAAACAATTTTTGTTAACATTGTTTGAATACACTGACATATTAAACATGGAAACTGCCTCAATTATTCTTTGTGAAGATAATTATTCAGAGTGGTGTGTTAATGTGAGACAAAATTTGAAAGCCCAAGGTCTATGGGACATTTTAACATCCACCGCCAGAACTTCTAATCAAGAACAAGATGAAGTTGCTTCAAAGATTTGGAGGGAGAAGAATTTCTAGGCTTTACAAGTGATTTGCAATTCTTGTGGGTGCAAAGCATTTTCTATGATTTATAAGACTAGTTCGGCGGCAGAAGCTTGGAATACTTTGTCAAAGAAATACATTCAGAGCAGTATTATAACAGGTCTTTATCACTCTCTCGTTATTCCTCTCAACAATGCATCTGCTTGAGCATTTAATGTGAATAATAAAATTAATGTATACCTTTGATAAAGATAATTTCATGTATTGGAGGGTGCGGGTGGAAACCTATTTGGTGAAGCAAAACCTTTGGCACATTATTGAGCCGACCACCAATCCTCCTACGCCACGAGATGGGAAACGCGAGAATACTGAGGCTTTACAGGTGATTCAGAAATTTTGCGTACGGAAGGGACTTTCTAGGATCAACGGGATTACTTTAGCAAGCAGAGCTTGGAAGACTTTGAAATAAGAGTATGAGCAGGATAATATAAGCACAGGTCTTTATCTCTCTCTGTCTCTCAACAATTCAACAATGCACATTCTTGAATATTTTACACGTATTTCCTTTATAAAGGTAATTTTCCCAATTGGAGTGCTCAGGTGAAATCTTATTTGCTTGCTCATGATCTTTGGAGCATTGTTGAATCAACCACTAATCCCCCATGGAAAGAAGATGATGATGCAGCTTTTGCGAATTGGAAAACCAAGAATTTCAAAGCTTTACGGGCAATTCAGAAATTTTGCGGATGGAAAACACTTCCTGAGATCAATAAAATTAGATCGGCACGAGGTGCAAACCTGACCAATCCATTCCTAGATTACTAAGTCCATTTGAGGGCTGATCCTTTAAGCCTGAACGGCCCACCCCAAGATTGTTAAGTTGATGGGGAGTCGAGCTCAACTGGCCCGTTCTTATATCATGTGGATTGGCAGGCCAAAGTTGGAAGCCCGACTTGCCTGTTCTAAGATTGCTTAGTTGATTGGCAGTTGAGCTCAACAGGCCCACTCTTAAATCATAGTATGGATTGGTAGGCCGACGTTGGAAGCCCAACCTACCTGTTCCATGATTTCTGAGTTGATTGGTAGTCGAGTTCAATCGGCCTGTTCCAAGATTGCTAAGTCGATCGATGCGCCGATAATGGGAGTCCGACCGCTTTGTTCCTAGATTGCTGTGCATATTGGTGCACCGATCCAGAGGGCGGGTTCGGCCCGTGTCTTGAGTGTTGCTCCATCTCGCAAGTCGACTTTGGTTCGAGCTAAATCGGGACATGTCTCGAGTACTTCCTTCATCCACGTGAAAATTGGTCAAAGTAGACGCCCTCGTAGAACTTAATTGGGACCGACCGCTTGATGTAGACACCTGCGATGCAGAACTTGTAGACCCCCTCGAAGTATAACTAAATTGGGACGGACCACTCGATGTAGACGCCTGTGACATAGAACTTGAAGACCCCTTCGACTTAGGTCTTAATGGGCCAATATGTCAATAAATATCCTGAATTCACTTGCAATCTACTCAATATATGCCCTAGAGGTAAAGCTGAACTCGAATATGTCCGGATAACTACCCTGATTCACAAGCAAACTGCTCGACATAGACACCTATGATGTAGACACCTATGTGTCACAAAGAGAGAATGAAGAAACACATATTGTGGGAATTTCTGGTTTATTGCTTTCTTGACAAAGATGTACAAAGACTTGTATATTTATAATACAAGAACAAGCTAAACATGGAAATTATACAAATTAAAGTAAACAATATTTTCCTACTAATTACATGAACAATTCCTAAAATAAGATCATGCCATATGGAAAGAATAAGTTGCCAATATTGGAGAATAAACATGCGTATCTCCAACACTCCCCCTCAAGCTGGTGGTTTGGGCGGTTTGTAAACGTCAAACATACCAAGCTTGCTCAATAGGTACGCATGTTGTCTTTGACAAAGAGCTTTGGTGAAAACATCGGCAGGTTGTTCTGTAGTCCGTATTTCTCGCGTTTTGATAACTCCTTCTTGAATCTTATCTCTTGTGAAATGACAATCGACCTCGATGTGTTTGGTACATTCATGAACCATAGGATTTGCTGCCAGTTTAAGAGCAGCATCATTATCGCAGAAAAGAAGGGTAGGACCCCTTGTGTGGACTCCTAGGTCTTGAAGAAGTCCTCTCAACCAGATAACTTCACAAGTGGTTTTAGCCATGGCACGATACTCGGATTCAGCAGATGACAACGAGACAGTAGACTGCTTCTTCATTTTCCAAGACAACAAAGAATTCCCAAATTTTATGCAAAATCCCGTAGTCGATCGCCTACTCATAGGACAAGTGGCATAGTCTGTGTCGCAGTATGCGGTCATTTCCATGTTGCAATTTCTAGAGAGTAAAATTCCCAATCTGGGGCATCTTTTCAAGTATTTAACTACTTTTAAGGCTGCATTCATATGAGACTATTTTGGATTATGCATGAACTGACTAAGAATATGCACTGCATAACAAATGTCAGGTCTTGTCATGGTGAGATAAATAAATTTTCCAACTAGTCTCTGATAGCTTGAAGGATCCTTGAGCGGGGGATCTGCATCCAATGGTGAAACTCCAACGTCATAATTTGGTGTGGTGAGATTCAGATTTTGTTCAAAAGGAATGACGGCAGGTTTGGATCCAGAGAGTCCAGCATCAGAAATGATTTCTAAAATGAATTTCCGTTAACTGATAGAGATGCCTTTTTCTGAACGAGCAATTTCAATGCCCAAATAATATTTGGGTGGTCCCAAATCTTTGATATGAAAGGTGGAATGCAAGAACTTTTTGAATCGCTCAATAGCATGAACATCATTACCTATGATCAAGATATCATCGACATAAATCAACAAATAGATGGAGGAGGTACCTTTCCACCAAATGAATAAGGCATAATCATGACGCGATTGTCGAAATTGAGCTGAAAGGAGAGCGGAAGTAAATTTTGCATACCACTGACGAGAAGCTTGTTTAAGGCCATATAGGGATTTACGTAGACGACATACTCGAGACTCCCCCTGTCTGCGTAATCCCGGTGGAAGCTCCATATAGATCTCCTCATCCAAATCACCATGAAGAAAAGCATTGTGGACGTCCATCTGATGGAGAGACCAATCACGAAAAGCAGCAACGGCTAAGAAGGAACACACAGTGCCTTCCTTTGCAACGGGAGAGAAGGTGTCCTGATAATCAAAACCTTCTTGTTGAGTATAGCCCTTGGCCACTAAACAGGCCTTGTATCTTTCGACAGAGCCATCAGCCTTGTACTTGATCTTGTAAACCCATTTATAGCCAATGGGTCGCCGATGAGAGGGTCGAGGGACAACATCCTAAGTACGATTATTGGCAAGGGCATGAAGCTCATCTTCCATGGCCAATTGCCATCGTGGATCGATAGCAGCCTGATGATAATGTTCAGGTTCAACATCCGCCGAGATACGGCTGATACAGCAAAGATGGTTCGGGGATAACCGACCAAAACTAATATAGTCAGTAATGGGATAGGCGGTGCCAGAAGAGTGCACAGAAGAGCAGAGATAGTCCTTCGTCCAAGTAGGGGGACGAGTAGGACGTCCAAAGCGACGAGGAGCAACAGGAGGGGGTGAGGGTGAGATGTGGGTGAGAAGGGTGTAGGGGATGATGGCTAAGGAATTATCAGGAGCAGGATGAGGAGAGGGGTCGGATGGAGGGTCGGGTGTAGGTAAAGGGTCGGTTGGTGGTAGAGGGTCGGGTGGAGGGAAAGGAGCGGGTGAAGGTAAAGGAAGGGAGGGTGGAGGGGAAGAAAAAACAGGAGTGGGGACTCCGGGGGAAGGATAAGGTGGAGGTAATGGGTCATCATCAAATAAGAAAGGCCGAGATCCGAGAGGAACATCGGATGGGCCATCCAGAGAAGGAGAAGAGGCAAAGGGAAACTCATCCTCATGAAAAATAACATCACGGCTAATGAAGAATCGATCAGTCACGGGATCAAACACCCGATAACCCTTTTGCAAGGAAGGGTAGCCCATAAATACATAACGGGTGGCACGGGGACCCAGTTTGTCCCGAGGGCCAACCGTAGTAGCAAAGCACAAATAGCCAAAGACACGAAGATGACCAGTGTCAGGTGACTTGCCAAAGAGAAGCTCAAACGGAGTCTTGCCATCCAGTATCGAAGAGGGCATGCGATTAATCAGGTAAGCCGCAGTGATCACACAATCGCCCCAAAAAATTTCAGGAATAAAGGCTTGAAATTTAAGCGCACGAGCAACCTCAACAAGGTGACGATGTTTGCGCTCGACGACCCCATTTTGTTGAGGGGTGTAGGTGCAGGAACTCTCATGGAGAATGCCGTGAGAGGAAAAAAAGGAAGAACATTCGTGGTTAAAGAAATCACGGGCATTATCAGTGCGGACACGTTGGACAAAGGAGTGAAATTGGGTATGGATGAGTTTAAAAAAATGGGTAAGATGGTGGAGAACTTGGGATTTAGATTGCATAAGAAAAACCCAAGTACCACGAGAAAAGTCGTCCACAATGGTGAGAAAAAACCGAGAACCATCACGATGAGGAGTGTGATATGGTCCCCAAATATCAAGGTGGAGGAGAGAAAAAATGGAAGGAGCACGAGACGTGCTGGAAGGGAAAGAATGGTGGGATTGTTTGGCAAGAGGGCAGATAGGACATTTGGGGTGAGGATAAGAAGCACTATGACCCAAGCGTTGGTGAAAAAGAGAAATATTATTATGAGGAAAATTTGCATTACAAAAGGTACCCCGAGGGGGGGAAATACAATGAGATAGATCTAATTGTTTGGGAAAAGGAACCCAAAAATAAAGGCCTTGGTGGACGCTACCCAAGCCCATCAGTCTGCTAGTCGAATGGGCCTGAAAGAAACAGAGTTTGGAATCAAGAATGAGGCGACAATTATTATGTTGACAAACTTTAGAAACGGAGATCAAGTTAAACTGGAAATCAGGGACATAAAGGACATTTCGCAACGTGAGACAATTGCTAAGCATGACATCACCAATTTCGGTGACAGAGGTGATGTTACCATTTGGAAGGCGGACGGATGTGGAGGGGCAATTTGTGTGAATTTTGGAAAAAAAAATTTTATTGCAAATTATGTGATCACTGGCACCCGAATCGATAATCCATGCAGTTGAAGAAAGGTTACTGGAAAGGCAAAAGGAAGTACCTGCAAAACTGGCAACCTTGTCTGGAGTCCCAACTTGATTAAAAGCCTGCATGAGCTGTTGGATTTGGGCCTCGGTGAGCAAGGAATGCGGCCCATCGGAGGTGGTGATAGCATGAGAGGAAGCTCTAATTTCTGAATCATCTTTATCAGGAGGTTTCCCATGTAATTTTCAGCAGCGATCTTTGGTATGATTAAGTCTTTTGCAATATTCGCAAAAAAGTGAATTTGGGCCATTGGATCATCCGCGGGAGGCATTCAGGCCGTTGGATCGGCGTGAATTTGAGAAAAATCGTCCTCTGTTTGATTGTTTGACTGCGGGTGCAGTGGTCGCGAGCTGGGAGCCGTTGGATGGGAGCGCTAAGTCAAGCGCGTACGGACCGTCGGATCCTGCGCGCTAGGAGCCGTTGGATAGGGGCGCTAAGTCAAGCGCGTACAGACCGTCGGATCTAGGGGTTTGATATGAGCCGTCCGTCCCAGAGAAGGGGTATCGCGCATCTGGCTCAGAAGAGCCTAGAGCACCCCAGCCGCGAGTCCCTCGAACAGACGACGCTCTCTGCGAAGAGGAAGCCTGAGACGCCAAAATCACCGAATCTCCTACGCGGAGATATTCAGTCGATGCTATACACTGATTTTCTTCTTAAGTGGCAAGGTGGAAGAGTCGACGAAGCGAAGGTGGTGGCTCCATGGTGAGGATCTGCGATCGAAAACCACTGTAAGTATCGTTCAAAATTAATAAAAATCGTATAATACGATTTTGCTCCTTGATTTTCTAGTATTGGCGGAGGGTGGAGTCGAGGCCTTCAAGGGTTTCTTCAGCTTAATCGGGTTCATTGCAAAGGGCAGTGAACCGATTGAAGAGAACGGCAACGGAGAGGTTGCCCTGTTTCAGATCGGCCAAGGATTGGTCGATCTGAAACAACCGCACCCGATCGGTGCGACTGTACATCTCCCGGAGATGATCCCAGATAATCTGGGCTTCTTCGGTGGGAAGAAGACCGGCGGCGACGTCGGGGGCGAGAACGTTCCCGATCCAAGTGCGGATTAACTGGGAACATTTGTTCCATTGCCGGGCGAGACGAGGTTCCGGCGGAAGAGGGACGGTTCCGTAAAGGAAACCGTCCTTATCCTTCGTCACGAGGGCGCGTCGGAAGTCACGCGCCCAAACAGAGTAGTTGTCGGCGCTGGTGAGAGCCTGGGGAACAAGGTGGAGTTCCGGGCCGTCGGAGACGGCGGTGTAGAGAGGGTCACCCGGTTCCAGGCGGCCGCTGGCGGCAGCGGAATAGGGAATGAAAAATGGGTAGGGATTGTGGCCCGAACCCGAACCCAAACCCGAAGAACCGGAGCCGTCGGGGTGACCCGATGAAGGAGTGGGGCCCAGGGGAGTCCAACCCGATCCAGAGTGATGCCCAGTGCCCGTGGCTGGGTCAGGCCCGGGAGCGCCAGTGGCTAACTGGGTCAGGGGGGGATTGGTACCAGGGGGGAAAAAATAAGGGGCCCAAGAAGCCCATGGAGTGGACTGAAAGGCGAGCGGGCCAGGTGAAGGAGGGGCCGAGAGGATGGGAACAGAAGATCCCAAAGGAGAGCCCAGAGGTGAGGAGCCAGGCAGATCAACGGCAGAGGTAGGGAGAGCAGCAGAGTGAGGAATGTCAGAGTGAGTAATATCCTCAATCGTAGGAGTATCAGAATCAGAGGGCTTAGAGGACGGCATGTTAAGAAAAAAAGGTAAAAGATTGAGTTGTTTGTGTTTAAGAGTTGGTTTAAATAGGAAAAAAAAACTGATTACCACACCGGAGGTTCTAACGCTGTGATGCAGGTAGGTAGGAACAGCGAAAAAAAATTAGGGAAAAAGAGGCGCAGAAGCAAGGAAAGAATAAGTTGCCAATATTGGAGAATAAACATGCGTATCTCCAACACTATGATGTAGACACTTCGACTTAGACACCTGACAAGGAAACAATTAATGGAGTCAAAGATTGATTTGTGATCTATTTTGGATAAAGGAAGAAATTTTGAGACGATTGATTTTCTTTCAAAACTGTGATCAACATGCGTTTCGTAAATCTTCGTCCCCTTTCTTTTCCTACTCAAACTTTCTTGGCAACCAAATAGTGTATAGATTCTGTGATTCACTTTCTTGTGTATGAAGTATGTTCAAATCTTCAAAAGAAGAAAGAAAACTAAAGATTCAAGTTCGGAACAAATTTTCAGTTGGCTCGCCTTCAAGTTTGGATGGTTTTGTGATAACACTACGATCAGTTCTTTTTTAGTCCTGCTGCCGTGTGAATCTCATAATTGTGTATGAAATATGTTCAAATATTTAAAAGCAAGAAATATATAAAAAAAAAAAAAAGGACCTCCAAAGATTCAAGTCTAGAATAAATACAATTCACTGTGAAGAGATTTTGGATTAAATCATTGCCAACGCAAACAGCAGATGAGTGCATAAAAAAGCAAAAGAGAAATCATTTTACCTTTTCCAAATTTGGCCACGAACGTCGAGCTTAATCCGTAGAGGAAGTTGAATGTGAAGCTCCTTCAAACAACTGGTTTATGTTCAAGATGAAATGATTTCATGCAAGGAATCAATGATCTTAAAAAGTCATAATGTTTGACCAATTCAAAGATTGAAATGGCTGTTAGCAACACCTTAACCTTTGAATTTTGATATAAAAAAATGACCCACTTTGAGCTTATAAAAATGCCTTTTTGTCTCTGACTTCGTCCCAAATCAACCAAGCCTGTATTTTCATTATAATAAAAGAAGTATTATATGTAGAACATATTATCTTAAAATCCAGTATGGATAAGTATGAACTGGTCAATAAGCAAATATTCATATATACGATGGAAGGTAAGTGAAGATGCGCTAATGACATCAAAGAAAACTACATCAATCATTGTCAATGGGACAAGAATATAATTGCGATAGCCATTGTTAGCATTAAGGGAATTGATAAATAAATGTATTAAATATAAAACATCTATATTCAAATTAAATGTTACTAATTATCTTTAATAAGCAGGGCTTTGTGACAAAATGTGATGGCTTTAGATGTGACCCATGGCCAACCAAATCTGCCCAGTGGATTGGATAGTAAAATTCAAACAAATTTAGAAGTCTTGTGCGGCCCAGGGGTATCTCACGCTTCCCCGTTACATCGTGCAAAAATCTTGCAGGCTGCGATCCAACAGCCCCTGACCCAGAACCAAGGACGGTATAATGATAGGTATGCTGTGGTTATTTCATCATCTTCTTCTAGTGTTATTCTCGGCCATCCGGGTAAAATTAGTGTCAAGTTCAAAGTCATTTCATGAAATTTTAACCTATTAGAATTCAAAGTCATTGTTGTTCAATTATATTAACATAAACCTCATAAGTCCTATATTCAATTAGAATTTGTTAGAAGGTTTCCTTCCTCTATTAAAATTTGTTTAGGAGATTGAGAAACATATTCACATAGAAGAAGCACATCATGCTAATATGTTGACAATTTAAAACCTACATTAAATTTGAAACAAGTTTAAAAGACATTGTATGTACTTAACATTGTTTAACCATTCTTGAAAAAAGATGTACATGTAAATTACTTGTGAAAACTACTTATCTCATAAATAATCAATTTCTATAAGTCACCACTATTAAATCTTTTTATATCTAAAAGTTATGCACCACCGTGGTCATTGAATGTCACAAATAGGAAGTGAAACTAAATTAATGATGTTTGTTTGTAAACAAGTTAGGAGTCCAGCGATAATTTCGGACGTAATGGAAAAATGAATGTTAGGGATCAAAATGGTAGCTCCACAAACAAAATGGATACTATCAATATTGTTGGTTTCTCCAAGTGAAGAAAGTAAGATTTGGTTTAAACTACATGAGGTTACTTATAGGATGCTTAAATGTATCCATTATAGTGGCAAAGTAACCACCAAAAACCTATCTATAAGGTAGTCTAAGGAAAATAAACTTCTTAGTGGGTTGCTATCTAGTTGGTGCAGCATTAATGGTAAGCAAACTGTTTTTCAATTAAGCTTATTGCAATCTATAGTTTTGTTATCTGAACTTTTGTATCCAGTTGTAGAATGCAAGCAAATATACGGATGGACCCAACTCTTCTAACCAAGCCAGATTTGATAAATGATCTATGATGGGCTATTAATTTGGCCTACTACGCACGAAAAAGGTTAACTAACTGATGGTTGGAGGGAAAATGGAGTCCACATGAAGTTGCTCTCTCACGTTAGAACTTTGTGATAAAGTTTTTTATCCATACTATAGCCATGTGTGTCAACAAAATTATTCTCTCCCCCTTGTTCTCCTTAGTACCCATTTGATTAACTGCCTAAACTTATGCTTGATTTTCCTCTTCCAACTTAATTAGAATAAAAGATAACTTCCTAACAATAGCATCATCAATTGTTCTATGAAATGTATTGTGGCTAAACTCATACTTGAATTCCTCCCATCCATCAAGAGCTATCAAAGCTGTGACATCCAAAAAAAACACACCACATCCCCATAATTCAAGGCTAGACTAGTCCTTAGCTTCTACATCAATACGTTTATCAAGTAGGCTTTTTAATCCTTGTCTTGTTTTTCTTAAGCCACAACAAGCACCACACTCATGTCATCAACCATGATCTATTTGCCTGTATTCTTGACTTTGTCCATTTATGCAAGCCCTTTCTCAAAATGCTTATTTCCATACACTAAAACAAATAGATTGGTCTTAGGAGACTTGGATTCCATACAACCATCCACCAAAGGCACTTCATATCCATCTTCATCTACATAAAGAACAACAAATGCATTCTGAGACAAGGAGGAAAACATAAGTCTTTGTGTAAAAAGGTCCAAAATTGTCAAGGTATCAGTTTTTGGCTCAACGATTAGGGTAAAGACATTGTTTAGTGTGACAGTAGTGTGTCCCACAGCATTTAAGTGTCATTCTTTGTTTTTCTCTTGTCGTTCCTTGACTTCCCATCAATCACTAGCATCCTAATCCTATCCTCACATAAATATTGTTTAGTGAAATTCTAAATGCAAGTGAACATATCGAACAAGTAATATAATGATAAGAAATATATCATCCCATAGAGATTGGTGATTACTAAGCCAACTAATTACTAATGGTGAACAACTCATAGAATTTATCTAACAAATCCAAATTGATAGAGAATAAACTAATCAATTAAATTTAATAAAAATAAATACACAAAACATGTTAGAGTGTCCGATTTCACCATAACTATGAGGTACTAATGTAGATTATGTGTGCTTGCAAGAGGGATAATATCTATGTAATGGTGGAATCTCCTAATTTATTCATTACCCTATGTCTAGGTATAGCAAACCTATTTAGTTCATTAATTCACTATATCTCTATGTGTGAATTGAAATAAACCAAATGCATTAGGATCTATGAACATTCCCAGTTTACATTGAAAGCCACACAAACAATATAGTATATGTCTATCCATATTTAATTTATGATTACATATTACAAGAAGCAATTGCATATCATCTCCTATCGGTTTCAAACATGCAAATTAGATCATTCAAATGGTAGCTAATCATTTAAAAGCATTAAACACAGTGATATGTAATTTCACATAAATAAAATATCTTACAAAACATGATAATCATAAGGTCATACTATCATAATTAGGTTACATCGTAGCTCTAACAAAAGTAAACTAAAACATAAAGAAATAATGAGGAGAAACAATAATAGGATTAAAGAAGGCATCTTGAATCCAAAAACAAGAAGTCTGTCTTCTCTTCAAGAAAACCTTGAGTTGTGCTCAATTTCCTCCTCCCCTTTCTCTTGCCTCTTCTCTTCTCTTAAATAGGGTGTAGGTTTAGACATATCTCCTATCTTAGTAGAAGTCGGTTTTAGATACCTAAAATAATTAGGTTTTGAACTCCTAAATTAATTGGGATTTGAATTCCTAACATGACTGGGTTTTCTATTTATTTAGAAAACCCAATAACAACAGAAAATCTAATAACAATCATCCAAAGCCCAAGCCATCTTGACTCTCTTGATCTTGATATTACGATTTTGCCACACAATAAGCATCAGGTTCTCCATGTTCATCCATTTTCTCTTTGCCTCCTTATGCTACATAAACAAGATAAATTTACGTAAATAAAGAGGAGCTCAAATGTTTTCTCACAATTATTAAAGTTATTAATTGCCTAAAATAAGTAAAATAACTCTATAAAAGTAGAGTTATCAAATATGCTTTGATCTTCTTGTTTTTACAAAGTTGTTTCCTACAAATAAACACATCGTGTTCTTGTATATGGAAAAATATGCAAAAACAAATGTTCCCTTCATAATTTTTTTTCACCATTTCCCACCCCTATTAAAAGTATTAAATGGCTTCTAGCTACCAAAAGGTTAGATAAATCCATCTTTACTCAAACTCTCACAAACATGGATTTTTCCAAAAATAACATGTCGTCATTTGCTTTTAAATATCAACTAAGGAAATGTATGATACCTTTCAAATATGAAGGATTATAAAAAGATAGAGGCAATTTTGGAAATCTAAGCCATAGCAAGGCCTATCGGGATTGTTTACACTTGTTTAAATCTTGGGACTATCTAGTGAGAAGGAATCTAAAATTCTCAAACTCCTAACATTCACAAGAGAATGTTGCAATATGATTTGCCTATGAAAATAAATAAATCTAAATGTTTTAAGGATCCATTAAACCAACAATGGTAATTTGAGCTATAAACCCTAGAAGGAGTTTAATGGTGCCTAAAAGAATCTACTAAAAGGCAAGTTGACTTGAATCATGCAATAAAGGTAACTGATGAAATTTAGAAGCTTGCCAATATTTAGATGGAGATGTGAAGAATTTTGGTCCTCCCGCACACATTGTTCATTCTTTTCAAGAAAAAAGGATAAGTGGAATTAGTAGTGCCAATGGAAAGGAAGAATGCTAGAACTTGCTTGAAAGAACCAAAAGATATGAAAGCTATTTGGATCTTGGCATGGGCATAAGAGAATTATCATTCAAATAGAAGGTATAGGGTTCGGTTGGTTCACTTTAGAGATGTGAATGGGCTTGATTAAGGGCCCACCAAATAAATGGCTCGATGAGGATTGGGCATTTGAAGCTATGACTGCAATCGTCATCATTGGTGTGGGAATCATGGAAGTCATGGCAACCTCTAGAT
The DNA here is from genome assembly GCA_028551395.1 of Casuarina glauca. Taxonomy (NCBI): domain Eukaryota; kingdom Viridiplantae; phylum Streptophyta; class Magnoliopsida; order Fagales; family Casuarinaceae; genus Casuarina; species Casuarina glauca. The sequence continues at coordinate 4,727,724 of CM052347.1, forward strand.
TATTATCTAACCATTTGTCATTATTATTATCTAACTCTAACTATACTCATTATCTCGTCTAAATTTGGGTTTTTAACTAAATAGTATGGTTATGCATTTCTTGGGCACTTTGTTTTGTTGGATCTTTCATTCCATTGTTGTTGGTCTTTGTTTGTTGCCTCGTGTGTTAACCTTGGTAGACATTCATAATACTTCAAAGTGAAGAAGTGTTTTATGTTTTTGGTCCTTTTCCTTCCTAATTTATTCATTTACTCATTCATATTCTTTTTCCTTATTATAAAACCCAAAATCTAACCTAAAGACTAGATTATGAGTTAAAATGATAGTTTTTACTTTTAAACATTACATCAAGGTCGTATTTTTTTAATTTGAGACTTTTTTCTTCAATAAGCATAATTTCAACTCAAGGTTGAATGGAATGAACACTACTTTATGCATTGAGTCTTGACCGTGAAGGTAGTTTTTATAATTTGAATTGTGATGAGGTAGATCAAATTAATACTTCATTTTCTTTATTGTTAGCCACAATTTTCTTTTATGGATAACTATCATTTTCTACTTTGCAATGTCACATCCTCTTTGTAAATCATTGATTATACCACATCTTTAGTCTTTCTTATTTTTTTGACTTATTTGTTGAGCTTCCTTGTTCTTCTCTTTGTTTTGCTTAATGTTTTATCTATAGTGTCATCTAGTTGAGTCGGTGTTATTTTGATTTTTGTGAAGGATTCAAGGATTTGAAAGAAATGAACTTATTGTATCTGGCTAAATATTAATTTCATCTTATGAAAATAAGACAACTAGTGGCATTTCTTCTAGTGGTCAATCTCGCTACCTAGGAAGGGATGTTTGATTTTACTAATGCATATTGAAAACCAATGATGCTATCAAGAGAAAAATTGACGAGAATGGAAGAACCATACTTGCTACTGCAATCTTACACCGTCAAGCTAAAATCTATAAACAATTACTCAAGTCTCCTGAGAAGAATGCAATGATAAATTCTCTAGACTACAACAAAAATAAATTATTACATATGAGAGGGATGCTACCACTTGCCACTCAACTAGATTTAATCATAGGTGTAGCAAAGTAGATGCAATGTGAAGTACGATGGTTCAAGGTTAGTATACTAGCAGTTCTAGCTATAATGTTCCAAGTTCTAGATGTTTAGAAGGAAGAAAGTATAGTACTTATTTTATAGGATTAATATTTCATTAAATTCATAGTTAGACTAATCATCCTTGTGGCCAAGAGGTGCCAGAGTTGTATCAATATTTATACTGACAATTACTTTCTAAGATAAAAAGAAAGTATGATTTTTTTAAATAAAAAACTAAAGAACCATAAAAGGCCTAGTATCTGGAGACATCATTAAGGGTGACTACCTCTCCATGTATGTTTAAGTTGTTCATATTTAGGCCCCAAAAACAAAGCTAAAGAAGATTCTTATCTAGTTTTATGACAAACATTAAAATCACTAACATGCAACAAATATTTTTGAATGAGTAATATAGAGGTATAACCTACAACAAACATGAAAGTTTAAAGTTGTTCATATTGGACTAAAGTTTATGTATTGCTTGATAGTACTTCACTAGGCCCCAAAGAGTAAAGCCGAGAGAAAGTGCCTATCTACTTTCGTGACTAATTGACTTTAATAAGCATCTTTATTCAAAATAATTGTTACTAATTGACTTTAATAAGTAGGCTTAGGTGTGATCCATGCCCAAGCAAACCAGCCCAGTTGAATTCAACAGCCCTTGATCCAACAACCCCTGACCCAATAGTGCAAAAATGGTTAGTTTTTCATGCTTTTCTCTGTTTTCCTCAATAATTTTTTAATCTCGTACCATAAGCTGATTTGAGGTGATTATAGTCCTAATTTGTGACCAATAGAGTGATTAATCACCTATTGAAGGACTTATTGTACAACCCAAAGGGGTTACTAATTGTATATTGGCTTGTTTTCATTGATGGTAAAGGAATCCTCTAATGATTTGCTAAAAAAGGTAAAGTAGGAAAGGATTTTGTATTATTTTAAAAAACGTAGGTTAATTTCTATATTGTGATTGGATTTTATTGTATGTGTGACAATAGATTTAATTCCTTAAGAACACCTGAAAATAAATTGAAAAAACAGATTACGTGCACCCAAAATAAATTAAAAGGGACATACCTAGGTCAACCGCCGTGACTTAGGAACTTAAAAAATTGAGCTTCTTGACTTCATGGGAGTATTTTTTTGTTATTTGTTTTTTCACCATTGACTTTTAGAATATAAGGTACTGGACATGTTTTCTAATTTTTTTGACCAATCTGTTTTATCTTTTTTATATATTGAACTTGACAATAGAATGAAAGGAGTGTTGTGGTTATTTTATCATCTTCTTTATGTTTATTCCCGGCCTTCTAGGTAAAATTATTGTTAAATTCAACCTCAAATCTAATAAAGATATAATTTTATGAAATTCTACGAAGCACAATTTATGAAAATGAGAAATATATTTACATATAAGAAGCAGAACAAGCTAATATGTTCATAATTTGGGATGTATAATAAATTTGAATAAGTTTAAAAGACATTGTACATACCTCACATTGTTTAAGAATTTTTAAACAAGATGTACATGTAAATTACTTGCGAAAACTACTTATTTCATAAACAATCAATTCTATAAGTCACCACTACTAATTCTATACCAGTTGTCATATATACATTTTGGTGGAGTGCCAACAACATGGCCATTGTCGTCCCAATTCACACTACTCATTCTGACATACACAGTGAAAGCAACGCCTGGAAATCTAGCTCGTCCGACCAGTCAAGCTGAATTCGATGAGATGGGTAGAGTCCGTGGGTCCAACGTCAAATGGCATACATTACAACCCGTCTATTATGACGAAAAGAAGTTGGTTGTGTTAATGATAAAGTTAATGCAATCACCTTCTGCAGCAACTGTAGATGTCAAGTGGAAATGAAAAGATAATTGTGATATGGTGAGGTGCTCGTACCGTTTTAGGCTTTACCTGTGTTAATAGAGCTAGAAATGGAGAAGATTTTGAAATGACTGGGGCTTGCATTACTCAGTTTTTCATTGCACCTTTTGTTCAGAAACAAAATGGATACTATCCATATTGTTGGTTTCTCCAGGTGAGGAAAGTGGGATTTGATTTAAACTACATGAGCTTAGCTATAGGGTGCTTAAATGTGTCCTTTATAATGGCAAAGTAACCACCGAAAACAAATCCATGAGGTAGTCTAAAGAAAATAAACTTCTTAATGGGTTACTATGTAGTTGGTGTGGCATTAATGATAAGCAAACTGTTTTTCAATTAAGTTTATTGCAATCTATAGTTTGTTATCTAAATTTTTGTATCCAGTTGCAGAATGCAGTCAACTATACAGATGGACCCAACTCTTCTAACCAAGCTAGATTTGATAAGTGGGCTATAATGCGCCGACAACTTGGCCTACTACGCATGAATAAGGTTGACTAATTGATGGCACCTTTCGGCCTCGTCTCGGTGGCAGTAGTTGGGGAAAAATAGAGTCCACAAGAAGCTCTCTCGCGTTAGAAAGTTGTGATAAAGTAAAAAAATGTGTAACTACAGTAGAAAAAAATGAGTGAAACAAAACAAAATTCTGTGTTGAGTGGAAGGTATTCTACATCGCTTGTATTTTGACATGGTAAGCTGTAGATATTAAAAGGTATTTACTTGTGTAGTAACAACTTTTAAATGGATAAATTGAACTATAACAAACTATTATTTATTAAATAATATGTATCTTAAATTACTTCTATAGTGACATGATATGTTATATATAAAAATTATATATTCTCACTTAATGATAGTTTAGTTTATAAGTTAGATGATTCTTACCACTAGGAATGATTTAATCTTAAAAATTACTTATCTAATAAGAACACTAATGAAAAAGATGATTTATCTAACCATAATAATATAGAAAGACATAATAATTTTACTAATCATATATATATATATATAAAAGAATAAGAAACCTACAGATAACAAATTGGACTTCAAGATAACAAAAAAAGAGTCAAAGAAAACATGGCCTAAAAGCAAATCATATGGTTTTGTGTTTTAACTTTGGTTCCTAGTATATATTTAATGAATAAATAAAACTATTTCATCTAATCATATAAAAGAGCCAGTCTATCTAACAAAAATAAATAACTACATTCTCTTCATTCATCTCCATAGACAGTCGGTCATGATTTGAAAAAGATGTCAATTCCGCGACATTAGGCGATGCTTGACGATCGTCACTAAAAGGGGAACATGACATTTGAAAGTTGGGAGATTGTAATGACTTGTACCAGCTCAAATGCCACTATTTCTCTACTGTAACCCCCACGAGGACGTCTTCTAACTACCAAAATTTTCTTTTCTTAATGCACAAGTTCCGTCAATCCGTTGAAAAGCAAAAAGCAGCGTGCTGTTAATTTTGTCGAGTTGTAATGATTGTGGTCACAATTACACGACACCATCAATGTGCCGGTAGACTACACAAATCATTGTTTTATCTACCGTTCTCACCAAAGAATAGATGAGGTGGGCGGAACCCATCTTATCTTCAAGTTTGTCCGTCACTACTCCTGCGTTGTAAGACAGCTAGTCGTTTTCCTTTACTAACTGTAAAGTGACTTGGCATCACGGGAATCCTATAGAAACGTAGAGAACGCAATGATATTAGAGCAAACGCAGTGGAAATCTGAACCTGTATGTTGTTTACTTGAGTATTTTCGTGGGTTGTGTGCAATTTATAAACATAGCTTGAACTTTTGAAATTTGAAATATTCGATGGTTACATTTGGTTAGCTTCGGTATTCTAATACGCCTTTTTGATTGGGTATATTGATTATTACCAGTTTTTCTAATCGTGTTGGGATATTGATAGATCAAATATGGGAAGTCACTCAATTCTTCTTCGAAGAGGTAATTATGCCGAATGGAGTGGTTGGATGGCATCCGATTTGATTCAAAGGAATCTTTGGAGTGTTGCTATGTCACCCGAAGCTTGTCGGCAAGAACATGTTGAAGTTTTTTCAGGGGATTGGGAAGAAAAAAACTCCACTGCTTTATGTTTGATTAGGAACTCTTGCGGAGATGAAGCAATATCTAAGATTGGAAAGTGTACATCAGCAAGTGATGCTTGGAATATTTTAGCAGAAAAGTTTACCGTGTTGAGTAATATTAGGAACGTTTTAGCAAAAAGATTTGATCTGTTGGATCATATCAGTAAAGGTCTTTATCTCTTGCTCTTCGCTTTGTCATTTTTTATGTGTATGATGCAACTAAATGCTCCCTAAAATGCAGATAACTTTGGGAATTGGGCTGTTCGGATGAAATCTTATTTGATTGCTCGAAATTTATGGAGTGCTATCGATCATTGGCATGAAGATGGTGAATCTTATTATGATCAATTGGGGAAGGAGAAAGAGGCTCTACGGGAGATTCACGCTTTTTGCGGTAAGGAAGTGCTCCCTGTGATTGAAGATGAAAACAAGCCAGATCGCGCTTGGGAAAAATTGGTACAAAACTATGATGTGGAAGTTGGTATTAAACAAGGTTTTTTCCTTTCTCTCTTTCACTCTCAATATTGTACATGCCTAAATATTTTACGTGTATAATGTACATAAATTCTACTCTAGATGGAGAAAATTATGTGGATTGGAGAAGCTGGATGGAATCTGATTTGATGTTTCTTCAACTTTGGGACATTATTGAACCATCCACTGACCCTATCGACCCAGAAGATGATGAAGTTGCGTCTGCGACTTGGAGGGAGAAGAATTTCAGGGCTTTAGAAGAGATTCGATTTTTTTGTGGATGGAGAGCGCTTTTTACGATTAAGGACATAAGTTTGGCAAAAAGTGCTTGGAATATCTTGGAAGAAGCATATAACGAGCCAGGTTTCTCTATCTCTCTAGATAATTTTTAATTATCATTTAGAAAATGTTAGATTTTATACACTATTGTTAATAAAAATAATATTTGTAGACATGGTCCCAAGATCATTAAATATTGAAGGGTCAGGTGTCACAAATCAAAATAAGCATTCATAAGGTCTTTTGCGGTCCTTCACAAACTGCTTTCATTTGATTTTGTCCTCTAAACAAAAAAATTCAAATCTTGATAGTGAAGCGCTTCGTTGAGGCTGTGAAACGAGGAGAAAGGGAAGTTGCAGAGAAGTTACTCATACATCATCCACGTCTAAAGACAGATAAGATCACACCTCGGGGCGAGACAGCTCTTTATATTGCGGTGGTTGTGGAGAATGAGCAAAGTGTGGAATTGTTGTTGAAGCAAACAGAGTCAACGCACCCTCTTTGTACCTCTGATAATCGGGGTTTTACAGCTTTAGGCATGGCAATCCTTCGTGGTAAGAGCCTAATGGTGAAGTGCATACTGAGGAAGAAGAAGGAGTTGATCGGAGTTCAAGTCGCGAATGAACGTATACCAGTTGTACTAGCTATTGAATATGGGAACAAAGTCTTAGCTCACTATCTCTATAAAAGAACTCCAGTAAGAGTTCTAAAGAAAGATAAAGGCATTCATGGTGCCACTGTTTGTACTCATGCTATATATAATGGAATGTTAGGTGAGCAATGTTCCTCTAACTCTCCATTAGTCATTATTTCAATAATCTTATAGTTCACAATACAAGTATTCTTCTGTACTCATTGTTTTTTGTGACGTGATATAATGCAATAGAGATTGCTTTAGACTTAATCAGGCAGCATCCACCTTTGGCTCTCGCTGTCGACATGGATGGTTGCTCAACTTTGTATGCATTGGCTTCTACGCCTAATGCATTTTCGACTGACAAGCAACCTGTGTTTTGGAAGCGATGGATCTATTTCCTGTGTCATCACTCTTTTGGCAGCTTGTTCAATTGTTCAGGTATTTCGCAAACTCCATGGACATACGAGTTTAGTTCTAGAAGCATTATATGTAAACATTATACGTATTATTGCTCTCACAAGAGCTTGCCTTTGTATGGGGAATTTTAAAAAATGAAAAAAAAAAAAAGAAGAAGACAAAGAAGAAGAAGATAAAGATTGCAAGAGTAAGAAGTATAGTTTATTTTGCATTGTGCGAATAGAAATAATATTTTAGTTAACTTATTCATAAAACAATGATTTGATCATATATGCAACGTACTTGTCTTATTCTATTAATGTTTTCATTGAGAATGCAGCGGCATAACCTATGGTGACATTGAATCTATACCACTAAGTTTTTTGAAAAAGTACTTTTAGTTACTTTATATATTTTTGGACTAATTAAAAGTAAATTGTTATACGAGATTTACCAATGGTTTTATCAAATCTTTTACTTCATTGACTCTTTTAGCCCAAAAGTATACAATGAACTATTGTAACCAATAAAATTTTTTGACCAAAGCAAGTACTCAATTGCAAACTAAATCCCTTTAAGATTTAGTTAGTAACATTTAGGATCATAATTTAGAAACTTCATTTTTCTTTGTTTATAAACTAATAAAATCATGATATTAATCTTTTCGTAACTTTCATAACTTTTGTAATACAAAAATATACTTATATGCTTCTATACATTAAATTTATTAATGCAAACTTACATTTTCACAAACAAAAAAATAATAATATTGAGAGTTTCTTTGTGTTTGTAGCACCAAGCCTAAAACTATATTAGGATATTTTAACCTACTTGTTAGTTGTCTTTTCAAACTAATTATTTAATTGCTTCATTAATTGTTTTATGTCTCTTGAAATAAAATTGTTATGTGAAATTTACTAATGATGGTACGGAATTCTTACTTCATTTTTCTTTTCAAAGAAAAAAGAATCCAATCAAATTCAACTAGGGATGACAGCCAAGTGAACATTCAAATTGAACGAATGCAAATTAATGAACCAGGTATGTATTTGCATAAAATTTCTCCCCCTAAACTTTATTTTGGTAGCAATAAGGATCAAAATTTAACTTCATTTTTTCTCTTCTTGTAAAATAATAAAACCATGAATCCCTATCCATAACTCAAATGACAAAGCTATTAGTGGAAGCCCTTAAAATCCTAGGTTTAAATCACACTATCTATCCTTACCTGTAAAAAAAAATAATAGAAATAATAAAATCATAGCTTATTCTCATATGTTAGAAAATATTAATAAGAGCCTACTTTTACCTTTTAGTCCACTAAAGGTATTTTCTATATGTATTCATCAAAATACATTAGAGTTGGACAAAAAAGAAACAAACAAGTAAAATTTATTGTACTTTGTGAAAGTGAACACAATGTTGTCACATATTTATTGTATAAGATGATATCTTAGGAGCATTTGCACCTCACATGTCCATTTTATTTGAGTTATATTTGGAATCCATATTAATTTTAATGGGAATGAATATTTCAAGACTAGTTAATTGATTGATCAAATCTTTTATGTCTCCTTAAATAAAATTTTATATGGAATTCACTAAAAATGCTACAAAAGTCTCATTGGCAAGCATCTAACGCAGTTGGTAGCTAGCATTACCTAGGACTAAATAGGTCTCAGGTTTGATACATAACCCCATTTCCCCTTTACCTAACCAAAATAAATAAATAAATGAACAATGCTATCAAAGTTTTACATCATTAAAATTTTTGTTGGAAATATACACAATTTCAATCAAATATCCCACAAATGGACAAGTAAACAATCAAAGTGAACAAGTGCAACCTAACAATTCAGTTATGCTTTGGTCTTAAATTTAGCAAATTTAGCAAATTCTCCCAAAACTGTTTAATGGATTCTAGCAAGGATTAAAATTTAGCAAATTCATTTTTTATGTTCTTATAAAACCTTTACGCCTTTTCATTTATTAGAAAATACTAATCTCAAGGCTACTTTAACTTTTTCCTCCTATACACATATGTCCCTTAATTAAACTCCATGCATGATAGAGTATTTTTTTTTTTTTTTGGTTCAAAAAGGGAGAACCCATTTATTCAATTAAAAGAAAACTAATGTTGATGTCACCACTAACCTTTACAAGAGTTCAATAGGGTGTAACCTAACTCAACATAACATGCCCTCAACAAGGAAAAAGGAGAACTCATATAAGTCTATAAGAAAGGATCAAACACGTTCAACTCCACATCTTACTTTTTCATCCAAAAAAAGACTCTAACAAATAATCTAGATTTAAATTAGGTGTACCACCTGTGAAATGATAAATCATTTATCCCATATAGAAGAAATTCACAAGAAAGCTCTTCTCCATTAACACAATCATGACTTAATAACAAAGGCTTAATAAATTTAGTAATGGTGGAGCATTTGGTACTAGTCCTTCAAGTTACCACCACCTCACTAAAAGACTCCACAGCATTGACGTATATATTGTGATCCTTAACAATTCTAGATAGCACTTTTCTTCTCACTTTGGATTGAAGACATCCATTTGTCCACTCAAGGTGATCTTGGACATTATAAATTTGCTTAATAGACTACCCTCAATTTACTTATCCACCTCAACATCATAAGCATTTCCTCTTCCCCTAGTTGGGCCTTTTTCTCATACTAGCCAATAGTTTTTTTCTCATTTATCCCCATAGGTTGCAACTTTATCTTCTTATGAGCTTTTAACTTGGCTTATTATCTTATGAGGACTCTTGTTCAATTTAATGAAAATGGAAATAACAAATCAACCTCACGTCGATGATTAACTACCTAATTCTTGCTTGATCCTTCATATGCAACGTTTCTAATTCATTGTTGTCCAGACTATAGCCATGTGCATCAATAAAATTATTCTCTCTTCCATGTTCTCCTCAACACCCATTTGATTAACTGCCTAAACTTGTGCTTCATTTTCGTCCACTAGTTTAATTAGAATAAAATATAACTTTCTAACAATAGCATCATTAATTTTTCTATGAAATTTATTGTGGCTAAACTCATACTTGAATTCCTCCATCCATCAAGAGATATCAAAGCCATCACATCCAGGAAAACCACACCATATCCCCATAATTCAAGGCTAAACTAGTCATCAGCTTCTACATCAATATGCTCATCAAGTAGGTTTTTTAATCCTTGTCTTGTTTTTCTTGAGGCACCACAGGCATCACACTCATGTCGTCAACCACGATCTCTTTGGCTACATTCTTGACTTTGTCCATTTGTGGATGTCCTTTCTCAAAAGGCCTATATCATATACTACAACAAATTGGTTGGTCTTGGGAGACTTAGATTCCACACAACCATCCATTAAAGGCACTTCATCTCTACCTTCATCTGCATAAAGAATAGCAAATGCGTTTTGAGACAAAGAGGAAAATATGAGTCTCTATGTAAGAGGGTCGAAAATGGTAAGGACATTAGTTTTTGGCTCAACGATTAAGGCAAAAACATTATTTACTATGATAGTAGTGTATCCCGCAGCATGTAAGTGTCATTTCTATTTTTTCTTTGTGTCGTTCCTTGACTTCCCATCAATTTGTACTAGCTTTTCAATCATATCCTTACTTAAACATGCTTTGATCTTCTTGTTTTCGCAAAGTTTCTTCCTACAAATAAAAACATCATGTTCTTATGTGTAGCAAAATGTGTAAAAACTAATATTCCCTTCATAAAATTTTTTCTAGTCATTCCCTACCCTCATTAAAAGCACTAAGATGGCTTTTAGCTCCCAAAGGGTTAGATAAATCCATCTTCACACAAACTCTCACAAACATGGAGTTTTCTAAAAATAACATGTGGTCATTTATCTTAAATATCAACCAAGGAAATCTAGTATACCTTTCAAACATGAAGAATTATAAAAAGATAAAGGCAATTCTAGCAATTTAAGCCATAGTAGAGCCCATTGGGATTACTCACACCTGTTTAAATCTTGGGACCATCTAGTGAGAAGGAATCTAAAATTCTTAAATTCTTGACATTCATAAGAGAATGTTACAATAAGGTCTGCCTCTAAAAACAAATGAATTTGAATGCTTCAAGGATCCATTAAACTAACAATGGAAATTTAAGCTACACCCTACAAGGAGTTTAATTATGCCTAAAAGAATCCACCAAAAGGCAAGTTGAATTGAATCTTGCTATAAGGGTAAACTAATGAAATTTAGAAGCTTGCCAATATTTAGATGGAGATGTGTAGAATTTTTATCGTCCCTCACACATTGTTGATTCTTTTGGAAAGGGGGATAGGTGGGATAGGTGGGATAGGTAGTGCCAATGAAAAGGAAGAATGCTAGAACTTGCGTGAAAGAACCAAAAGATATGAAAGCTATTTGGATCCTGGCATGTGCACAAGAGAGCCTTCAATTAGAAACTATGGGGTTGGGTGGGTTCACTTTAGACATGTGAATGGGCTTGAGTAAGGGCCAACCAAGAAGATGGCTTGATGAGGATTAGGCATTCAAAGCTATGATACAACTGTCATCATTGGTGTGGGAATCATAAAAGCCATTGCAACCTTGAGATTACTATCTAACCATTTGTCATTATTATCTGAATCTAAGTACACTCATTATCTTGTCTAAATTTAAGTTTTTAACTAAATAGTATGCTTATGTGTTTCTTGGGCACTTTGTTTTGTTGGATCTTTCTTTCCATTATTGTTGGTCTTTATTTGTTACCTTGTCTGTTGACCTTAGGAGTCTCTTCATAGTGCTTTAAAGCGCTGAAATTTTTCTCTTTTTTTTTTGTCATTTTCCTTCCTTATTTATTCATCTATTCAGTCATATTCTTTTCATTATTATAAAATCCAAAATCTAACCTAAAGAAGAGTTTATGAGTTCAAATGATAGTTTTAATTTTTAAACAATATCTCAGGGATTGTATTTTTTTAATTTGAGATTTTTATCTTCAATAGGTATACTTTAAACTCAAGGTTGAATGGAATGAGTGCTACATTACACATTAAGTTGAAAGTTGTATAAATGTCAAATTGATTAACCTAATTCTTATACTATATTTTAAACCTAAAAATCTAACTAAATAACCAACTTATGAGTTAAAAAGACTATTTCTAAATTTCTAAAGGATTTGATCTTTTCAATGTGATCTTTTTCCTCAACATCATCCCCCCCCCCCCCCCCCCCACCTCCTCCTCATTCTCTCTCCCCAACCAAAAACAAAGTGGTCTTAACCATGAAGGTAATTTTTATAATTTAAATTGCGATGAGGTAGATCAAATCAATTTCAAAACCATAAATCTGCCTTGAATATCTAGTCTAAAATACATCCAGTGAGCTATCTCTAGTTGTGCTATGAAATTCTTTGGTTTTCTTACCGATAACAATATGGAAGGTGGTACTTGAATAATGCTTATCAGAACCACATGAAAATTACCACATGAGAAACTAGTGTTGCTCTTCTTATTGAGACAAAAAACCTAGTCACTTTTTGTAAATTATTTTCAACTTGTAGGTTTAGGTAATTTTAGGGGTTTCCTACTTAATTAAAGAGCAAGATATTTTAATGATGGGACTATGTACAAACTAAGGAACATATAGTGCATTTGTGCTACTAATACTTTATTTTCTTTATTGTTTGCAATAATTTTCTTTTATGGATAACTATCATTTTTTACTTTGTAATGCCACATCCTCTTTGTAAACTCTTGATTATACTACATCTTCAGTCTCTTTTATTTTTTGAGTTATTTGTTGAACTTCCTTGTTCTTTTCTTTGTTTCACTTAATGTTTCATCTTCAGTCTCATCTAGTTGAGTTGGTGTTATTTTAATTTTTGCAAAGGATTTGAGAATTTGGAAGAAATGGACTCATTGTATCTGGCTCAAGAGCTTTTGCATAGTTTATGCCAACAAATATCCATTTCATCTGATGAAGATAGGACAACCGGTGGCGTTTCTTCAGCAGTCAATCTTGCTACCCGGGAAGGGATGTTTGAGTTTATTGATGAAATATTGAAAACTAATGATGCTCTCAAGAGTAGTATTGATGAGAGTGGAAGAACCATACTTGCTAATGCAGTCTTGCACCGTCAAGCAAAAATTTATAGACATTTACTCAAGTATCCTGAGAAGAATGCAATGATAAATTCTCTAGACTACGACAAAAATAACTTATTACATATGACAGGGATGTTACCACTTCCCACTCAGCTAGATTTAGTCACAGGAGCAGCCAAGCAGATGCAATATGAAGTACGATGGTTCAAGGTCAGTATAGTAGCACTTCTAGCTATAATGTTCCAAGTTCCAGATGTTTAGAAGGAAGAGAGGACAATGTTTATTTTATAGGACGAATATTTCACTAAATTCATAGTTAGATTCATCCTTGTGGCCAAGAGGTGTTAGAGTTGTATCAATACTTATATTAACAATTAGTTTCTAAGATTAAAAAGAAATGATTTTTTTAAATAAAAATGATTTTTTAAATAAAAATTAAACAACCATAAAAAGCCTAATTATGATCTAATTTCATGTACAGAAAAATACGAATTCTCTAAATATCATTTGGTAATTTAGTATCTGGAGACATCATTAATGGTGACTACCTCTCCATGTGGGTTTAAGTTGTTCATATTTGGGCCCCAAAAACAAAGCTAAGGAAGATTCTTATCTAGTTTTGTGACAAACATTAAAATCACTAACATACAACAAATATTTTTGAATGACAAATATAAAGATATAACCTACAACAATCGTGGAAGTTTAAAGTTGGTCATATTGGACTAGAATTTATATATTGCTTGATAGTATTTTAGTAGGCTCCAAAGAGTAAAGCCGAGAGAAAGTGCCTATCTATTTTTGTAACTAACTGCCACTTTAGTTTATATGACATGTATGACTCTTGTACTCTTGTATAATAGTTAGTTAAACATTTTGGTGCTCTATATTTTAATCATATGAGATTGAAATTACTTACCTGTGATACATATCTTTAGGTGACTAATTACATGCATCATTTAAGTTATGTTATCAAACACTGTCTAACGTAACAAAAACATTTTGGAGTGAGGCCACATCATTCTTTGATTGATCTTCATCGAACAAAGCTGTCTTTCGATTGCCTTTCTTCCTAAGACTTAGTTTAACAAATGCAGATGGTGGAGGAAATTGTCCCTGCCATAATGAGAAAAGCCAAAAACAACGATGGTTCAACCCCAAAAGCATTGTTTACAAAAGCGCATGCTGCCCTCAGAACAGAGGGAGAGAAATGGATGAAGGAAACGGCAACTTTTGGTACAGTGATTGTTACTCTTGTTATCGCCGTCGTATTTGCAGCATGCTTTACTACTCCAGGTAGTTACAATCAAGCAACAGGCTTGCCAGTACTATTGGATAAAAATTTGTTTAAGGTCTTTATGGTATGTAATTCCATATCACTCGTTTCCTCCTCAACTTCAGTGTTGATGTTTGTCGCTATCCTAACATCGCGTTATGCAGAAGAAGATTTTCTCAAATCCTTACATGTGAAGATGATGATAGCGCTTTCTGCTCTTTTGTTTTCTGTTGCAATCATGATGACAGGCTTCTGTTCTGCTCTTGTGTTAGTTTTACATGGACAACGGGCGATTTTTGTCCCTATCATTTGTCTAGTTGGTTTGCCAGTCACTTTGTTCATGATTATACAAGTCCGTCTTATTATTGAGATGAGCAAATCCACTTATGGATTCATTGTATAGACATGAAACCCATGCTGTAATGTTTCCATTGTTGTATGTTATATCGATCTTCCTTCTATAATTTGCATGTAAGCAAAACTAAACGTTATATTTTATTGGAATGATGACGGATGAACTTTAAGTTGCTTTGCATACTTTGTATGTCTGTATGGTTTTAACCCTATTGTCATTTGCATTAATAAGCTACTGATTACTACTTATAAAATTCTCTTTTATTATTTTCTAATTTTTTATTTACAATGACAAAAAGATAAAATCTGCATGACCCAATCTGCAATAGGATTGAACAAAAAAAAAAAAAAAACTACAGTGGGAGATTGGACTTGGGAGATTACGTTCAAAACCTAAAGAAGTTCTATTGTGCTCCAAGTTTGTTAGTGTTCAATGCTACAAGGTTATCAACATTTATACGTCGATATTTACGACTTCAAATGTAATACTTTACAAGTTCAAATCAAAGAAATTAAATTTATCAATTCAACTATGCAAAGAATGTTAGTGAATCATATGCAATTTCTTAATTGTTATCCAACATAAAAATAGACATGTTTAAAAGAAACTAGTAATACACATGCTTGAATTTGTTATCTCTCCAATATAATTATTTACTTTACATTGAAAAATGAGAAAGTAATAACATATTACTAAATAAGTCCACAAGTTCTATTCATATATCCTATAAATGAAAATACTATGTCTAAATCTAAAGTCTAAGTGAGTTGTGTTCATCAATAAACACCTTATATATAGTCCAATTCGTTGTAGCGAGCTATAAGCAAGCAACACAATGCTTCCAACTTTTGAGCTCTTTTATTTTCCTATTGAAGGCCAATAACTAATTCATGTAAAAGTTCTTGCCATGTTGAAAAAGTGCAAGTTTGATGTAGGGTAAAAAGAGTACTTCAACTTGGTCAACATTGTGAAATGCTTTGCCAAAAGTGGAGAATTTGTGTAAGAATTATATAGACAGTTGGGTGATCTTTGTTTTTGTATACAATAAATGAGATCAATGGATTCACTTTCTTGTGCCAACTCACATAATTTGATGATTTACATAGTCATTAAGGGCTATAAATTTTGGTATTTTGTTATTAATGTTCAAAATTTTCATTTTCAGAATATGGGAGCTTTTACGAAGGTGTTTGTCATATAAGATCTCATCTCATGTATTAGGAGTGCAAAGTATGCTTTTGGACTAATTGGCTTTAATATTGTAAAAGATATGTTAGCATATATTAGACATACATCTAGAGGTACAACTAATTGGCTTTAATTTTGTTTGGGATATGGCTATGGATAAGGGTTTCTTAGTCTTGAAGAACTTCCCAATGTTGAGAAATCACCGACATAAGGTGTCTTCTTCCTAGTAATTCAAGTAGTGTTTGGAACTTATGTTTGGTTGTAGCTCACCGGAGCATATGAGCAATATCTTGGGGCAATTTATAAGAGAGGAATTATTGACAATACGGCCCATAAGGAAGAAATTTGTCATTGCTGCTTCGTAATCTATCACTACTACTACTTGTATCTTTACTTGATAAGTTGTATATATGAAAATTGTATCTTCTCACTTAGTTATTAGTTTTAATTGATAATTAGACCATTCTTTCCACTAACTATGATTCAACTTTAATAATTATTTATCTAATAAGTACATGAATGAAGAAAAGGATCTATCTAACCCTAATGATATAAAAAGACTCAGTAACTTTTGTTTAGTTATATGTCTAATATTTTTTATGATATGTAATTAAATATTAATGGGCTTTATTAATAATCTTGTGATTTTACTAAGACTAATATTTCCATGATCTTGTGAGCATATTTGATGAATATTTCTTAGGGTCACTTAAAGATATTTATTAAAATATTAACATGTGGGCTGAATTAATTGTAGAAGCCTTGTGCCTCATTTTATGGGCTAAATTAATTCCTTCTGTTTTATGGTCCAGATATTATAAGGCCTATATTGGGTGAGAACTAAGCCCATGTGAAATACGGCATGCACCCACGTATATAAGAACTTAAGTTGCTGATCTGTTGCTGATAGAGAGATTAGTATAACAGATTAGTATAACTTAAGTTGTCAATTTATCTTTACCTAATTTTCCATTTGATATTGTGGTTTATTTTAACCTGATACTTTTCTATTAGGGAGATTAGTATAACAGATTATTGTGTGTGTGTGTGTGTGTGTGTGTGTGTGTGTGTATTACAACAATAGATTTGATTCCTTAAGAAGGCAGTGTGTGTGTGTGTGTGTGTTTGTGTGTGTGTGTATGTGTATTACAACAATAGATTTGATTCCTTAAGAAGGCCTGGAAATAGCTCAAACGCCCAAGGTGACTTAGGAAAAAGAATAAGCCTCTTGATCTCAAGTAAATAGCATGGTCTGAAAGCATCTTTGTTTGGAAATAT
The DNA here is from genome assembly GCA_028551395.1 of Casuarina glauca. NCBI lineage: Eukaryota > Viridiplantae > Streptophyta > Magnoliopsida > Fagales > Casuarinaceae > Casuarina > Casuarina glauca. The sequence goes on from CM052347.1 coordinate 4,744,802, forward strand.
TAAGTCCTACTATGCTAATACTTTGTTAAGTGATAGCTGGAGACTTCCAACCTTGGTTTTTGTACATGCGTAGATAGATTCTATAATTCTGAGACATGCTTCTAAACTTTTGTACTTTTGATGTTATGAATAAACTTACATATTCATTAAAATTAATTAAATTGAAAACTTTATGATCAATTAAGTTAGTTGTGGTTATATTTTTGTTCTTCAATTTCTTTCCTTTATTTGTTTTTTTACCATTAACTTTTACAATTTAAGGGAGAGACATATTGTTTTCTACTTTTTTTGTTTATGGAAGTTGATGAAAGAATTTATTCTATTACATATTCAGTCTTCCTAATAATGTTTGGATTTATTGACATATTAAACATGGAAAGTTAGTCAAATCTTCTTCTAGGAGATAATTGTCCACATCTAAAGATAGACAAGATTATGTCTCTAAACAAGAAATTTTTAGTCCGTTAGATATTTCGAGGGAGTGTGAGCATAGAGATAGTGAGCTGTATTCTCATGCATGTATTTAGTTGCCAAGATAATTGGTATACATTGCTTCGTGGTTTGAAATACAATTAAGTTGTTATCTTTTTAAATCATGTACTCCATTATGAGGCTTTTACCATGAATAATTGCATGAGCTTCACATTCACTCTATTATTTGTGCCAAGCACTAGATGGTGGAGTGCATGCTTGAAAGGATAAGGATTTAATCACATTTGAAACCACAAATCAATGTATACTAATTGTTTTAGCTATTGACTACATGAATGAAAATATGGCTATCTTTATGATCTCCCTCCCTTGAAATGTCTAAGAACTTAGCAAGGCATCTATGGCATCATAGTTTATAGACATACTATATATAACGGGATGTCAGGTAAGAACTATTTCTTTGATTAGCCGTTGGTCATTATTTTAATGATCTAATGTGTTGGCAGTATAACTTTCTTTGTGCTTATTTTTTTTGTATGATGCCACCACATAACAAGGATTGTTTTACACTTAATTAAGCGTCATTAACCTTTACCTATTGTTGTGAACGTGGATGGGTGCTCCCCCTTATATGCGTTGGCTTTTACACCCAGTGATTTTCTTTTGTATTTGTTTCTATTGCATTGTTGCATTGTGTGGCCAATGTGATTTTAGGTGTTCTAAGGCTCCTTGATGGATGTCTAGCAGACATTTCCCAATAACAATCCTCAGTGGAAGGGAGCACCGTCCTCAGTTTTCATCAGGAAGTTGTGAGTTTTTGTTCAATTTAGCTTTGTGGCAAGTTCAAACTTCATTGTGGATTTTATGTTGTAATTTTGCTTGTGAATGTTGGAAATAATTTCAAACAAGATTTCATAACATTGAATGGTTTTGGCAAAAGCAAACATGAAAGTTCACAAGATCAATGTCTCAGTTTCACAAGAATCCCAGTGGAAGAGACATCTCAATTTAAAGGACAGTGCTAAAATGAGCCATTTCAATCAGTAGGGAAGAAATGGACACTAATAGAGGTGCTACCAATATGTAATAATGAAAATTATGGGGACCAACGTATTGGTAACATATGGTCTAGTAGTTAACTGGCTTCTATAGGCTAGTGGTGCCTCTCCCTCTTGAAAAGGGAAGGTCTTAGGTTTAACAATGGGGAAGAAGGGAATTAAATTGCGGAAGATCATTTAGTGTAATCCAACCTACCATCAACATTTGAGAAAGTAGAAGAAAGAAGCATAAACATTCTTGCTAACTGGTAGATATAAGATACGATCCAAGTGAACCATAAAATGTTCTAGACTTGGGTTTCGAAATCTATCAGCTAGTTGCAATGGTGACTAAACAAAACAAATATGTACTACTAATTTAATGTTTTCATTACAGAAGTGCTATTGGGGGTTTCTTTTATGATGACAATATCTTATACACCAGGAAATGCAAATTTTATCTTTTTAATAGTAATTTTGTTTTGGAAAGTATCTTATCCATCATACTTGAAGTTGTGCCCCTATTTAGTGATAACAATTATCACCATATTTGTTGGAAGATGGGTGGATACAACATATTTTCTTCATGGCACTTACATTGAACTTGCTTGCTTAACTTATTTTCTTTGAAATTATTAATTTCATGTGAGATTCATGCACAAGGCTGTCTGTGAAATTGGACAACTTGGACACAATTTTGATTATTCAAAGACCATAAGTATTGGGTTGCTTACTATCTAAGGGCCCATAATGCTTTTGTACATATTTACTTTTATGTCCCTATTTGATAGTGTATATAAGGAACTTACATTGTAACTATTATTTTTTGAGTAAATGTAGTAGCTTTACCTTAGCGGCTCTACAAAACAAGTTTGCTCCATCATCTCTTTACTATCGACAATGAGGAAGTTTACCTTATTTGCTTTCGTTGTTTTTCCAAGATGGTATCAAAGACTTAAGGTTCCTTGCTTGACCTATGCAAATCACCAAAGAGGTACTGTGTCAAAATCCCTTGCTTCCGCTTGTTTTTTTTTTCATTATTGCTCATTGCAAATTGAGGGTATTTCTGGTAGTTCAAATTTCATCAGAAGTAGTCCCCCTTTTTTACCCCTATCATTTGAACACTTAAACAAACATAACTATTGAATGCTGAGAAAGCTAGGGTCATTTTTGTCCAACCAAGACCCTAAAAGCCCTCACACAAGAAGACTCACCAAATTACCCCGTGGCACCTCTCAAAATTACAATCCTCACACACCATCATCTTCTCTCTTTGACCAAACCCTAACCTTAGCTAACATGGCTTCTGATTCCACCAACACCAACCCTTTTCGAGACTCACTCTTCCTTTCACCCACTGACTTTACTAGAACTACCTTATCTACCATTAAACTTAAAAGCGAGGCCAACTATGATGTTTGGAGTCGCCAAGTTAAGAGTAACTTAAAAGGGAAGAACAAATAGGGGTTTATTGATGGATCTTTTCCAAAACCCACCGAAGATACCACAAAGGCAATATAATGGGATCAATGCCATGTTACCATTATCAGCTGGTTTGAAAAATTTGTAGATCTAGAGCTTGTTTCTTTGGTGTCCATTGTTGGAAATGCTCAAGTGATTTGGGAAACACTCGAGCTAAGATTTGGGCATAGTACAGATACCCAAAGGTATAACCTTAAAGAAAAGCTATATGGAATGAAACAAATGAGCAAATCTGTGAGAAAATATCATAGTTGCCTTTCAGATTGCTAGGCAGAAATTGATATGCATGAGCCTCCCATTTTATGCACTTGTGGGTTATGCATTTGTAAGGTAAATGAAAGGCTAGAGGAGAGGAAGAAGGAAATTAGACTAAAGGAATATCTTATGGGGCTCAATGATTATTTTAAGCCTTTAAGGACCATGATTTTGGCCAAAGAATCCCTTCCTATGGTTGATTCAGCTTATAATCTTACCATAGAAGATGAAGATCAGCTCCTAAAGATGGATGGGCCAAATCTCACTGCTGAAAGGATGGCTCTTGCAATGAACCAAGCCTTAGGCACTTTGAATCTTCACACGTGTTCATCAACAAACTTCAATCACAACTCAAATCAAGGAAATGCAAGGAGAAATCAAGCTAATTCTTCCATTTGTGCTCACTGTCACAAACCTCGGCATACTCGTGAGACATGCTATCACATAGTGGGTTTTCCTCCCATTTAGAATCGAAAAGGAGGAGGAAGAGGCTGTTCTAAAATGAAAAATCCCTTATCTATGCAAGCCAATCAAGCATCCGTAGAAGCCATCGGCATCAGAGGAGTCTCATTTCACACCGCGTTGATGAGCGGTGCGAGTCAAAGTTATACGGTTCCTGCACTCTTACATGCAGGACAACCCGCAACTCTATATGTGGGGCAGCCTACAGGCTTACAGGTAGGACAGCCTATAGGCTTGCATGCAGGACAGTTGGGTCCTACAAACCTTCATGCAGGCCTGCATGTGGGCCAGCTGATTCCCGCAGGCTAACTAGCGCAAGGAGGCCAACAAGACCCGCACACGGGCCAGCCTTCTTAATGGGCTCCCATTGTGTGCGGGTCTGTCATTGTTGGACAGACTGCACCAAATTCCCCTAGGTTTGGAAATTAGCTCGCTGGACAGTGGCTTAGGTTTTTTAATTCTGCTAATATAGGGCAAGTAGGAAATGTAATGCAAGGAGGGTTATCAACAAAACAATTCCAGCAATTATTATCAACACTAAACAACATGGGAGGAAATGATACCAGCGTCTCATTTGCAGGTAACAGCACAAAACCCTCTTTCTCAATTGATAACTGTAAATGGATTTTGGATTCATGAGCCACAAATCATATTACATGTAATCTTGATTATTTGACATTGCATTCTCGATGTCCATCTCAATTATTTTCCATACACTTACCTGATGGAACCCGTACAACGGCTACACACATAAGGTCTAGCCATCCAACACAAAATTTGACCCTAAACCACATATTCTTTGTTCCTAGGTTAAAGTATAACCTGATATCCATCACCCGATTGACCATGAATAATAATTGCATTGTCATTTTCCTTCCTGGTTTCTGTGTTTTCTAGGACAATATGACTAAGGCAGTGATCGGTTGGGGTAAAACAAATAGAGGTTTCTACTTCCTGATGTTTTCCACAAAAGTTGATCCCAACCTTGTTTCCATTTTGTCACGATTTCAATTTTGTAATTCAAAACCATTTTCTGATGTAAAGTTGAACGCTGTTTGTAATGACTCTATTGATCTAGACTATGATTTATGACATAAGTGTTTTGTTTACCCTTCTTCCAAATATTTAGTCATGTATGAAAAATCGTTAAAACATCCACAAGATTTCACATGTCCCATTTGTCCATTCACTAAGCAAACTCGATTGTCGTTTGGCTATAGCTAGATAAAAGTACATTCAAATTTTCAATTAGTTCATATGGATCTCTAAGGACCACATTGAGTTCCAAATCATGATGGAGCTCGATATTTTTTTACTATAGTTGATTTTTTTTTAGAGCCACGTGAACTTTCCTTATCCAATTTAAGGATTAATTTTTTCCCATTGTGCAAGCTTTCATACTTATGATTTCTACTCAATTTGGGTTTTCCATTCAGCGTATCCAATCCGATAATAGAACCGAATTCTTCTTAGCCCCCTTCTCCTCATTTTTAGCTTCTCAAGGAATTATCCATGAGAGTAGTTATGCTTATACACTTTAACAAAATGGGGTTGTAAAACATAAACATCGACATCTTTTAAATATTAATCGAGCCTTGCTATTCTAGAGCAATGTACCTACTCATTTTTGGGGGGAGTGCATTCTTACAGCAACCTATCTTGTTAATAGGTTGCCAACCTTAATCATTTCACATCGCACCCCTTTTGAGGTCCTCCATAGTCAATCTCCCATACTTCATCATCTTCGTGTATTTGGATGTCATTGTTATGTGACCACACTTTGCCCAGCAAGTAAATTTGCTCCTCAAGCAGTCCCTTGTGTCTTTGTGGGCTATTTCTTTATACAAAAAGGATATCGTGTTTATGATCCAGCCACTGAAAAATTCTTCACAAGTCGCGATGTTGTGTTCCACGAGTCAAAATTTCCATTTTCTAATGATACTTAAGAATGTGATAATCTTGTCGTACCTGACGATCACTCGATCCTTGTTGTTAAGTCCTTACCCACACAGGCTAGGGACGTACTAACAACCTATAGATCCATCCACCTTTGATTATTTACCAAGCTCTCCTCTAGAGTTCACTCTAGAAACACCCATAAATGCACCTTCCTCACTAGAGTCTTCATCACTACCCTCGGCACCCACCTCTTCATGTCCACCACTTCGTAAATCCACCTGAATCACAAGACCACCAGTTTGGACATCAAAATATATATGTTCCACTTTGCCCTCAGCTTTCATGTCTACCGTTATCCCATGACCAAATATGTTTCTCTAGATAACCTTGCCTCACACCACAAACAGTTCATTGCTTCTGTTTTTGTTATATGGGAACCCATATCCTATCAAGAAGCGGTCATGGATCCTAATTGGGTTGGAGCAATGGAACGAGAATTAGAGGCTTTAAAGGCAAACAATACTTGGGAATTAGTACCATTGCTGAAGGGACGACGTGCAGTGGGTTGTAAATTGGTGTATAAGATTAAGTACAACTTAGATGGGACTATAGAACACTATAAGGCTAGACTGGTAGACAAGGACTATCACTAGAGAGAAGACATTGATTATAAAGAAACTTTTGCTCCTGCTGTTAAAATTATCAATGTTGAGGCCGTTTTCTCCCTTGTAGCTAAACATAATTGGCCCTTATATCAACTAGATGTGTAGAATGCATTTTTACATGGAGATTTGCTAGAAGAAGTCTATATGAAAATGCCATCAGAGCTTCATCGACAAGGGGAGAGGTCAGTGTGTTGACTACACAAATCTCTTTATGGTTTAAAACAAACATAGCATCAATAGTATGCAAAATTCACAAAGGCACTGAGGATAGTGGAATATTCCTAATCATAGTATGATTATGCCCTGTTTACTCGTCAAAAGGGTAATAGCATTGTCATTCTACTTATCTATGTTGATGATATATTGATTAATGGCAATAATGTCACTGCCATTGCCAGCCTCAAGACTTATTTGGACTTTAGATTTCGCATGAAAGATCTAAGTCAGTTGAAATATTTTTTAGGAATAGAGGTGGCTCAATTAAGAGAAGGCATTTGTATTAATCAGCACAAGTATGCTCTTGAGTTGATATCCATGGATGGATTAGCTGGAGCTAAACCAACAATTACACCTATGGAATCGAGTTTAAAGCTAACTTCAAGAGAGCATGATATTAAGATTGGCAGTAAACATCATGACCCACTCCTCCATGATCCTTCATCCTATAGGTGTCTGGTAGGAAAGCTAACATACTTGACTGTAACCATGCCAAATCTCACTTACCTAGTGCAACAATTGAACCAATTCACAAATGCACCTAAACAATCACACATGGATGCTGTCCATCGGGTTATAAAATATATTAAAAGAGCTCTAGGACTTGGTCTTCTGTTTCCTACTTCATCACAATTGGAGCTAATAGCTTTTTGTGACTCATATTATGATACAAGCCCTAATGACAAGAAGATCACTTACAAGATATTGTGTCAAACTTGGAGGGTCATTGATATCATGGAGGACAAAGAAACAACCAAGAATGTCAAGATCATCCACATAAGCAAAGTATAAGGCCATGGGAATCACAATATGTGAGATCATGTGGCTCACTAGATTATTTTGAGATCTTGGGCTTAATGTTAGACTACCTGTTTCTCTCTTCTATGACAATGAAGCCACAAGAAAGATAGTAGTCAATCCGATAAAACATGAGAAGACAAAACACATTGAGATCGAGTGCCACTTTATAAAAGAACATATACAAAAGGGAATGGTGTGCACACGACATATACGAGGCTCAGAACAACCAGCAAACCTATTCATTAAGGCCCTCAGTGGTAAGCAACATCACTATCTTTTAGACAAGCTCAGAGCATTTGATCTCTACAAATCTCCAACTTAAGGGGGAGTATTGGGTTGCTTACTATCGAAGGGCCCATAATGCTTTTGTACATATTTACTTTTATGTCCTTATTTGATATTGTATATATAGTAGCTTTGCCCTAGCGGCTCCACAAAACAAGTTTGCTCCATCATCTCCTTGTTGCCAACAGTGAGGAAGTTTACCTTATTAACTTTCGTCATTTTTCCAAGAATAAGTAAGCTTGCACAAGGAGGCCATCAAGGCAAACCTGTCTGCAGTGCTTGCAGCCGACCCTTTTGGAGTAAACTTAAACGCAAAAACTCATGAGAAGGTTGACGACCTTGGCGAGAGTAGGGGTATTGCAACTTGCACTGTGGTTCTTCTTATGAGGAAATAAAAAAAGGGTTCCTATAAATGTTGTCTAAAGTGTAAAATGCATTATGTCAGTAGTATATTGCTTATAGAGATTTAATCCTTTGGTTGGAGTAGTAGAAATATTTGTGATAATGGCCAAAATGTGGTTAGATTTGGTTTTTTCCTCAAAGGATCTTATGGTTTATCGTCTATTAATTTGGAAAGCTTAATCTAACCATATTGTTTGGTCCAAAAAAAAATGCATATAAATGCATATGGAGTTTATCATGGCTAATATTTTGACCAAAAATAAGCCGGGAACATACAATTTCTTCTTTAGTGAGATCCATGAGTGACTTGCCCCTTCAAACTTATCTCAAGATCAGCTCGTCACAACTTTAAATGATTCATAGGTTCTAGTGAATACATTCATAGTATCATGGCTAGTAATACTTGCATATTGTTGATATTCAGCACTCTGTATCACATAGAGCATTAGATAATTTTCAGCATATAGTATTTTAAACTTTTAAAAGTTTTGATTAAATATCTTTTATACTTTGTCTCATTTCAATTATGTTTTAATATTTTTTTAATCTTAAACGTGGGTTTGTCATCTTCTATCGCAAGCTTTTTGTATGTGATTCTATTAAATTTTTTTCTTTCATTTAAAAATTTTACGAAATTTTTTATCTTAAATTTAAAAAAGTGAAATTTAGACCTGAAAACTAAAATAAGGCAAAATACAAGGGAGTTACTAATTTTTCTTAAAATCTCTGTTTAAAGTCGCGGGGAAAAAAAGGATTTGGGCCTTTATCTCTTCAGTCCTGTCTTTTTGAGTCCATTAAAAGCCCATTTTGTGTATTTAAAAAAAAAAAAAAATGTAGAAAGCCCTAGTATGAATTAGGGTTTGACGCTCTCTTGGCGCCGCAACCTTAAAGAGAAACAAGGGTCTTGCCCCCTCTTGAATCCACAACCATAGAGAGAAAAGAGGGAGTCTGTCGCCTCCTCTTGCCCGCCGCAGCCTCAGTTTGATTGTAATCATGGTAGATCGCTCTCTCCTTCTCCTTGTGAAAGATGTTTGTTTGCGCTTGTAACACTGGGGAGTAATGGGCATCGATTGTTCCATCAGAAATTGCATGTTGGGTAGCATGAATGTAGGACTTTGTCTGGGTACAAAATCTATCTGGGTTTCAGCTGCCCGTGTTGCTGTGACACGATTGTAAGATATGAATCGTGTTTGCATTTAAAGACTGTTGTTCATAAAAAAAAACGAATACAGAAAATAAGGCAGTGATTATGATCTCGCTTGTCAAGTTTACTTGCCAGGTTTTGTCAAGCTTGTTTTACAGGGTGCGAGAGATGATTTCCAGGAGCGTTGTTTTTCCTAAAATTGGGTTGTAATTATTTAGAATGTTTAAGATTCTAAAAACTTAAATTTTTAGATGTTTATGCTGGAATCGGATCATATTTGCAGTTTTTGTGCTCTTCTGAGAGTATCTCCGTGTTCTCTTCGTTTGCTTTTTGGTAGACTGACTGTTTTACTTGTTTCCCTATCAGATCATTCCTGAGAAGAACCGGCGTGAGATCTCCAAGTACCTCTTTCAAGGTTTCCCTCTACACCTCTATGCACGTACCATGTGGCTAGTTCTATGTATCTGTGTGTTTTTGTATCTGCGAATATTTGTACCTTAAATTGTTGATTTGTATGGTAATTTTTGTCTTCAGAGGGGGTTTGCTATGCAAAGAAGGACTACAACATGCCAAAGCACCCCGAGATCGAAGTGCCAAACCTGCAAGTGATAAAGCTGATGCAGAGCTTTAAGTCCAAGGGGTATGTGCGCGAGACCTTTGCCTGGATGCACTACTACTGGTACCTTACCAATGATGGCATTGAGTTCCTAAGAACCTACCTAAACCTACCTTCTGAGATTGTCCCTGCCACCCTGAAGAAGCAGGCCCGGCCTGCAGGTCGCCCCTTTGGTGGTCCACCTGGTGATCGCCCCCGGTAAATTCTTATTCTTTGTGGTGATTGTTGTTGGTATTGCCTGTTTTGACTGGTGTAACATGGATTTGTTGTTAAATTTGTGTTCTTGGGATGTCATAAAATTAGTTGAAATTTGATGTTGTGAATCAGTGGTCCTCCTCGCTTTGAGGGAGAAAGGAGATTTGGTGACCGAGAAGGGTACCGTGGAGGCCCACGCGGGCCTGGTGGTGACTTTGGTGATAAGGGTGGAGCACCTGCTGACTACAGGCCTAGTTTTGGGGTAATTTTACTGTGGTCTCTATTTTGTTCACTCTTTTGGTTTCTATCATGTTTGTATGCTTTATTGTTGTATGTATCAGTTGAGTTTACCTGTGGCATTTATGTGGTATTTACTCTTTTGTTGAAAGTTTAGGGGGAAACATCCAAAGTTGGTTCTTCTGCAAAGCTTTTCACCTTTTTTATTCTTCTTTTCTTTGAAGATACCCTCTATCGGTTAGATTGAATGTGGTTCTTGAGTTTAGTTTGAAGCTAGTTGTATGTTGGTTGGGTGCGTATATCCTATTTCAGGTTGATAGGTTTTAGGAACTTGATTTTGATAAATATACAAACTTCGGACGTACTGGAGAATGTTTTCTGTCAATGGCTTGAGTTCTTCCTCCCCTGTCCCATGTCCCTGGGCATTTTCAAGTCTTCTTGCTCATAATGCTTTCTGTCAATGGCCTGAGTTCTTCCTCCACTGCCCCATGTCCCTGGGCATTCTTATGTCTTCTTGCTTAATTTAATGCTTTCTGTCAATGGCTTGATTTCTTCCTCCCCTGCTCCATGTCCCAGGGCATTCTTAAGTCTTTTTGCTTAATTTTTCTTTCAGTATTTTGTGCTAATGATGTTGGGTTCATTTGGTTCAGCTGTCAACCAAGCCAGAATCTCTTTGTCTATGGCATGATTTCTGTTGTTTATCTATTTGAACAATTTTCATGTTAATACGGGAATTGATACTTGAATGGCCAATGGAAAACCTGTAGGCAAACATTATTTTATTGGTTTGAGATTCAAAATTTAGGCTGTATTTACAGTTACAGATACAAAAGAATTCAGTAGTGGTTTGGGAAGAGATGGGGCCAGGGTTTTTGGGGTTTGATTACGCTATTGTTAGTCAGTTGTTGATGGTACCTTTGAGGAAAAATATGTGATAATATCGTCTGCAAGTCACATGATATCCATTAGTGGTGGAGTTATTTGAAAAAGAATTGAGGATTAGTTGCCTTGATGGGACACCATAGTTCGGTAGTTTCTGCCATATTGATTAGTTTCTTGCATCAAACTTGCAGGGTCCTGGTGGAAGGCCTGGCTTTGGTCGTGGAGCTGGTGGTTTCGGTGGAGGCGCACCTAGCTCAAATCTTCCTTAAAAGCAATGGTTCCTCACTGCATTGGTTTTGACAGTTGGAATCGATGTGCTTGCCACATATCGTTTTCAGAGAATGTTAGGTGTTGGGAGTTGAAATAGTTACCTTTTTAATTTCGTGGTTTGTCAAGTTGTCATTTAACCCTTTTGTTTATCATACGCTTAAGTTTTATGCTGTTTGTGATGCAAGTAAGATAATTTTTGAGACTTTTGCAGTGCCCTTATCATGAATTCTACCACCTTCTTTAGGTCGTAACAGATGATTGTAATATGCGATATGTAATGTAAGGGGTGATACATAGCTTAAATACAACAAGGAAGGTGCTTTTTTTGGTGTTGTTTAACTGGAAAGAAGGGTTTAAATGATTGTTTTGCAATATGCAAATTTATAAAATCTGTCGGATAAACACTAACAAGTTAAATTGATCTCCTGCATTAGATTGAAGTCTTTTTTATTTTTTTTGGCCTTTTAACTGCATTTCTGTAGAGGGTATAAAGAAGAAAGCCAAACAGTATCGTGAAGATGGCAGACTAATTTCACTTTATATAACCCAATGCTTCTTTTGTGAAGTAAACATAAACTAAACTAAGTAGATTGATCCAGAATTTCTTCAAGAAATCATTAGACCCGCCAACTAACTCCTAAAAATCTTTATTTCTAATCCAAATCATTATGTTCATGGTTTATCTTTGATGACAGGTCAAATCTTAAAAAGATTAGATTAGTTTATTTTATTCCAAAAAAATCAAAAATCAAGTTCACATGTATTGTTAGAATTTAGCTATTAAGATTGAATACAGCGTGGTTAATAAATGCTTAGTTCAGTTGGGGGTGTATTATGTTATTATTTAGTTGTTTTTTATATTTAAGCCTAAAGCTTTACCCTTAATGGTAATTATTCATGTTGACAAATGTATGAGGATTTTCCCTCGTTTTAACATAAAAAGGCCAAAAAAACATGGGGAATATGCGATTAGCTGCTTGGGTTCACGTGGAGACAAATCCTTGACTCACCTTTTCCACGGCTTTTACAGTGCCTACACGCGTGAGCACACTCACACACACCTGTCCACCCTTAGTTGTGTCGCGGAGCTTTCTTCAGAGTTCAATGGCTATGGCAGCACCTTCACTCTCTGCCGCCCCAGTTCCTCGAAAGCCACTTTCTCTGTCCGCGTGCTCTGGGTCTTTCCCTCTCTCACGGCTTTCTCTCCGACCAGCTGTAACGAAGGTAACGACAGCGAGAATTTCCGTGTCGGCAGCCGCAACTACTGGTTTCGAAGTTGGGCAGGCCCCACTGTCGGTTACTCCCTCCAAAGCCTTGCCCTTTCGGGTCGGACACGGGTTTGACCTCCATCGGTTGGAGCCCGGGTACCCGCTGATCATCGGTGGGATTAACATACCCCACGAGCGAGGCTGCGAGGCTCATTCCGATGGTAATTTCATCGAATTACTGATTTTTTGTACCTCTTTGTACTGAAACTATGTGTTTCTAAGCTGTGGGTTTTCGTTATTTTCTTAATTTTTTTCTGTGTGAAAGCGTATTGGTGAAGGTGGCTTTTGTGTTTTTTTTTCTTCCTTGTAGTTATATCTATTGTTGATGCTGATTAAGTTCTGAATTTGGACACTTTATTCTTAAATTATGTTTCCAAATTTTGGGTAGGAATTGAACTGAACCATTGAAGGTGGTGATTTTCTTCTGGATTTGTGTCTTTTGTTATCGTTGTCGTTGGTGGTGGTGGTGCAGGAGATGTACTGCTGCATTGTGTGGTCGATGCAATTTTGGGTGCTTTGGGGCTCCCTGATATCGGGCAGATATTTCCTGATAACGATCCTAAGTGGAAGGGAGCACCATCTTCAGTTTTCATCAAAGAAGCTGTGAGTTTTTGTCCAGTGTAACTATGTGGCAAGTTCAGAGCTTCATTATGGATTTCGTGTTGTCATTATGCATGTAAATGTTGGATATAATTTCAAAAGAGACTTCATAACGTTAAATGGTTTTGAGAAAAGTAAGCATGAATGTTTATGTTGCTGTCAAATTACTAATACTGTTTGCAATATGAATCTCACGGGTTTGCAACAATTCAACTGGACGAGAAATCTCTGTTTAAGGGACAGTGCTAGGATGAGCCGCTTTAATCAGTAGGGAAGAAATGGCCTCAACATATTGTTAGCTTATGGTCTAGCAGTTCTCTGCTTTTGTAGGCTAGAGTTGCCTCTTCCTTTCGGAAAAGGAAGGTCTTGGTTCAACGATGGGGAAGAAGGGAATTGAGTAGGGGGAAGATTATCTGGTACAGTGTAGGCACTATTAACATTGGATGAAGTGGAAGAAAGAGGCATAACTTTCTTGCTAAGTAGGACATATAAGATGTTATCAAAGTGAGTCACTAACATACTAAACTTCATTTCGAAATCTATCAGCTGGTGGCATATAGTGACTGAAATCCACTTTCATAGTTGATGTTTATATTCCAGAAGTGCTGTTGGAGGATGATTCATAACCCATCGTGTGGAAAATTGCTTTTCTTAATAGTAATCGTGTTTTCAACAGTCTATTTTATGCATCACACTTGAAGTTGTACTCCAGTTTGGTGATAAAAGCCTATTGTCTCATCACATCTGTTGGAACATGGGTGGAAAACATTGAATTTTCTTCTCTAACTTAATTTCTTTGGCATCATTAATTTCAGGTGAGACTCATGCATGAGGCTGGCTATGAACTTGGAAACTTAGATGCGACTTTGATTCTTCAAAGACCAAAAGTAAGCCCGCACAAGGAGGCAATCAAGGCGAACTTGTCTGCACTGCTTGGAGCCGACCCTTCTGTAGTAAACCTGAAAGCAAAAACTCATGAGAAAGTTGATAGCCTTGGAGAGAATCGGAGTATTGCAGCTCACACTGTGGTTCTCCTTATGAGGAAATGAAAAAGGTTCCCATAAATATTTCCTGAAGTGTAAAATGCAGTATGTTATTAGCATTGGTTTAGACTGCTTACAGAGACTTGGATCCTTTGGTTGGTGTAGAAATATTTGTGCAGTTGGTCTTTCTTTCTCTTTCCTTTCTCTCCGTGGTGATGGCTGAAATGTAGTCAGATTTGAAGGTGTTCCTCTGAATGTCAGGATGTTGTTACTTATTCTATGAATCAAGAAAGCTTAATCTAAGCGTCTTTTTTTGACGATAATCCTAGTCCAAAAAGATGCATATAAATGCACATGGAGCTGACTCAGACCTTGAGCTTTTTGCACGTTTATGTTGATCATGGCTAACATATTGACCAACATTAGCCGTGAAGAGAGACAATTGCTTCTTTAGTCAGATTCACGTGAACTTGCCCAATTTGAATTCAAACATATTACCGCGGTATTTGTCTCTTCAAGCTTATCTCAGGATTAGCTGGTGGCAATATCAAATGATGCACAGATTCTATTGAATACATGTTTTTAATGTGTGAATATGACTGCACATGACACTTATTTACTGTTTAAGTATCCTGTATTTCCTGAAAGTTGAGTATGAGTATTTTGTATCACATTGAATTGCAGATAGTCTTCAGCATTATTTGGCATTTTAAACGTTTGAGGAGTTTTACTAAATTTCGGCTTTAGATCTTACTTTCTAATCCTTTTTTTTTTTTTTTCACTTTTAAAACATGACTTCATCATGTTCCATTCCAAGATTTTTGTTTGTGGTTCAGTTAACTTTTTGAATAATAATTTTTTTTTTTCTCCTTCAATCTCTGTTCTTCATCTCTCTTTCTGTCACTCACATGCCATGGAAAAAGCAGAAAATTTAGGAGAATATTTAACCAAAGAGTTGACTGGGCTAAGACAAAACTAGAACAAGACTAGGGCAAAGCGTTAAATATTTTTTCCTAAAATCTTTACCTTCAAGTCGCGGGAAAAATTTAAAGAAAATGGACACTTCATTTAGTATTCTTCCAAAGCAGAGAGATACCGTGCGAAAATGGTGAGAAAGTATCAAACCTTGTAGCAGGGGTTGATCTTATTCTAATCGTTCATGCAGTATTTCCAATCTTACTTTCGGTGTTGTTGATCGATTGGGTTGGCTAATTGCACAGGATAATCGTTGGCGAAATAGTTTTAAAACAGGACCTGGTACGACCGTGGAAAGCTTTAGTTTGCTAAAAAGCCAAACCCAACTTGTTTTGCACCTCTTCAAAGCAAAGGGAATTAGAAATTTCAACTCCGTGGATTCGCCATGGTGGAACTCCACCAGATCGGGGCAGGCGAGTTGAAAACCTCGAGGGCTGACCAGGAAAATTCCAGATTATGACCAATATATTCTATCTGCTATTAATCCCAGCCACCCATATGTTAAAACATGGTTTCCTGGTAGGCTGCAAGAGAGTCAAATCTGAAAAGGAATGAGTCTGACCGATTTTGCACCAGTTATTCAGTGAAATCAGAATGAAACTTCTAGTTGGGAATATGGACAAGAAAGATGCAACAGCCTAAAACCTCCCTTAGTTCGTCTAGTGGTTTTGTATCTTCATTGGAGCATGACCCACTTCATCAAATACAATAAAATGTCCACTTGATCTGGCAGTAGAGTACCTAAACTACAACCAGAATCCTATCATATCTGGGAAATGATACGGTCGAGAAAATTGGTTGAAGTGGGTGTAGTTTTAAATGTAGCAAGAGCAGTCAGTGGCTGTTGTCTTGCCCCATTATCTGGCCAAACCACTGGTCTAAATTATGAAATTGGGACCAGGAGCAGTTGAATATTCTGGATAGAGTAACAAGGAAACCTGGAATTCTTTAGCCTTGCAGAAGAAAATCAGGAGACATTGGAATAAAATATGCTTATTGCTTTTGTTTGAGTCCGTCTTCTAGCAGGTCCACGACCATAGCTGTCCTCTTGAAAACTCACATATGTGGTCCTTCGCTGGTTCCCAATTTGCATATAGAAGTTGTCGACAAACTGACTAGTTTATTATTTTCCATTATAGAGGCAAATCATGATAGACATAAGAACAAAATATGTGTATGCTTCTGTTGAGTCCGTCTTGGGGCAGGTCCGCTACCATAGCTGTCCTCTTGAAAACTCTCCAAATGTGGTGGGGCTTTGCTGCTTCCCAAGTTGCATATACGAGCTGGTGACAAACTGACTAGTCCCTGCAGTCGAGGCTAAATTTTGATTTAAAGTATTAAATAGTGGTTGTTCGACACTTTAACCTGATATCATTTTCTTTAAACAGTAGATGCTTAAAATAATTCAAAACAGTGGGTTTAACACTGCTTAAAAACAGCGGGTTTAACACTACCTGAAAACCATAGGTATTTAAATCTTTATTCCAGTATAATATTAAAGTTCAAGTTTAGTTACAACATTTTATATAGGTTTGGTCACCATAATCTCTTTTTTATTACTATCTTGTTATTCTTAGATTAAGCTACACTTAAGATAAGAACTTATTAAATGATGATTATAAGAGTAGATACAGTAGCGTTTCTACGAGTACACGGTCTTTGACGAGTTTTGAAGTTTTTACAAAAGCGTATGTTCGTCGTATTCGTAGTCCTTTCCGGAATACGGCTACTGCATGCTTGCGTAGGACGTTTGCTGTGAGTCAGACGCCATTACTTTGACTGTTTTTTTTTCGCACTCTCCGGAATTGATTCATTGGTCCACATTTCCCAGGTTAAACTTTCGTTTCTCAAGCACTGTAAGCACTCGCTTAAGGCGAGACCAAGCTCACCGAATACTTTGACATATATGCCTTTGGCTCCTTTCGGGGAAGCTCCACTCGAATTGGAAATTATGGCAACTCTTCTCATTCTCCCAACTTATAAATAGGTGCCGACGATGTCTTTCTTAACATCAAAAAATACGTGTTTTAGCTTCTCCTCAGAAAGAGCTTTCATCTTGTTCGATTTCCTGCTTCATTCCTCATAGAATGGGTTACGCGAACGGTAATGAGCAACAGTTACTGTCTAGAGTAGCAACTGGCAAAGGCCATGGTGAAGATTCTCCCTACTTCGATGGTTGGAAGGCTTTTGATAGTAATCCATTCCACCATACCAAGAACCCTTCTGGGGTTATTCAGATGGGTCTTGCAGAAAATCAAGTAAAAATGCTAATAAGCTTCCCTATTCATTCATATGTTGTTAGTTGAAGAACGAGCTGAAAGTTAGTGGTATTCACGGTTGTTTTATCTTGAATGTGCAGCTTTCTTTTGATTTGATTCAAGAGTGGATGTTGAATAACCCAAAAGCTTCCATCTGCACCCCGGAAGGAGTAGATGACTTCAGAGACATAGCTGTCTTTCAGGACTATCATGGCTTGTCAGAGTTCAGAAATGTATGGTTCACACAAATGCCATAGCTCTTCATGTTTGTTCTTAAACAGTTGAGATTCTTATGTATTTAACAAATATGATTGGAACTCACAGGCTGTTGCCAACTTCATGGCAAAAGTAAGAGGAAACAGAGTCAGATTCGACCCTGACCGCATCGTTATGAGCGGAGGAGCAACCGGAGCTCACGAGACGATCGCCTTCTGCTTGGCTGATCCCGGGGAGGCATTCCTTGTACCTACTCCTTATTATCCAGGGTACTATAAGACTTCCACTTCCATTTTCTGCTTCTTTCACAATTCATTCATTACCTTCTTTCTGATAAAGACTAAGAAAGAAATGATCCAAGAACGCAAGTTTAGGTTATAAGATGGCTTGAAAGCTTTGATTTGACTTGGTAAATCTAGGTGTTTTCCGCGTATTCACCGAACCTTCACCTTCGCTGTCTTCCACAACCTACCCAATAATTTAACAAATGTACTTCGATCAATCTTGGTCTGCATTAATTTTAGATGGTCAATTATACCGACGTCAACATCCTCTAGCTCTTAAAGTCACCACCTAAGCACCAGGACCATCTTGAGTGCCGGGCTCAACACACCCAAACCCAAGTTGCAGTGGTCCTCAAATGATGTTTTGACCATAAATGGATGATGCTGAAGGAAAGTGACTCGCATTTTCCCGGAAAGAAGAGCCAGTTTTTCTTGACCTTGAGTCAATGGGGTATTGGTCCCTCCCCAGAAAAAATGGGGTTGACTGCGCTGTTTACAGTCAGAAGATAAAGAAATTTTTTTCAAACCATATTGGGTTTGACAAATGCGTGTTTAATTGTCAAAACAAACGCGCAAGCACTTACGTAGTCATGGCTGGATGGATGACAATTTGCATCGGTACATAAAATAGAAGATGAGACCCAGGACAACTACTGCTTCGCTTAATTTATACAGGATTTACTAAAACAATTTGGTTTTTTATTGCAGTTTTGATCGGGATTTGAGATGGAGAACAGGAGTGCAACTTCTTCCTGTAATAAGTGAAAGCTCCAACGGTTTCAAGGTGACAAGAAAAGCTTTGGAAGCTGCGTATAAGAGAGCTCAAGAGGACAATATCAGAGTAAAGGGCTTGCTCATTACCAATCCATCGAACCCTCTCGGCACTGTCTTAGACAAAGAGACGCTCAGAGAACTTGTGAGCTTCATCAATGAGAAGAGCATCCACTTGATCGGCGATGAAATATATTCTGCCACTGTCTTCGGTCAACCTGGTTTCGTAAGCATATCTGAGGTTATTGAGGAGGATGTCTCCTGCAACCGTGATCTCATCCACATTGTTTACAGTCTTTCAAAAGACATGGGATTACCAGGCTTTAGGGTTGGTATAATCTATTCTTACAACGATAAAGTGGTGCAGTGCAGCCGCAAAATGTCCAGTTTCGGACTAGTGTCATCACAAACCCAACATCTGCTTGCAGCCATGCTATCAGATGATGCTTTTGTCGAGAGATTTATAACAGAGAGTGCCAAAAGGTTGGAAAGCAGGTATAATCACTTCAAGACCGGCCTTGCTGAAGTGGACATTGATTGTTTGAACAGCAACGGCGGCCTCTTTCTGTGGATGAATTTAAGTCGACTCCTCAAGAAGCCAACATTCGAAGCAGAGATGGAACTGTGGCAGGTGATAATAAAGGACGTTAAGCTCAATGTTTCTCCTGGTTTTTCTTTTCATTGCTCAGAGCCAGGGTGGTTCAGAGTTTGCTGCGCTAACATGGATGATAAAACAGTAGAAGTAGCTTTGACGAGAATCAGAAATTTTGTTCATCAAAATAAGGAGGTCAGAGTTCCCAGGAAGAGAGCGTGTTGGAACAACAAACTAAGACTTAGCCTCTCAAGAAAGGATGAGATCATGATGGGACAGAGCCTGATGTCTCCTCACTCGCCCATACCTCAATCCCCTCTTGTTCGTGCCACAACTTAGCTTCTGACTTTAGACGTTCTTATGGAACATAGAGCCAACAAATTCTTTAAATTCTTGATGATTCTGCTCACAAAATCATGGAATAGTATTGTTTGTTCCATAAACCGTGAGGAGTTCTTTAAGCAGGAGAGTTGTTCCCTGGTAAAAGAGACATGCTTCTGCGAAAATAAGGTTTGTTAAAAACCATTTGGTGCTGCTTTGCTTCTGGTGGAGATATGTTGTTTAGCAACGTTTCCCCTGCCTTTTCTTAGGTGAATTTTTTCTTTTTGCACATCCCAACTGGTGCTGTAAAAAGTTCTATGTATTCTCCAGCAAATTTCCAAATTTCTTTGGAAGCATTCATTTAATTTGTATTCTTATTTAAAATTCTTATTCTTTGGATATAAAATCAAAGAGTATGTATTAGATAAGTGTATTAAGTATATTTTGCCCAGATTTCAATAAAAGATGGTTTTGGAATCCATGATGTAGTTCTTATTCATCAATGTTTGGGAATAATGATTCCTTACGGGAAAAATTAAGGCTTTCCCACTGGTTATTCTCTCTTGTTTTGTCAAAGATGAAGAAGCTATCATTTATTGCAGTCGAAGAAAATAAATCAGAGCACCCAAGCTCCCATTTTTGCCATGCTTCTTTGGTCGTGTATTTGCTATACTTGACAACATTGGTAATCAGAGACAATCATTTGTTAACCATCACACAATAAATAAAATAAATTTCTCTTGATTATGAATTTTTCTTTTAGAAGATAAATGATTTGTGTTAGAAAATATCTAATTTTGTTCCTTAAAATTGGTTATTAAGAGAAACAATACTTGAATATATAAGAAAGATATTAAGATATTGTTCAAGTGAGATAATTACTATTTCATATAACTTTTGACTTATAAACTATTTGCTTACTCAGTGATAAGCTATTAGAAATTTCAAGTTCAACATCAAAATACGTGAGTTGAGTGCTTGTGTATTAAAAAATAAAAAATAAACAATAAGTGTGAATCAGTCCTTAAGCAAGGGGATAATGTGTTAAAATAAAAATGATGAGAATCCGATAAGATGCTGAACAACTAAGACATGGGTAAGGAACAATGTTTTGGCTTAATCACAACAAAACTAAACAAAAACGCATCATTTGAGGTTGCAGTTCCAACGTTGCTCCAATGACAGATTCAACAAAGCAAGACAGCAACGCAAGGGACAATTTCAATCAATCAATGGCTTTATTCAATCAAAACAAAGCCCGAAGATCATCTTATACAGGGCTGAAAATATGCACACATCCCCTGCACTCCAAGCTCAGCTTATAAGCAATTCTTGCCTTAGTTTTCTTTTTTTATACACAGCTTACTGTTCAGGCGTGCCTTGGGAGTAGTGGCAAGAATATATGCCTATGCTTCCTCTATCTCCTGCAAAAGGCACACTGCTTGGCTGCTTTTGTTACTCCGATAATTACATCTGTGGATTTCCACAGCTTCAATCCAAGTTCTTGAGTGTTCTGGGCTGGTTGAATGTTAGGATGGGCCAGTAGTTAGCTTTCTCTGGTGCTCCTATTCCGAATAAATGAAAGGAAACGAAGCAATATGTGGAGCAACAGAAAAAGGAATCACATGCCCCCAAGCTCCAAAGCACCAGGCTTTGGGGTTCGGAATTATAGGACGGTCAGTCATAATGGTGGCACAGTGCTATTAAAGGTACATTCATGTCATTATATATCGTTCATATTACTGCTACTAAAACCACCAACTTTCACATATTCTCTATGCTAGACTATCAAAGGATATGCTTTAATAGCATATAAGAAACTAAGATTAAACGAAAAAGATAACAGAAAAATTCAAAGCGAATTCAAAGAAAAATAAATAATAAAAATTGATATTTGGTTTCTTTTCCACATATATTTGCATTTTATGAGTACTATCTTTTCCCCTAATCTAATTAAATATAATTCCTTTTTGTAGACTTAAAGTAATTCAATGTGATTCCTTTTGACGACGTAATCTAATTGTATGGGTTTGCATACAAAATCAACTTCCATTAATCGCAAAGTAAGTTCCAAATCAAAAAAAGGTTATGTGACTTCATTTCTTAACACATGAACCACTTGATCGGTGGATATAATCCGGTTCAACCTCCATTCTTGCTGAGATCCTATCATGCTGCACATGGAACCACTTTTATGCCAAATTTCTCCACTTATTTATTGCACTAAGTGCAAGAGCCGCCACAGGGTGTTTGAGGTAACCCCGCAGTAATCCTAATCAATAGGTTGATGGTGAATAAGGAAGTCATTATCATGATTACCAATCGTCATCTTGTCATCAAAAGGTGAAAAAATGATTTAGGAAATCAGATGGGTATGCATAAAAAACTAAGTAGTAGTTGGGAATCGGTGGGAGAGAGCGCTAGAGATGACATCATGCGGTCTTCTTGTTCCTTTAATGGAAAAAGTTCGATACAGATGAGCATGACATGAGCATAGGCTTAATCAAGACTATTAGTTATCATTAAGTTTCTTGCCCATCACGCCTCTTTGAATCAATCTATTAAAGTATTTGAATGGCTTAGGAAATACAACTCGATCTTGGCCTCCAATTACGGATTTGGGTGCCTGCTTTGAAGATGTTGACCCGTGAGGCAGAGTTGGGGGAGGTTTTGGTAGGTATTAGATTCTAACCCCGCCAGGCAACGAAGAGTAAAAGACAGAGAAGCTTCTTAGTTTGGTTAAAGGCTGCTTTTTTAAATCGGATTACGCCAGAAGAAAGAATTTGAGATTTAAGAGACCCTTTTAAAGATTTGAAGAGTCATAAAAATGGAGTAGCAAATAGTTAAGATTGCTGACTTGAAATTGGTCATCAAAGAAAGAGATGGCGGCAGAAAGAGCTGGAAATGGCCGGATGGATCTTGCTTCTTTTTTATTACTTAGCTCCATCTTCAATGCATTTAAGAGTCAAGTCCTTGGGGATTGGTTTGCTTGGACTATTTGTTTTTCTTCTTGAGACTTTCTGCCTCTTTTCAGGTTGCAATCTTCAAGGTCAATCAAGCTAATAAACACAAACACGAAAAAGAAGTAAGAGGGAGAGAGAGAGAGAGAGAGATGGTAGATGGATATGCTCAAAGAGATCAAGATTCCTTGAAAAGGATCCTGAAGAGTCTAAACGTGATATACAGATTTTGGATTAATATTTAGTACAATGGGTTGCACCAACTCCCATTCCAACACGGGTTTTTAATATATCGGTCAAGGAAAATTAACACTTTCTTTGGGGATCAAACACAGCTTCTTCATTATATAGATATGTATTGTTAATAAAAGTAATCACACTAACCAACACCCTTAGTGGAAGAAAAGTTCTCTAAGGGAAATTTGGTAAGCTAAGAACAATGATTATAGCAGTTGAGTATTGCCGGTTTGGCCTCTACTTTATATTTTGGCTTCTACTTTGTATTTTGGCTTCTTGATATGGCTAGCTTAGTTTTTCTAAACCTAACCTTAGATATTATCGTTTTACGTTTGTAACAAGGAAATTCTTGGACGTTAATGCACGGCCGATTGTGTTTCTGTTTCCATCTCTGGATGCACTTGTAGGACTAATGTTCATTATCCTTGGGTCCAGAATTGCCTGTGAGGAAGGAAGAAAATGAGGAAGTCTTAGTTTGTGTCTTCTTTGTTTCAATACTTATAAATAGGCTTCTAAGAAAGAATCATATATTCAATTTTAAATGACTCTTAAGTAAGCTCTAGGTAATAGAGAACAATTTTTATATTAATTTTGATACGTGAACTTATAACTAATAGAGATTACATGCTTTATTATAAGGGTAATACATCTACTTTGCCTACACAAAATGTTGTTTCTTAAATTTGAACTCTGAATTGTATTATAAATACTTTTTTTTTTTTACAAACTAATTTGTAAAAAAGAATATGTAGTTCCTTCTATAAATGATTATGAGTTACACGTGTTCAACACGGTTTCTTTTCATAATCGTTACAACTTTTTCTGTATAGAAGACCGTGACACAATCATGTGCAACTTGCAAAGTATACTAGCTGATTACTTATTGCCATTTCTTTATGCCAGTGGCTAGTGGATTTGTTGATTCAGGAATTATATATTAATCGCAACTTTAAAGCTTATTATGATCACCCAGATTCTGCAAACATGTCCTCTATATGCCTTTCATATAATAGTCCACACACTTGACCAATGCTGTTTTAATCAGCGTTATGCTGCCTTCGTGGAAATCCCAAAGGTGTGATCATAGAAACACTTTAAAATGGAAAAGAGAAAGATCAAACACTAATAACAAAGCACAAAAACTGCGAACATCCTTTATTGATTCTCTCTGGAGTTCAGGCACCACCTCCTCTGGTGTACTATATTGATCTACAGTAAAACTCCCATCACAAAGTTCTCAAGCTGTGAAGATGGTTTACAAGTGAGAGCCTCAGCAACAGGACCATAATCAACTAATACACAAGAGTGCCCCCTACTCTTGTTATCTCCAGTGGATTTCCAGATCATATCAGTTTCATGACATAAAGCATTCAGTTCCCAGTTTTTACCTGGAGTCTCAGAGTCACAATATGGCACAACTGTTTGGATTGTCTTCATGAATTGGGATATAATAGTAAGTCGGAGGAGGATAGTATCCTTTCCACGGATCTTCCTTCTTCTTGTCCTTGTCATCCTTCTTGTCCTCCTTCTTGGTCTCTTCTTTCTTCTTCTCCTCTTTTGCAGGTCCAACAGTCAAAATTTCAGTGCACCAATATTTCTTCAGCTTTTTCACAACATCCACAGGGTCTACATCCCCAACCACTGTCAATTTTTTGTCCTTCATGTTCATTTCTATCGAATCAATGCCTGCAAAAGTTGTTGAACAGAACAGAAATAGATAAGAAGCTGGAAAGAACCCCTTCACCAGAAAAGCCAAGACCAAGGACAACATAAAATTCAAAAGGAAAAACAAATAACTGAGTAATTATTTTCTCTGCAATCATGATTTCTCCTAGAATTGATGGCTTCAATTGGTCAGAGACAGTTGCAGGGAAAAGAAAGGCAGTAAAGTTTAGAATCTGAGCCGCAGAAAAGCAATTCAAATAAATAAAACAATGAACTCTACGCTTTTTCAGAAGCTGGAAATTCTTGAAACAGAAGTGTTTTCTCGTCTCTGCCAATAAGAAAGCAGAGGTAGTGGTAGACCGGTTCAAATCAGTACCTGTAAGACAAGAAACTGCGCACATGGCCTTCTGTTTTTGTTTCTCATCGTGCAAGTCCACCTTCACCACAACTTTCTGCAACGAAAGTCACGAATTTAGATTCAAGAGATAGGAGATAACAAAAATAAAGATGACCAAACAAGGACGATCACCCAGCAAAATCATGCTTGCAAATTTTAATGTCTCAGCTGAAACAGTAGTTTATAGGACTTCATGAGAAAAGCAGTGGAAGAAATGATCAAAGAAACCAATGAATTCTGAACAAACAGCATCAAAGCTCTAAAAAAAATCTACAACATCACAAGTGGCATGCAAAGTTTATGTTATCCAGATTTGAAAACAACCAGGAAGAGAAAGAAAACTCCTTACGGCCAATAACAGTCATGGAAAGATTAAACAAGTTAAGCTTGAACAAGATTCAAACTTAATAAGAAATTAACAAAGACTATATTTTGGCATGGAGGGTAAGCATCACCTTCATTTTGCTGTGTTCGAAGTCCTCACCAGATCTCGACTTGACTAAACAAGGATAATTAAATACAAAGATACGCAGAGAATAGAAGAAGATGAAGAACAAGAATAAGAAGATTCAGCGAAAGAGAAATCCCAAGGTACTTTATCTCGTTGAACGAGTCTGGGAGTATGGAATGAGCATTAATAAACTGAGCAGGTCTAGACCAAAAAGGCCAAACCCACACAAGTCCCTTGTTAGACAAGGAACCAACCAGGCAGGGACGCCGAAGCTTCAGACCAAGTCGTTGTCGTAATTATCTCCAAAGCTTCCTAGGCTTTGAGTCTTCTTAGCCAGACTTAAGGGTTTAACACTCAAGGTGATCCCATCATAGTCAAACAAAACATGTCCCGTCATACAAGAATTGGTGTGAACAAAGAAATTGATATTCTAATTGCAGTTTCTGTTTTGGAAACTTACAAATTCGAGAGGCGGTGACATTTATGTCTTATTATATGATACTATTCCCATTATCTTTATCTATTGTCTAAACCTTAATACTTTATCCTCTTTTGTTTGGTCCATGTTATTCTAATCACAGGATGGTTAAGCTTTGCTTGCATATTATCCAAGCCTACGGCACCAGCTTATCTCCATAGCTTTCACCCACTTCAGCCTCAATCATTCAGCAACTTGCATGAGGCTCGTTAATTTAACCTGTAATCTGAGAAGTCACTGTTATTTGGAATCAAGTTACTGAAACAGTGATGCACTGGGAGACAATACATCTCAGTGAGGCTTGCCGAGGTTTCTTTTCTATTTCTTTTCCCTGTTTCAGTCGTTGTTTTTCTGGGAGTGTCAATCAAGCCAAATTATTGATTTCGTTCTCCACAGAACTTCCACATTCTTTTGTGAGCAGCACGGTTTTCAAAGCTTTCACATTATTTCGTGGACACGACGCTTTGGGTCTCCAAGTCAATGAATACCTAAGGTTCAGTGAACAGCTTTGAAACTCAAACTTAGAGCTCGTACTCCGGCACTGCATCACTGTGCGTGATCAAATTGAATATGTCTAGTTCTCTGATAGTTACATGCTGCACGCTGTAACCAACATGTGATAGAAACTAGCAAATCCCAGAGTTGATGATTCTTCTGGATAGCTTTGTGATTTTGGTACCTCCAGATGTCTTCAAAATTATGTGGGGATGACATCGAAAGAGTTAACGCAATTAATAAGAATTTCTTGACCTTGAAATCGACGTGCTGTCCTTTTTTCTGGACATGATAAGGGCTTCTGATTGCAAAGAAATGTCCTACACATGTTGGCTGGATACAAACAAGAAACAATATCGGTGATGCTAAAAATCTAGCCTTCCTGTGTTTTTAAGTTTTTCATATCCGGCTTCTGAAGTCCCAATCTTCCCAAGTCTTTATCATTGTTCTGCGCACGATCGAAAAGAAAAACAACGAGAAAGTGCTTGTGGGGTTTGGGTTGAAATATGTGAAAGAAGAACTTGCTCCGATACCATGTTGAAAGATTCAGGAAATTGTTGCCCACTAAAAAGGGCAAACAGCAAATAGAAGATAAGTTTTTCGGGCATAGCAGGGGCATAGCGTCGTGTGGAATTTGAAGTTTTGGGTTTGGACTACTTTCATAAACACCGACCTTCCTCAAGAGTCACAAATGGGGGGCCACATGTTGAAAGAGCCTTAGCCTGCAAATTATTATCTCTGTCCCTATCTTATTACGTTAATTGTACATCACCAGCTAAGCACAGCCTGCCAAATGGTTTGGCTCTCTCAGGTACTAAGAAATAAGTGGCTTAGACTTCGCTCGGAAACTAACAAAACTGTGGGGCCAGTCGGCATTGGAGACGGGTGGCTGAAACTGAGGCACCTTGTGTATTGTATTTCCATCGGATAATTGTATCTACAAATTGGTTTGGGAAAGCACAAAGCATTTATGAAATTTTGTTAGAGATATGTCTATAAAGGAAGCCACCGTTATCCATTGAGAAATGGTCCAACCATTAGCTATAAATTTCTAGGAAATTCAGAGGAAGAACCTAAGAATATTATTTGGAACTTGATCTGTTTTGCAGGGAAAGCGTTAGGGTATATTTTTATTTTACACCCGAGACAAGAAATGAAAATTTTGAAGCAAAAAGATGTTATTGGCGATGACAAATTAACTTGATTGAACAATAGTTATAAAAATTGAAAAAGAAGCAATAAATAATCCTTAGTGATTTTAGGTCCCTAGAATGGAAACTATAAAATGGTATGCTACAAACTTATCTACTTCACTTAAAAATGAATGTTCATAAACTAACTCATAAGCAACTTGTAACTTTAATTCTATTTGATCTAAAACTAGTCTCACATATTGTGAGTATTGTAGATTTATCGGCCCCTTTTTTTTCAATAAGAAAATTATTAATAGTATTCATATTATCTTTCACTCTCTTGACTTGGTTTCTTTCTTTATTGGACTCTTAGTTGCTTGTAGGATTCTAACAATAACTTTGGTGCTGGCTTTTTCTGCAATTTAAGGGCTTTGCAAATCTCCAACACCATCCCCTCACGCATTTAGCTTTCTCTGTAATTCAAGGGTTCTACAAATATCTAGCACCATTTCCTCATGCATCAAGCTGCCAAGCCACGCTAAGCTATAAAAGCCTATAAAAGCCTCATCACCTATTCTAATTCCAAATACATCAAAAGGTTAATAAGATATTATTGCCCCCATTAATTATGACAAATCACAACAAGTATTTATGGAGATGTTATCGTCAGTTCAAGCTAATCACGTATACCGTTAGCATCATAAGCCCTTCAAGATATTAAGAACAAATTAATTTGTAGAGCCAAAGGTACAAGCACAACCCATAAGTAACTAAGTTTACCCAAAAACCAAAAGAAACAATTAATATGTTATTGTCAAGTTGTATCATATGATGCCATATCACATCAAATCTGCAAGCACCATACTTCATTGGTGGAGGGCTTAATTTTATGACTTATTAGCATATGCATCCAAGAGGCATAAGTACAAGTACATATGCAAAACTTCTCTTCTTCTACTTAATTTCTAAGACATGGCCCTATTATGAGTGACCTTTTTTTTGCTTCTAAATCATCATATTTGTTAATTGCATTATTTCTTTATTTTTAGGTATGATTATCTTCCATACACTTTAAGAGTCTTAGGCCTTGTAACATAGTATTAGAGCCAAAATTGAATCTATTCCATCATGTGCAAGCTTAAGTCTAATGTTGCTCAGTGTGTAGGGCATGTGTACAAAACAAAAGTCCTATATCAAGTATACAATACCTTATGATAAAACTTAAATAAAATAAGTATGCTTCTAACTCTTAAGTTAGCTTTTAAATTATGCTTTAAACATTTTAATAATGTGGTTATAAAACTATTCAAGGTAAGCCAATGTGCTTTTAGATAATGGAAAAACCATGCTGCATAATTTGGAAGAAAAAAATTCATCAGAAGAATGTATCCATATTGAAGTACCTTGCTCGAATTTGTCGTCAAAGTTTGCTTCTCAATGTGAATACTTGTTACTAGCACTTCATAAAACATCTAAGCAAGGCAATGGAAACTACAAGTTACCAACAAAAGAAAGAGATATCTTTTATTTTTTTAATTCTTTTATTACAATTCACATGCTAAATTCATTCACATATGGTGTTAAACCTCAATTTTACAATCAGAGTCTCCACTAACTTATCATTGAACTAATAGGTTACACAACTTAAAGAAAGAGATGTCGGCAAGAAAGAGCTAGAAAAGGTAAAATGGAACTAGCCTTCTTGCTTCGTTCCACCATCAGTGCAAATTTCTACCTGCTTATTTCTTCATTAAGTGGCCGTTTTAAGAGTTAAGATGCAATTTTCAAAGCCAAGCAACCTACTCAAAAAAAAAAAAGAAAAAGAAAGAATCAACCTAACTCCAAGAGGACTAAAACAAGAAAGAGATAGACATGGAGATGGTAGATGGATAAGCTTAAAAAGATCAAGATTCTTTCCTTTAAAAAGATTTCAAAAACTCTATACATTGTATGCAAATTTTAGATTAACACTTACTAAATGGATTGCACTCACTCACTCTCATTTCAAGAAAGGTTTTTAATACATCGGTCAAAGAAATTTAACGTATTGGTTGGGGACAAACTATACGCTGTACATCAATTAAATATATTATTAATAAGAGTAATTTTTTAAATCAAACGATCAACATTTTTAATGGGAAGAAAAGTTTTGATGGGATATTTAAGAAGCTACAAACAACGATTTAGAAACAAGTATTGCAGGTTTGGCCTCTAGTTTGGATTTTGGCTTCATACGAATGACTAGCTTAGTTTCTCTAAACTTGGTCTTAGGTATGATCGGTTTCATACCCACTATCAAACATATCAACAGACATATTTGACATTTGTATATACTTTATTGCGAAAATAATGTTTTTTTATTATATAAGAATGATACTTTTTAAATTTGAATTCTAATATCATATTAAAAAGATTATTTTTTCTTTACAAACCAACTTGTTTGGAAGAGTATGTACTTTGGTTTAAAAATAATTTTAATATGTCATTTAAACAATGTGAATCACTTCAAGATTAGTTAGGGATATGTGTAGAAGCTCTTGACATGGTGCGTTTGCAACTTGTAGAGTGGACTGGTTGATTAGTCATTGCCATTACTTTATGCCAATGATTTGATTTGTTGATTCAAAAATCCTATATTAATCACAACTTTGAAGGTCCTTGAAAATGATCGCCGAGATCCTGCAATCATTCCCTTTATATTCTTTTCATATGAAAGTCCACCCGGGACCTTTGCTGTTGTAAGCAACGTTATGATGCATTAATGGAAATCCCCAGAGTTTTGTCCATGAAAATCCCATAACAAAGTTCACAAGCTGTGAGGATGTTTACAGGGAAGAGCCTGAAAAGCACTAGCATGATCAACTAACACACGAGAAAGTCCCCTACACACTTCGATTAATCATCGGTGGATTACCAGAACCTCTCTGTCCCATGGTCACCACTACCAATTTCGTGTGCTTCGAGCTCACTTTTATCGAATCAATGCCTGCAAAAGGTGTTGAACAGAAGAGAAATAGATAAGAAGCTGGAAAGAAGCCTCTTACCACAAGGGCCAAGACCAAGGACAACATAAAGCTCAACAGGCAAAATAGAAATCTAAGAAATTATTTTGCAGGAATCGATGGAGAAATACATGATTATAAATTTTTATGCCTGCAATCATGATGTCTCTTATGGAATTGATGGCTTCTATTGTTATCAGACAATTGCATGAAAAAGAAAGGCAGTAAAATTTAGTGTCTGAACCGCGGTAAAGTAATTCAAATTACTGAAACAAAGAACTCTGCTCTTTTTCAGAAGCTGAAAATTCTTGAAACAAAGATGTTATCTCCTATTTGCCAACAAGTAAACAAAGGTAGCGGTAGACTGGTTTAAATCAGTACCTTTAAGGCAGGAAACTGCGCTTATGGCCTACTGTTTTTGCTCGTCATCGCGCAAGTCCACCTTTACCACAACTTTCTGCAACAAAAGTAACGAATTTAGATTTAAGTGATAAGAGATAAAGGGAATGAAGATGACTAGCACCCAGTAAATCATGCTTGCGAGATTAAACGATTTAAGATTGGCAAGTTCAAACTTAACAAGAAATTAACAGAGGCTATTTTGACATGGAGGGAAAGCATCACCTTTATTTTCCTGGGTTCAAGACGACAATAATTTCCAAACCAACTCATTGCACCGGCTGACAGCATAGGAAATGACTATCCTATTTTGTCACAGAGTAAAAAGAGGAAGAAAAGGATAAAGAGTTTTGGGAATTTCTAAGTATTTCTCTCAAAGAAAACTGAATAATTCTTGTCCTATATATAATACAGGACTACGATAAAAAAAAATATACAGAGAAATAAAAAAAAAATTTCTTTCTTCTATGCACAAATAGATTTTCAAAAATAAATTAATTCTAATAATCAATAGTCACTCATATAATATCTCATACCATATCAGTAAAATATACATGTGTATTTCTAACACATAGTCTTAAAAATAATTTTAAAAAAATAATAAACATCGAATAAATGTTGAAATTAAAAGCTAGATTAGATGTCCCCAAAAAAAACCACCCCAATGCAAGTGTAGTAATTTAATATGATATTTTACTCTCTTTTTTTCAAAGGATTATCACAAATATTAATGCAATACTATTTTGTTACTTCAAGAATTTTCTAAAAAAAGTCTATGAAACACACTTTTGACACCCTATAAAACGATGAAGCAGTTCTTATTACTGAATAAATGTTGAGATTCAGCAACAAATTAAAAATGTACCCACCTCATTGCAGGTGGAGTGGTTGATGAATATGCTTGTACTCTTATTTTTTTTTTTTTGGCACTTTAAAATACAACAATTTGAAATATCTTCAAACTTTAGACATTATGAAAAAACGAGAAAGAGATTAATTTAAACTTTTTTTTTTAGAGGAAATAGAGTAATGGAATATGATTTTTTTATTTAACATTTTAAAAATACCTCACTGACATTTCTGCTAACATCTATATAACACACTTTTAACATCTATGTAGTTGAATTTTTTTATTTTTTTATTTTATTTTATTTTTTACTTTTTTTTTTATTTTTTTTAATTGCGGAAGAAATTTTGAGATTCAACACTAGATTAGATGCAGGAAGAAAACCATCCCAGTGCAAGTGGAGAACTAGAATATGTTTTTTTTTTTTTTTAACTCCAAGTTATTCTAGTCACAGGAAGGTTAAGCTTTGGTTGCATTTGACCAAAGCCCTTGGCACCTTATTATCTCTTGCATGACAAAGTCTTCTGATTGCAAGAAAGTCCTACGCATGCTGCTTAGGTACAAACAGGACATGATTTGGGCAAAACTAAAAGTCTAGGCTTTCTACCAACTGGGTGTCCTTGATTCTTTCAAATCTGATTTCAGAAGTCGAAATCTCCCTAAACATGACAGCTCTTGCCATTCATCATTGTTCCGGACGCAGTGGAAAAGGAAGCGCCTAAAGGGAAAACAGCTGACGGCACACATGTTTCCATATGATAGGCCATAACTGGACCATCAGCATCGTGTGGAATCTGAAGTCTTGAATTTCTGACTGCTTAGGAGTTCTTAAACACCGAGCGTCCTCAAGAGTCAGCAAATGAAAGGCCAAATTTTCAAAGATGCTTGCAGCAAATGAAAGGCCAAATTTTCAAAGATGCTTGCCCTGCAAGTTGTTATCTCTGACCCTATCTAGCTATGTCAAGGTACATCCCCCGCTAAGCACAGCCTGCCGAATGGTAAGGACTTTAGGCGGAAACTAACCAAACTGTGGGCCTCGTCTGCATCAGATGACTGTATCAGTCAGTCTGCATATGTATTTGTGAAGTCACAAAGCATTTCTAAAATTTTATTGGAGAAATGTCATATGAGGTGAGCCATCTTTACCCATGATCAGCTCCATGCTATAAGCTCTGAAGAACTTCACTGAAAATAATAATAATAATAATAATAAATAAATAAATAACTAAACTAAAGATAGATCTCTATTCCAAAAAAGCTTTATGATTTCTTTATTTTCCATAGAAAGGATGCTGAGAGAAAAGAAAATTTTAAAACTAAGAAGTTATTAACAAAAAAAGATTGACTTGACTGGTCAAAGAATTAAAAAAGGGACAGTAAACCATTGATGAGACATAAGCAACTTGTAGCTTTAATTCTAAAAATGATTACATATGTAAACCATAAACTCCCATTTGTAAACCTCAATAATTACATAAGGGATCTTTTTCACTTAAAATTGAATGTCCATAAACTAACTCATTAGAAACTTCTAGCTTTAATTCTAATTGATCTAAAACTAGTCTCATATTTTGGGAGTATTTTTGGTATTGTGATTGTCAGTTCAAGGTGGTCACATGGATATCCCACAGAAATATTTAGAATGTCATCAGAAGCACTTCAAGATATTAAGAACAGATTAATTTGGAGAACTAAAGCTACAACACAGCCCAAAAGCAATTGAGTTTACCTAAAAACCAAAAGAAACAATTAATATGTTCTTGTCAGGTTGAATCATATGATGCCATATCACATCAAATCTGCAAGCAGCATACTTCTTCGGTGCCCGGCCTGCTTCTATCAATTATCAGCATCTGGATTAAGGGGGCGCGAGTAATTAATCGAGATACAACATCCTCATTATAACCATTTCTCTTACCAGGTCCTACCTTCATCCTTTATTACAGAGCCGCAAAGCAAGAAATCTCTGTTATGCACAAATTTTTTGACGCTATTCTATGGTACATTGGACAGCAGCCTCAATTTGTAAAGATGTCCGAGCAATGTCTAGCGCCTTCTCAGTTGAAGATGCATTCTGAAGCTTGGCTTTATCGACAATGGGTTGGCTCCTCGCAAGTTTAGGAAGGATTTGAAATTCCTTGAAAAAAAAAAACATAATAAGATGTCAGTTTTTAGACTAAGCTAAAGGCAAGAAGGATAGTACTAAAATCTTGTCTGTTTCAAAATTTTACAAAGTTCACACCTATAGTCGAGCAGTAAAATCACTTAGCTTTGGATTCCTTTCCTCTGTATAGTCTATAATCTCATAATGATAAACTAAACTTGTACACTCAAAACAAGCCAAGCGATTTTGGGCCATAGCAAATGTCTGCTGATCAAGATGTAGACAGCATTTTTCATAAGACTACTGAGGACCCTTGGTGTTACAATTAACGTTTAAGTGCAGCAACGATGTGAAGCTTGTCTAATTCCTTTGTGAATTGCCTATCCTATGCTTTGGGCGACAGAAACATATGCATGTACACAAGTAGATGCAATAGTCCGAGTCTTAAACAAGGCCTAATGACAAATGACCTCTTCAGTAATAGAGATCTCTTCAAGGCTATGGAAGATAATCATACCTGGAAATCATGAACTAACACAATTATCAGGGCCTATGAAAGAAGCACACACTTTACCTATTGGTCTTGGCTTGGAGCCATGTATTACAAGGGGTTCAACTGCTCAGAGTAGGTAATCTCAAATGTTCACATTGCTCCAACAATTAGGTTCCCCTGTATTTCTCTAGAGCTGGGGTTCAAACCGCCCACCCAATCTCTCTCTCTCTCACGGGGACTGACAGCAGGTTTTGCTGCAATACCAACTATTTGCTTGAACTAGAGTTAATATTTTGTCAACCACTACACTTAAGACGATGCACCTGATTTTAATATGTTCTTATGAAACAAATTAAAAGGAAGCTGCCAACAGAAGCATGAAAAAGAAACTACCAACGACGAGACTGGTGAATCAGCAACTGAAATATCCTGAATATAGTGAACACCAGAAGGTTTCCTTTTATTTTCTCTTCCGAAAACTCTATAATTGAGTACTGATACAAAACTTCAAGGTACCTTAAAAGCTGTGCATCCTGCAGCTATTATGAGCGACTCATATTTAAGCAGCTTGATTGAATTTTCGTCAGAAATTGCTTCTCAATATCAGAACTTTGTCACTAGTTCTTCATAAAACATCTAAGCAGATCAGTGGAAATTACCAGTTTCTGATAAAAAATGGATGTTCAACTCAATGTAAATGGGATTGATAAGGATATAATTGCCGAGTAGCATTTGTGGCTCTCCTCACCTTAACTTTTCAATGGTAGCTAGGATCAACTAAAGAAAGAATTTTAAAGTTTCTTCTCCATCACACCTGTCTTTGTACAAGCGACTAAACTATTTGAATAGCTTAAGAAATACCACTCGGTTTTGGCCCCCATGTAATTGGGTGCCTGCTTTTTAAGACGATGACCCTTTTGGACGTATTTGGGTGTCTAGAAAGGCCTAAAGGCTAAAGCTAAAGCTAAAGCTAACTTAAACATTAAAGGGTATTTTTCTTATTTATATTTCATCTTAAAAATCTCATTTCTTAATATGAAAATTTCATTTCACACATATTTCTTAATACCCGTAAGTGTCATTAGTATCAAGATCATTCTTAGTAAAATAGTATTAAAATAGATTCTGATACTATGTTAGAAAGTTTAAAAGTTCTAGTTTAAGGATTGTAAAAATTTCATTTAAGTTTTACTTTAAAAATTTTATTTTTTAATGTGAGATTCCCGTCATATACAATTAGGTAAGGTTTTTGTGAATATTTGATTCTAACCCTACCAAGCAACACACATTAAAATATAGAAAAGTTTCTAAGACTTTGGTTTGAAGGCTGCTTTGTCTAATGAGAATAGATTAGAAGAGAGAATTTATCCGATAGATGTACATTTCAGAAGGAGAATATATTTAAGAAACCGTTTGAAGAATTGAAGTCATAAAATGGAGTAGCAAATAGTGCCTAGTTATTGGTCATCAAAGAAAGAGATGTCGGCAAGAAAGCGCTGGAAAAGGTGAAACGGATCTTGCTTTCTCACTTCCTTCCATCTTGATGCAAAATCCGACCGCTTACTTCTTTTTAAGTCAAGTCGCAATTTTCAAATTCAATCAACCTAAACTCCAACAGGACAACAACAAAAATGAAAAAAGAAAGAGAGAGAGAGATGGTAGATGGTAGATGGTAGATGGATATGCTCAAAAAGATGAAGATTCTTTCCTTTAAAAAAGACTCCGAAAACTCTAAACGTTGCATGCAAATTTTAGATTAACACTTAGTACAATGGGTTGTACTAACTCCCCTTTCAATGAAGGTTTTTAATATATCCATCAAGGAAAATTAATATATTTATTATGGACAAACTATTAGCGTGTTCATTATTTAAATATATTATTAACAAGACTAATTTTTTAAATAAAAAATTCACAATGATCAACATTTTTTTATTGAAAGAAAACTTTTTGATGGGATATTTAAGAAGCAACAAACCACGAGTCAGAAAAGAAGTATTGGAAGTTTGTCCTCTAGTTTGCATTTTGGCTCCATACGAATGGCTAGCTTAGTTTCTCTAAACTTAGTCTTAGACATTATCAGTTTGTCACCTGGAATCAAACACATCAGTCGACATATTTGACGTTTGTACTAGGAATTCCTTGGTAGTTGATGCATTGATACAAACTTAACACAGGTGTGGAAGTAAAATAGAGTAAGGAAAGAGGAAGACACAGAAATGAACTTGTGGGAGCAAAATGGTTCAGTGTTCATTCATTCACTGCAACAACAAGAACAGAATTGTTTTACAGAACCAAAGAGGGCTAACCCGACAGTTGCCTTCACTGAGGCTTGGGCTCCAATATCTAATTCAAACTAACATATCTCAAAACATCAAATCAAAAGACATAAAGAAGTTGGACAGTAACTACATCACCTAGCTACATCACCCGTGAAGCATCACCATGCTCTATACGACTAGGCACTGTGCTGACTGCACTTTATCCAACTGATCTAGCATGGAGCTAGTTTGTGTTAGACTGGAGATTCACTTCAGTGAGCCCTGGTCTCACT
Source organism: Casuarina glauca (assembly GCA_028551395.1). Taxonomy (NCBI): domain Eukaryota; kingdom Viridiplantae; phylum Streptophyta; class Magnoliopsida; order Fagales; family Casuarinaceae; genus Casuarina; species Casuarina glauca. Next base: position 4,781,565 of record CM052347.1, read on the forward strand.
TCAGCTTCATCCACGGCAACCCTGTCAGTCTAACATGCATGACCGATTGCATTTCTGTTTCCATCTCCGGTGCACTCGTAGGACCCGTTCAAGATCCTTGGCTTTGAAATTGCATGTGAGTTAGAACCAAAAAGAAAGAAAATGAGAGAGTGTTGAGTTTGTTTCTTGTTCAACAACGTGATCAAAAGAACGCTTTTGAATAGAAAAGATAAGGATCGAACACTAACAACAAAGAAATTCAACTGCAAATTTCCTCTGGAGTACGTTACTGATGTTGAGGATGCTATCCCAATTGATGACACATAGTCCTGACCTTATTAATGATGAACATATATTACATATTATTTATGGATTTTAAGACGAGCCTCCTTATTTTAACAATTGGGATTAAGTAACACTCCCATCATAAAAGTTCACAAGGTGAGAGGATGTTTCCAGTTGCGCCCCCTACACTCGTTTAATCCGCGGTGGATTACCAGAACCCTTCAGTTTAATGGCCACGGCTTCCAATTCCCACTTGTTCCCTCGAGTCCCAGGAACATCATGTAACGCAACTGATTGGAATATCTTCGTGAAGCCGGAAATAGTAGTAGACTGTGGGACGATAGGACGCTTTCCAGGGTTCTTCTGCGCCTTCGTGGGCTCTACTTTCTTCTTCCCCTTCCTTCCGTGTTCTTCGTTCCTCGCAATTACGACAGTCAAAAGTTTAGGGTTACCATATTTCTTCAGCTTGTTCACAACATCCAACGGGTCTACATTACCAACCACTGTCAATTTTTTGTCCTTCATGTTCATTGCTATCGAATGAATGCCTGGAAAAGTTGTTGAACAGAACAGAAATAGATAAGAAGCTGGGAAGAACCCTTTTACCACAAAAGCCAAGACCAAGGACAACATAAAATTCAACAGGCAAAACAAATAACTAGGTGATTATTGTCTCTGAAATCATGATATCTTCTGGAATTGATGGCTTCAGTTGGTCAGAGACAGTTGGAGAAAAAAGAAAGGCAATAAAATTTACAACCTGAGCTCAGTTAAGTAATTCAAATAACTGAAACAATGAACTCTACGCTTTTTCAGAAGCTGAAAATTCTTGAAACAGAAGCGTTTTCTTGCCTTTGCTAACAGGAAAACAGAGGTAGTGGTAGACCGGTTTAAATCAGTACCTGTAAGGCCAGAAACTGCGCTCATGGCCTTCTGTTTTTGTTTCTCATCGTGCAAGTCCAACTCCACAACAATTTTCTGCAACAAAAGTCACGAATTTAGATTCAGGAGGCAGGAGATAACAGAAATGAAGATGACCAAACAAACACGATCATCCAGCAAAATCATGGTTGCTAATTTTAATGTCTCAGCTGAAACAGTATTGTAGATGACTTCATGACTGACAAGATCAGTGGAAGAAATGATCAAAGAAACCAATGAATTTTGAACAAACAACATCAAAGCTCTAAAGAAATCTACGGCATCAAAAGTGGATTGCAAAGTTTATGTTACCAGATTTGAAGACAACCCAGAAGAGAAAAAGAAAATCCATCAGTAAGCTCCTAGCTCAGTTATAACAGGTGTTGTCGGATCTGTTGATCCTAGGATTAACACTCCAAGGGTGTATGAGTGTATAAAAAAAATAAAAAAAATAAAAAAAATAAAAAAAATAAAACTCCATAAGACCAATAACAGGCATAGAAAGACTAAACAAATCAAGCTTGACAAGATTCAAACTTCATAAGAAATTACAAAGACTACGTTTTGATATGGAGGGTAAGCATCACCTTCATTTTGCTGCGTTCAAAGTTCTCACCCGATCTCGACTTAACTAAATACAAAGATACGCAGGGAATAGAAGAAGATGAAGAACAACAATAGGAAGATTCAGGTAAAGATACTTCGGATAAACATTAATAAACTAAGCCGGTCTTGACCAAAACAGGTCAAGCCCACACCCGTCCCTTGATAAACAAGGAACCAACCAAGCAAGGACACCGAGACTTCGGACCAAGTCGTAGTGGTAATTACCTCCAAAGCTCCTTAAGTTTTCTTATGAGTCAGCATATGAGAGGCCAGATATTCAAAGATGCCAAATGGTGTGGACTTTACGCGGAAACGAACCAAACTGTGGGCCTCGTCTGCAGCAGGTGACTGTATCAGTCTGCATATGTATTTGTGAAAGCACATACCATACCATTTCTAAAATTTTGTTTGAGAAATGTCATATGAAGGGAGACATCTTTACCCATGATCAGGTCCATTGAGATATGGTCCAATCATTGACTATAAATTCTAGGGAACTTCACAGAACAAAGAAAAAATTGAAAATATTATTTGGAACTGGGTCTCAATTTCAGGGAATTTTTATGGTATCTTTATTTTCTGCAAAAAAAAGATACCGATGAGAGAATTGAAAATTTTAAAGCTAAAAGATGTTATTTACATAAAAAGATTAACTTGATTAGAGAATAGTTAGAGGAATGTGGAAAGGAGGTAATAAACCATTAACTAAGCGTAAGGAACTTGTACCTTTAATTCTACAAACGATTACATGTGTAAACCACAAACTCTCATTTGTAAGCCTCAATAATGACACGTGGGATCCTCTTCACTTAACATTGGGTGTTCATAACCTAACTCCTTAGCAACTTGTAGCTATAATTGTAATTAATTTAAAATTGGTCTCATATTTTGGGAGCATTTTTGGTATTGTTATTGTGAGTTAAGGAGCATCCCACATATATATTAAGAATGTTACATATAGTTAGCATCAAAAGCCCTTCAAGATATTAAGAATAGACTAACTTGTAGAGCCAAAGGTAAAACACACAGCCCATAAGCAATTAAGTTTACCCAAAAACCAAAAGAAACAATTAATATGTTCTTGCCAAGGTTGTATCATATGATGTCATATCACATCAAATCTGCAAGCATCATACTTATTTGTTGACCAGCCTGATTCTATGAATTATCAGCATAAGCAAACACTAAACAACAAACAACATTGGCATCTTTTATACAAGCATTTATTGTAAATATTCAAATTCTCTATTTAGATTAGGTCTTAAGCCTATAAATATAAGCTCTCTATTGTACAATTTGGTACAATTGATTAGATAGAAATTCCTACACCCTTTGGCTTTCTCAAAATCTTACATTAGCCATTTCACCTTGTCATAAAAACCTAACCTATCTCAAGAATTTGGCTTTGATATCACTTATAATGCATTTAGTATAAGTATGTTTAGCACTCAACTAATGGCTTAAAATTGAGTCAACTTTTAAGCAAAATAAAAGCGAAAGGAGGTTTGTGGAGACAAAAAGTGAGAGTTTTAAAGAGAATAGGAAAAATAGTGTAAAAAATGTGTAAATAAAATGATCCCACCCTTTATATAGGGTGTTGACGCCCCTAGCCTATTGAATACGTAATTGGTTTAAATATAACTAATTAGTCATTGGTTATAAATGTGTAACGATTTCAAAGACGACAATAAATATAAGATTGTAATGATGGTCTTATTTAATAGGATCATCAGTATATTCAAAATCTAACCAAGGAAACCGATCATAATGTTCACATTAAATTATAAAAGGAAAACGGTGCACACACCTACATACGAAAAACTAGATGCAATAAACTTGTATTTGAATAGCAAATCTAGCAGCCCATACTACTAAGCCAAAACATAAGAGCATGACTCGTACTTAACTAGGCAATTTATGGCCAGACTTGTATTCAAATATCCAATATCAGCCCCTACTACTAATCCAAAACATTAGAGCTTGACTCAAACTTGACCTGCCAATCTATGGCCCGTCGTTCCGTGCCTTCTCACACAGAGCCGAGAATGTGTCTCCAGCTCCCCTGCTCTGAGGACCCGTGCGACGCTCTCCTTTGCGCGTGGTCCCGCTACAGTTTTCTTGGCGGCGGAGTACCAGAAAACTTCAGTTTCACGATCGCCACTTCCAATTCGCAGTTGTTCCTTTGAGAGTCAGAAGCAGTATGTAACACAACTGCTTGGATCCTCTTCGTCAAGTCGGAAACTGTAGTCGACCCGGGGACGATCGCATCCTTCCTGTGTCCTTGGTTCCTCCTCCTCTCCATCTCCCTCCTTTTTTCTTCGTTCCTCCTTCTCTCCTTTTCCCTCTTTTGTTCTTCGCTCCTCCTCCTCTCCAACTCCCTCCTGTGTTCCTCGTTCCTCCTCTTCTCCACCTCCCTCCTGTGTTCTTCGTTCCTCCTTCTCTCTATCTGCCTCCTGTGTTCTTCGTTCCTCCTCTTCTCCATCTCCCTCCTGTGTTCTTCGTTCCTCCTCCTCTCCATCTCCTTTCTGTGTTCTTCGTTCATCACAGGTCCAAAAGTCAAAAGTTCAGCAGCGCCGCAATATTTCCTCAAATTTTTGACAACAGCCAGGGGGTCTACATCGCCAACAACTATCAGTTGTTTGTCCGCGCTCACATCTACTGAACAAATGCCTGGAAAAGATGTCGAACAGAACAGAAATAGATAAGAAGCTGGAAAAAAAGCTTTTTTACCACAAGAGCCAAGACCAAGGACAACATAAAGTTCAACAGGCAAAACAAAAATCTAAGAAATTATTTGGCAGGACTTGATGGAGAAATACACGATTCTAAATTTGTATGCCTGCAATCATGATGTCTTCTGGAATTGATGGCTTCAATTGGAAAAAGAAAGGCAATAAAATTTAGAATCTGAGCCGCAGTAAGGTAAAGTAACTTCAGAAGCTGAAAATTCTTGAACAGAAGTGTTTTCTCGTCTTTGGCAACAAGAAAACAGAGGTAGTGGTAGATCGGTATAAATCGGTACCTGCAAGGCAAGAAACTGCGCCCATGGCCTTCCGTTTTTGTTTCTGATCGTGCAAATCCATCTTCACCACAACTTTCTGCAACAAAAGTAATGAATTTAGATTCAAGAGATCGGAGATAACGGAAATGATGATGACTATCACCCTGTAAATCATGCTTGCGAAGATTAAACGATTTAAGCTTGCCAAGATTCAAATTTAACAAGAAATCAACAGAGACTATTTTGACATGGAGGAAAGCATCACCTTCATTTTCCGAGATTCAAAGTTCACAAATCTTGAAGGCTACAATGTCGAGGGGAAAACTATATATGGCTACTGAGGTTCGATCATCTATATGTATAGAAAGAAGATGGAGAATCGTGAATGGTGAAAAACTGTTCACTCACTTTTCAATTCTTCCAGTGGAAGCAGGTAGGGGTTTTTGGCAATTTTTATTGTTCGGGCCGCCATCATTAAAGAAATTCTGTACAAAGAAAAAGGGTAACACAGCGACCACTTATTCGTTAGCCTTACAAAGAAAAATGGGGTCTCTGAGTAGTGTCACCATTTTGCATCCATGAGCCTTATCTCTTCGAAGAAGCCCTAATAATTTACTAAAAAGAATTTATGTACAAAGAAAGATGGACTTCTTCTGGAAACCAACTAAACTGTGGGCAGGAAACGGGAGGGTAAACGACTTACCTCTGTTCTTTATTTGCATCCAATGATGACTGTATCGGTCTGTATATGTATTTTTGGAAGTACATAGCAAAATCATGCTTGCGAATTCAATTTCTCAGCTGAAACAGTAGTTTGGAGGACTTCATGACAAGAGCGGTGGAAGAAATGATCAAAGAAACCAACGAATTCTGAACAAACAGCATCAAAGCTCTAAAAAATCTACAGCCTCACTAAATGGCATGCAAAGTTTATCTTACCAAGTTTTGAAAACAACTCAAAAAAATAAAAAAATAAATCAATAAAATAAATAAATAAATAAATAAAATTCTAACGTTAAAATTTAAGGTTCGACATCTTATGTGTACGAGTCACGTCCAATAACACACACCAAAAGATTAAACAAATCAAGCTTGACAAGATTCAAATTTAATAAGAAATTAACAAAGAATATATTTTGACATGGAGGGTAAGCATCACCTTCATTTTGCTGCATTCGAAGTCCGCACCAGATCTCAACTTATCTAAACAAGGATAATTAAATACAAAGATACGCAGAGAATAGAAGAAAACAGGTCAAACCCACACACGTCCCTCCATAGACAAGGAACCAACAGGCGAGGACGCTGAAGCTTCGGACCAAGTCGTGGTAATTGCCTCCAAAGCTTCTTAAGTTTTCTTAAGAGTAAGCAAATGAAAGGCAAATATTCAAAGGTGCTTGCCCTGCAAGTTTTATCTGTGTCCTTATCGAGTTACGCCAATGCGACACCACCCGCTAAGCATAACGTGCCAAATGGTGTGTACTTCACGCCGAAACCAACCAAATTGTGGGCCTCGTCATTCTGGGGAACTTCGCCAAAAAAAAAAAAAAGAATCTAAAAATATTATTTGGAAGTGAATCTCTATTCCAGGCATCTCTATCATATGATGACATATCACATCAAATCTGAAAGCATCATACTCCTTTGGTGCCCGGCCTGATTCTATGATTATCAGCATATGCTTTGAGGGGGCATAAGTGATTAACCAAGATACAACATCATTATTGGAATTATTGCTTTTACCAAGTCCTACTTTCACATCCTTTATTACAGAGCCGCAAAACAAGAAATCTCTACTGATGATTGGAACTTCACAAATACGTAGGCACTATTCTATGGTGTATTAGACAGCAGCCTCATTTTGTAAAGATGACCGAGCAATGTCCAAAGCCTCCTCAACTGAAGATGCATTCTGAAGCTTGGCTTTATCAACAATAGGTTGGCTCCTCGCAAGTTTAGGAAGAAGTTGAAATTCCTTCAAAAAAAAAATGACAATAATAAGGTGTCAGTCCTAAAATTCAATCTTTTTTAAAATTTACAAAGTTCACACCTATAGTCAAGCAGTAAAAACACTAAGCTTTGGACTCCTTTCCCGTCTATAGTTCATAGTCTCGGATTGATAAATTAGACATGTACATTCATAACAAGCCACCTGATTGTGGGCCATTGCAAATTTTAACTGATGAAAATGTAGACAGCATTTTTCCTGACACTATTGAGGATTCTCATTGTTATTCTTGGGAGTTTTTAAGCATAGATTACATTTTTCCTGACAATAAAGTTGGTCTAATTCTTTTGTGAATTGCCTATGCTATACTTTTGGCGTCAGAAACGTGTAGATGTACACTAGTAGATACATTAGTCCGAGTCTGAAATAAGACCTAACAACAACTGACTTTTCTCGAGGGGTCTATCTCTTTGAGGGATTGGGGGCAGGGGATGACTACCCCCACTCTATAACTTACGTTTATCATTTGATATACTAGAAAATTTACAATAAAGCACAAAATAAAAAAAATAAAAAAATAAAAAAAGGAAGAAGAAGAAGTAGAAGAAAACAGACATATAAAACCCATACACGAAACTTGTTGATTACAAAACCTCTTGTAATGAAAAGAGTATTATAATTGTATTGGTAACTTAGTATTTCTAAAATTCCAAAGTTTCAAGAAAATTTTCGACACTCATAAAAATGCTAGAGTTTTCATACTCAATATGACTATATTTTTTTGTATTGACTGCCATCATCAAATGTATCTAAAATTTGGTGAAATAAGAGATTACCTCTGCACTTCCACTTTCAAGGAGAACACCTTTCAGTTTACCTGCAGGCAAGATTAAACTAATTACCGTTTGTCAACATAAAACTCTAAACCTCTTGAGGAGGGAGGGGGAGGGGGGCGCGGCAGGGTTAAAGCGAATTTCAAACAATTTACACTACCTGATTCTATCCAGAAAGTGGCTATCTTAGGATCAAAATTGCCAATTTCAATCGTCTCTCCAACTGTAAAAAAAAAAATTCATAAATGATCCAAGCATAGGAACAAAAACCAATATGTAATGCCACAATGAACGATTCATTGTTACCGTTATCCCCAAAAAATTGCCACCATACTTTTCTTCGGCTACCTTCATACTCAAATACCCTTGAGTAGAAGTATGGAAGATAATCATACCTAGAAATCATGAAATAATGTCAATTAACGAATAGAATGATTCAGAAGCAGGAAAGGCCACACATAATAAGTTCGTGACTTAGAAATTTAATACAGGAAGAGAAGTTTTGACATACGTGCTTGTTTGGGCACTTAATATTGCTTTAATGCAATGCTGTGCTGATCGACGAGCATGATCCACATGTTCAACTCGCGATATGCGGTCATAAATCTATTCAGGGAAAACCACGTGTACTTTCAGATCAAGCAACAACGATGCTGTATAATGTGGAAGATAAAAAATTAATCAGAAAAACATACCTTTAATGGGAAAGCTGCAACATCTCCAATGGCAAAAATTCCAGGAATACTTGTCCGGAACTGACCATCAACCTGGGATTTGATATTATGATGTTATGTAAATGTAAAGTCTTGGTAAACTCTAAATTGTGTTTTCCACCCCACTTTTCCTACGTTGGACTTATTTTCACAGCTGGAGTTACCGTTCAAAACAGACTAAGTCATTGGCTGAAGAAAACACACACTTTAGTCAATGGCTTTAGCTTGGAACTATATATTACAAGTGTTCCAATTGCCCAGAGTAGGTCCTGTCAAATGTTCACTGACCCAACAATTAAGCTCACCTGTATTCCACCAACGCTGGCGTTCAAACCAACGCTTTCAAAGGGACCGACAGCAGGTTTTGCTCCAATACCAATAATTACCTGCAGAAAGAGAACATTATTTTCAATTTCATCAACTTCTCCATCTTGCTTTCTAATTTTCAAACGAACAAGACCAAACTTCTTCTTCATGACATTATAAACCATTCAGTACAAGATGATAAAGGTTGTTCCAGCACATAAAAGATCTGTTAAATGAAATCCACAAACATGAGCAAAAAGATACCGTATCTGCTTCTATGGTGGATCCATCCCCGAGTTTGACAGACGCCACACGTCCATCAGAACCAGCTTCTAAGGTTTTTATGGAGGCACCCTGATGAGCAATTAACAAAGTTCGGAAATTCCATTGTTATGAGGACATTCAGACGTAGCTGTTCTGTGGCTAAACTAAAAAGATAATTTTCAACAAAAGATATGCGGGTGCATGAGTATGTGTGTCTCAGAGAGAGAGAGAGAGAGAGAGAGAGAGAGAGCACCTTTATGAATTTGACACCATTCTCTTGGTACAGTTCCTCATATCTCCGGGACAGAGAAGGAGTAAATAGTCGTGGCAATAGATGATTCTCTGGAAATATGATCTTTATGTTTTAAGAGAAAATGTCAATCATCACCATGGCAATAGAGTAAATGGTCTTTGCTTTTCTTAAGAACAATGAGTTCAAATAAGATCAGCTATAGAATCAAAAGAGAAGTATCCAAATGTAGGTTATTCCAATATGTGATGTCATTAAGTTCTCCCATCATATTAAACAAAAAATTTACAAGTTCCCAATCCTGTAGAAAGAGCCTAGGAATGTGTACTGAACAATCCTAACAATATTGGCGCCATGATGGCTTTAATCAAGGTATTCTGGTCTGCAGAACAAGAAACTAGGCTAGAGCTTAGCGGTTCATATACACCAAACAAGAAAATAGGTCCAGAGTCTAATAGATATGATAAGAAGTGGTGAAACTACCAATATTATTTGCTTAAATTCAGCCCATCCAGTCTATGTTGGAAGCAACAGATTGGACAACAATACATACCGTTGTATCAAGGTTCCAGCCAACAGCTGCAGCAGCAACCTCCATTCCAATGTAGCCTCCACCAACAACGACCACTTTTTGTGCCCTCTCCTAGAAAATATATGCAAAGTTAATTTAAAGGGAAATTCTTTGCACCAAGGAATGGGCAACCTCAAACTATCAAGCAATCCTTGATGAATATACAGATGAAAAATAGTTTCTTTAAGTCAACTTCAACAAAAATTTTGCTTGTCCCAGCTCAACGCCCACAAATATGCTTGAACTAGAGTTTACATTTTGTCAACCAAGCCTCCCTAAACCTAAGAACAAAAACACCTAACTTTTACATGTTTTTACAAAACAAATTAAAAGGAAGCTGCCGACAGAAGCATGAAAAAGAAATTACCAACGATGAGACTAGTGAATCAGCATCTGCAACATCACGAATATAGTGAACACCAGGTAGGTTTCCTCCAATTTTCTCTGGAAATCTGAAAAGAAACAGACAAAAAAAAAGGAAGAAGAAGAAGAAAGAGGTTAAGAAAGCACCTTTGCTCGACTCATTTATATGAGTAGTCTAAAAACTCTGAAATTGAGAACTGATACAAAATGCCAAGGGTACCTTGAAGCTGTGCATCCTGTAGCTATTATCAGCGATCCATATTTTAGCAGCTTGCCCGAATTTGTCATCAGTATTTGCTTCTCTTTATCAATACTTGTTACCGGATCTTCATAAATCATCTAAGCAGAATAGTCGGAATTACAAATTGCTACAAAACATGGATGTTCACCTTAAGGAAAATGAGCAAAGAATCCAAGTCCAAATAATATGTATCATCCAAACTTTCATAACACAAAAGTGTTTTGCATAACACTTCCCGATTGAAATTCTAAGGTTATGCAATATGAACCTATACATATCATGTTCAGTGCAACAATTCCACTTTTAAGTTTAGTTTCATCAACATGGGGCAACCAAACAAACCACTATTTTTGATTTATTCCAACCAAAGCTCAAACATCATTTACCAAATGAGAACCGAAAGAAAGGAAAAAAAAAATTACACAAGTGATTAAAATTAGGAATTCCAAAAGAAGTGAGGTGCAAGATAAAGAGTACCTCTATCCCTTTCTCTTTATACCAATCAGCAGTTTGCCTTTCTCCACCGGATCCAACACAGGTATGGAATCCCTACATCAGATTTAAAATGCAAACAGTATCTGAGTATTTGCCACACTAGAAAGACCTACAAAACTCATGCTCATGATATATATCTTACTTGAAACTCAGTTAAACAAAATCAAACTTTTTAGAGGAAAAGAAAAACCAAACCAGTTATCAACTAACGACTGAATTATGAAGCATATGTGTCGTTATTGGCAATATGCACGAATTGAGCTTCTCAAGTCCAGAAATGCTATGACAAACACATGAATATGTTTTCTAGAATCAAACTTTCTGAGCATTAGTCCATCAACTAATGCAATATCATGTAAATAACTATCGTTACATACAGATTACGCAAGGATTAAGCTCCTCAAGTCCAATAAAGCATTAACACACTTAATAAGGTTACAAAGAAAAAAGAAGCAAAAGCGCTGAATCCTAACATCTTAATTTGAATCCGTTAACAAATGCATTACAAAGTAAACAACTGTCCTTACAGGTAATCGTGCTGGCTTCTTATCTAAAGGAAACAAGTAAGCTTTCGTCAAAGCCGGGCGCTCATACGGTGGATACGCCTGCAAAATAATCAGTTTTTTGATAAACAGTTCTTGTCGAAAATTCAAACTATGACTTGCATTCGTTGGTTAAGCTAACAAACAATTATGACACTAAAAATGGAGTCGGACTCACCTCCTTAGACACAATACAAAGGCGTCCATCAGCCATGCCATGCTCAACGAAAGTCCGAGCTGCGTAGCCAGCCGCATTGCCACCTCCAACGATCACATACCTTTATTTAAAAATAAAAAATAAAAATACAACCAAAAAGATCAATCACATCTCAATCAACTCCTAACCTCAAACTCAAATCGCAATTAAAAACTCACTCTCGATTCTCGTTGGCAAACGCCGACGAGGCCGCCACATAGCTTCGTCTCGTAACGCCTCCCAATCCGATCGATGCCTGCCGGTGAGACCGACGCAAAGAACCAGACTGAGGGCACCAGAGCGAGAGCCTCTGCTTTATCTGCAACGAGTTCGACACCATCGCCATTAATCTACGCCCTGTAGCTCGTAAAAACCAGAGAAGAAATCAGAGATTAGGTTCTGATCACGAAGAATCGTTATCGACGAAGTTAAGCTTCCACTGAACCTGAAGGCATGGCAGAGAGACCTTCTCTCTGAAATTATATTCGTTGGAGGTGCTCGAGATTAAACTATTGACGGTGGCTCTAGAGGAGCTCCAAGGGACAGGGGTCAGGTCAGTTGGAGTTGGAGGGAGTAACGAAACGGCGGCGGTTTGGGCTGTCAGGCTGCGACTGGTCAGTGTGGTCACTTACTGCAGCGTATAATAACATTTTGTTTGTTGGAGGTCGTTGCTGAACCGTAGGAGCTAACCCGAGACCAACAGGTGTTGAGCTGCGTTCTTCTGGAGTTTTTGAGATATTTATCATGTAAAACATCAAACATGATATTATATTTTATTTTCGAGATTTGTCAAATACTAAGCTTACAAATAGTTTATCTTCTGATTTAAGCAATATTTAGAAAATTACTTATCACGTACTTAAAAAGTTTAAAGAATCACTTTGACAATAGATAATAGTTACTAATAAAAATTAATGTTGTTAGAGCTTTCATCGTCCTTCATGTTTTGGAAGTAATAGGATAGGAACACATTAATGTTATAGAGATCATCTTGACCTTTCTTCTTTTTTTCCTATTAGGTAATAAGAGTTTGGGGTTACAAGGTTTAAAATTCAAAATTTTAAATTCTTAAGAACCCTATTATTTAATGTAAAATCAACTTAAGAGGTGAAAGAACTCATTATTTTATAAGTATAATTCTTAATATATTTCTTAACAATAATTATTAGACCATAATGGCATCACATTACATGTGGAATACAAGAGCCCAAATCAATAAGAGCCTACTGGAGTGCTTAAGAAATTTTAACTTTAATATCATTTTAAGAAGTTTATTATCTAATTTAAAAATTGAACCAAAATATTATAAAACACATTATCTTATAAGTATAATTCTTAATATATTTCTTAATAACGTAAAATTTACCACCATCTTAAGATAGACTTTGAATGGCCAATAAACAAGTGACTTCTTAACCGAATGATCTTAACTTATCTAATTAACAAAAAAAAATCATAGTTTTGTGTATTTAGCTAAAGTTTTTCCACTTTAATGTTGTGCTAGCTTTTGAAAATAAGATGGGTAAAAAGGTGAAATAACATGTGGCTTCTCCATATAATTTACTTTATTTAACAGCAAAAACAGCTGCTCTTTAGTGAAGTCTAATCAAATTGTTTTAATACTGTTTAAGACTGTCAATTTGCCAAGAAATGTGGTGGTGTGGAGTATCACAAATAGTTCACTTTTATTTTCTTCGATTTTTCTTTTTCCTTTTACTGAGTTAGGTGAATGGATGGATATGCAAAGGATCAAAAAAAGCAGTGGAGAGAATGTGAAGTAATCAGGAGGTGAAAAAGGTCGGTAATCCAGGGTCTTCGGCCACCATGAAAGTTGTAGCACCATGATTACAATCATGAACCGGCATAACCATTCACGCGCTTTAAGCTTTAAATGCGGCATGAACTTAGAAATTGTCATCAACACTTTCTGGCCTTTCAGTGGATGGAAAAGGAAAACGACGAATTCATGGAATCATTTGGCGTTCAAAAGTCTTGTTAATGAATATAATGCAATCCCAGATATGTTGCCTCCATTAATTGTAATATTGTGTATAATATTTCCGCATTCAATACATTTATATGTATGCCTTGTATAGAATAGGTCTTATGCCGATAAGAGAGGATATAGTAAATTTTCACACTCGCTGGTACTTCAGTTTGTTACAAGTCCCAAATTAGACAGACCTCTAAAGTTGCAATCTCATAGTCAATTCAATCGTTTGGTTTGTAAGAAAATTTGATGGAAATAAGGCAGGAATCCTCAACAAAGAAACGGAAAGCCTATAATTCTGCAGTTATGATACAAATTAGGCTAGATTGGTTCTGTACATCGTCGACCAAAGATCCTTCTGTACCTGAAAAACAAATTAGCAATTGACAGAGAAACTAAACAGAGTACATTACACATTGAGGGATGGATGCTTCGCCACAAGCTTGAAGTGGCTGAAGCCATACTCTTTCATGGAAGACCCTTCTACAGGGCAGGACTAATCCACTTTGCAGGATCAATTCCTCTGAACAAACTGAACCAGGGATCAACAAGATTACCTTAGGGGGTTCCAAAATTTAGGTTATGGGAGTAGACACTTTCGCACCTTGGTCCATCATGTTGAGAACATCTGCCCTACTCCTCACGATCCTATGAAATACCTCTCTGATCTGTTGCTGCAAAGGCACCAGGCCTTCCTCCATCTTCTTGCAATTCTCAGCTAATTCAAGCACCTGTGCTGCCATCTCCTCCAAGCGTTCGGGCTCCCCGGGGAACTGAAACGAGTCGGCAAACTCAATCAGAGACAGCCCCAGCTTCTCCAGCCTCTGCGTCTCCTCGAGTAACCCAGCCCACTTGTTCTTCTCCTTCTTCTTCTTCCACTCCTCACCAATTCTTTCCTGCAAAACGATCATGGACTGAGCCCAACTCTGTTGTCTCGGAATCTGGAAATGGGTCGGCAAGCCGCTTCTTTCCTGGCATGGTATCGCCGCGACCAAAGCCCACATCACAAAGACCACGACCGTACTCATTATGTACAACGGTAAAGCCAAGCCGGACGATTCCCCGCCACGAGGTGCCACGAGATTGGCGGACATGGCCTGGATTTGCTTTGCTGCTGACCAACCCCTTGCCATGGACCACGACAAGGACCGGAATTGCCCCACGGCGGCTCGGTCTCTATTCGACGGCGTACCCCGCCGGCCGAATGACCAGGTTCGCTCGGCGGACTTGTGGGTGCTACCCTCCTGGTCCCCGAGCGTCAACATCAGCGAATTCAACGCCTTCTTGGCTCGCCGAACCTGGCCATCCCCGATCGGCCTCTGTTCCAACGCCGAGACCGCGATCTCCGCCAGCTTCTGATAGTGTCTGACCGACTCGACCCCGTTCACGATCGCATTGCAGACGTCCAGCGCCTTCACGACACGGTCATGGAACTCAGGGATGAGACGGTCCATGGGGGGTTTTCCAATCTGGGACTGGTCGCGACCCATGAGCATCATGGCCTTGAACTCCGCCTCGCAGCAGAGAAACACGTCGAGGAGCTTACGGAGCCAGGAGATGGAAAGCAGGGGTTCTTCTTCAGAGGTGGAAGACAGGAGGTTAGAGAACCGATCAGCGACGTGCTTCTGGAAAAACTCAAGGTCCTCAAGCTCCTGCTCGTGGTTTCCATCCATGGATACCACCTGGTTCCGGCGGATACTAATCCGGTTCAGGAACGAACTCTGGTTATCCGTCGGCCGCATTGTAACGTCTGAGCAAAAGAATCCTGCTTTGGTTTTCTCGAACAGAGAGAGATAACAAAAGCAGAAGATTGGGAAATCGGAATAGATACGACAGGGAAACAAGGGCAAGAAGAAATCAGAAAAAGAACAGGTCCGAGGATAACTGGTCGGGACTAGAATGTCAATATATACCGACCGAAATTTAAGGCCATGGCTTCTCGGGGACGAGACCGTTTCCTCTTTTCTTTTTGTGGACGCTGACTTGGCCCCCCTTTGCCATGTTCTTCATTTTTATTCATCTCCCACACTTCCAACTAACCAAGGTACATTTCCGTAAGATACTTAATAATAGTGTTGAAATGGTTTTCCAATTTCTTTCTTTCTCCATTTCCCTGCTTTGTTATCTAA
Organism: Casuarina glauca; assembly: GCA_028551395.1. Classification (NCBI taxonomy): domain Eukaryota; kingdom Viridiplantae; phylum Streptophyta; class Magnoliopsida; order Fagales; family Casuarinaceae; genus Casuarina; species Casuarina glauca. The sequence continues at coordinate 4,797,198 of CM052347.1, forward strand.
AAATAATTCACGTTTACTTTCTTCTCTTCATCAATTTTTAAAGTTTCTAGAAAAAGTCTTATCCATTGTTAAGCCTTGTGTAGAAGTAAAATCTTTACAATTTTAATTGTTTTGAACTTTTCTCACGTCTATATATATAGATATATATTGGTGGGTACCAATTAATTTAATAATTTTTTTCTCACATAACATAAAAAAGGAAAAGGCTTGGATTACTAAAGACATTTATAATAAAATCTTGAATATTGTTCTCACCGTAGTCTTTTGTAAGCCCAAGCTTACTTTTTTTTAATAAAAAAAAAAAGATGTATAATGACAAATTTTATTAATACTAACAAAATTAAACCTAACAATTATCTCTCAAATAAGTATAAATGACATGATATAATTTTAACTCTCAAAAAAAGATCATTAACTGCAATACAAATGACAAGATATAATTTTAACCCTTAAAGAGAGATCAGTCGCTACAACACAATCAGTAGTTGCTGCACCACAATTAGTCGATTAACCCTAGAGGCTTTCATAAACATGTAATAAACCACCACATGTGATCTAATACCAATTGTTATGTTTGATCACTATCTAGAGAATAGCATTTAGCTAAATAAATGGATGAAAAGAAGGGAACTTAGGGAAATGATGGAGCCCAGTCAGCAAGCCACAAAAGCTGGTGGATGGCGGGGGACGCGTCGTCGGATCAGACAGTCCAACTAGTCCGGTCCATTTGTCAGAGTTGCGAACGTAAGAGAGAGAGAGAGAGAGAAGAAAGGGTGAAGCAATGGAGTATTGACCAGGTCCAGCGACCACGCGATTCCCTTCGACGCTTCCGCACGACCTGGTTAGGCCTGCCCCTTGCTTGCCTTTCCGGCCCTTCCAAGCCTCCGCACTGGCTTCTTGTCCAGCCTTGCACCTTTTCTTTCTCTTTTTTATTATGTCCATATTTATTAGTTAACATATTTTACATTTTCCTATCCAATTTTAAATTATAGATTTTAATAATGTGGGTGTGAATGTGTTTTTGACTTCGATTGCTAAACACGTTACGTGACAAATTCTGATCGTTCATTAAATTAATCGTCGTGGTTTATAGTTTGGAACATCGGTCTATTTTCTAACTGTGCTAAATATCTTTTGTAATTTCAAATGTGATCTTTGGATTAACTTAATCATATTTTTCATGAACTAAGCAAAGTCAAGTTTATATTGTTTATCTATTCCAATTCAAGCAATAGACTGTGTCAATCTTTTAAACTTTTGTTTTATTTGATCGCATCTATGGGTGGAATCTCATCTACTCAAAACTATACTGGGTAACTGTTATTAGTGTTTATAATCTCAAATTTGATAAGCAAAATCAATTTCGTTGTTGTTTAGATAACTTCTTCGTTCAGGTCGCCCAACTCTAATTGAGCCAATGGTTACCTGTATGCAATTGAGAGTAAACAGTGAGGAAGATTTAAGGCCAAGAGGACAAGAAAATTGTTAAGAACATGGGCGATGAATTATAGAATTTATTATACAATGGTCGGTCTCAACATCCACATCAAATGTTGAATTTCCTGATACAAACCTCTGATATTAGTAGGCCGGCTGGAAAGAAAAGAAAAGGCAAAAGGGGGAAGATTGGCATCCACCAGGGTGACCCACAGAGGCTGCAGTTTCTGCGGTTAGTCTTTGATTGATTTTTTATCTTTGCCTGGAAGAATCGAGGACTTCAAGTTGTTCAAACCGTGGGGTTTATGCTTAGTATGAAAGCCCAAATAGGAAGATAACTTTTTTAATTCGAAGTTTATATATATATATATAAAGATTTTCTAATCTGTAGGCTAAATTTTAGCTTAAACTTTTAAACATTCTCACCTGGTATGAGAGGCTAAATTAACTATGATATATTCTATGCCACCTTGAGCTTAATAATGTTTAGTGTGTAAGACGTAATGTTTAAATGAAGATTAACTTTTAGATTAAACCTTTAAATTTTTTTATAAATTAAAGAAAAAAGATAAATCAAAATATAAACATGACTCAAGATGTTATTTCTCGACCAAAGGACAGGTTTCTCAACAAATACAATGGTCAATAACTTCAGAACTGTAATCTTTCCAGCGATGGAAGGATCTGTGAAAGTTTCTAGCAGTTAAAGCGAAAGACGCCCATGATTGGAAGATTTAGATTTTCAGCTGACTTTTAATTCAGGTGTTCTAGTCAATCTTCCAAAGCACCCAAAGCACATCGAATCTGATGGAACAACAGCGAAGTCAAGATTTGTAACAGATGACATCGGGCTGAAGGACTAGATCAAGATTATTTTTTTGTTTTATTCCAGCATTCCAAGAGATTTAGCTGGGTAGTTTGGCACGGGTAGCAAAAAATCAGCAATAGTGTCTTATCTGCATCATTAGCTACCATTGGGGGCGTAACAGCTGCTAATACATGCCAAAGGGAACGAACAAAGGTGGTTGAGATGTTAAGAGTTCGTATTATCTATATTAAATATGGTTGTTGTATATTATTAATATCTTTAAATATTCTATTGTCACAAGACTAGTTTTGAGAATACAAATTAAATAGTTAATTAAGCATTAGATAAAAGATTTGGTTTATGTTATTTTGGTCTAGACCAGCATATACTTAAGATGAGAAGATATGCAAAATCATAGTTGTTCCACACATTTTTATACACCCAAATAACCCAAGTTAAATATTTAAGTATGCATTAGATTAAAGATTTGGTTTATGTTATTTTCGTCTAGACTAGCATATATTTAAGATGATAAGATATGTGAAATAATAATTGTTCTACATCATCTTTATATACCCAAATAACACACTTGAGTGTCAAACTTGAAACCATCATTTAGTTTATGTAATCTTCATTTTATCATTCCATCCCATTATTTGTAGGCTAACATATACTTAGGATGAGAAGATGAGCAAAATCGTAGTATTTCCACATTGTCTTTATACACCCAAACTAATACACCCAAGTGTCAAACCTAAAACCATCATTTAGTTTGTGTAATCTTCGTCTCATTGTTTCATCCCATCATTTGTAGACTAGCATACACTTGAAATGTACTAAATAGTAGTCATCCCACATCACATCCCATCGTCTCAGGACTAGCATGTTTATGTAATCTTTTGCCCTATAATTAGTAGACTATTATGTACTTAAGATGAGGAGACGTGCTTCTCCTACCATCTGGCTTTAAAGTCAAAAAATATTGGCTCCCTCTAACAACCAACATAAGTATTCTTGCACGAAAATGAATGTACCGACAAAGTGTTAGATCCAATTTTCTCTCCTAGGGGTTATCCAACCTTTACAGGGCGAGTCCAACAAGAACACGAGCTTCGATGTTGATGGGCATGGTTTTTTAAAGTTCAAGTAAACTCTTCTGCCATGTTTAATTAAGAAAGAAGCTCAGCAACCCAATTCTAGGTTCCTCGAGTCTGTCCTCACTTCGGACAAACTAATGGCTATCATGCCAACTTTTCCACGACTTTCGCCACTGAATATTCCAGGATAACATGGGTTTAGTAACATTTCTTTTTCTAGGCTTTCGCTTTCTGATATTTGAATACATTCTTAGTGTCCTCCTGTTCCTCTTATGTTTCAGTACATTCCTTCTATCCCGGAATATTACTTGCTGATGTAATTATTTGCTTGAATAGATCCAGATGCTTGCTTTCTCAACTATGGCTTTAGAACATAGACCAATGCAGTGGAAGCATTGTTAAAAAAATAAAAAATTAATTTGTAAATATCAATGATACCGTTATATGTAGAGGATATTATAAATAATATAACACTTTCTAACCCTCCACCCTTCGTAGCTACCTTAACTAACAATACTGTATCGTACACCTAACAATAGACCACAATGTTGTTGAATCATATACTTCAATATCATATTAGGAATTTATTATTTTTTTATAATCATTTTCTAAGAATGAAAATTTTAAATAATGTAAAACATTGTAACACGTACAACAATTGTTATCCCAATCAGAGCTATTATAACAAAGTCTCAATAAAACAAGCGTAAGTAAAAAGAGTTTTTGAGAGGGAGAACTAGGGAGGGTGGATTTGATCTTCATTTCCTGTTTTATTTATAGCCACACACGAAGGATTTGCATTGTTGGAAATCTTGATTTAATGGTACCTGAGCAAGAAGTCTAGTCATGGAAAAATGCCAAAGTATTTGTCGTTAGCAATTATGGTCAGAAAGTGACACTTAACATGTTGAAGATACGTCCAAAGCTGCTCAAATGCTACGAGTCAACCCTCTAACCTGGATAAAGATTCGATCCCCATTTCGATTGGGTTACTTCCTTTGAGTGCTTCCCATGTCTTATAGACGTGTTTTTCTAGATTTTCTTGGATTAAGTAGGAGATTCATACCCTCTTCATCCAACCTAACAAGCAAGTTGTACGACTCTCACAACTATTTTTAGGCTCTTGGGCTTGGCTTTCTTGGATTGCTGTGACTTGGACCTCAAGGGAGCAAGATACACAGCCTGGTTGTGACTTGTGGTGTGGGTTGGCCTTGGCCTCCATCCAATTGCCCGAACCTTATGGTTTGCCAGAATATTGGTTAGGTTCTGCAAGAAGTCGATCTTTGTATCATAAGTTGAACATAAAATCTTTAGAGGATCCTTAAACCAAGGTTTATATCATGCCAACTAAGAAACTGCTTCCACTGAAGGAAAGAAAGGCCCTCTGGGGCTCAATATAGGGTGGGAGTGATAGCCGAAGAAGGAAAGAATCGGGGTCCATATGAAGATTCAAGGTAGGGTAGGAGAGGGAGGTTGGAGGATGCAGAGTAAGCAGAGGGATTTGGGGACGTACTGATTTTGAGAGCTGGTGGTAGGGACATTTCATCCATGACTTAATAACTTAACCAACCATGCTTTCAAAGAGAAAGTCCCATTATTGTTTTAGCTCACTAATCAATACTTAAAATCCTAATGGTAGGCCCGAAGCCACTCCATTGCTCCTCCTTAAAGCTAAGTATAATCATTTATCCTTTTCACTTCATCCTAGAGGTCTTTTTTAAAAATGATTTCTTTATTAGTTTCAAAGCTTTAGCTTGCGATCCATCCAAGCAAAAATCACTTCCAATCTTCACATCAATGTGGTAAATGATTCCCATCAATCAACAGCCACCGTTGCTTTCACTTGATCGCTACATCTCTTTCCATTTCTCCATTTCTTTCCTGTATACCAACGTGTTAAATGCTATCTTCATCTATACGAAGAAATAATACGTCGGCACTACTCTTTCTAATTAACTAATCCTTGATTAACTTTAACCAGGATGGAGACCCGGCTTTGTGTGCCATAGAACCTTTGGCTTGGTGACAGAAATCAAGCAAACCAGTATCATGATTGACAATTTAATGTGTCGGCAGCTCCCAAGAAAAAAATGAAAAAGCCAACATTCATTATTGAAACAAAGTGGGTTTCTCAATTCCCATCTCGACTTGCTAATTCTGCAACACCGATCCAGATTCTTGTCTGCTGTGATTCATTCCAGGTATGGAATTTTGCCAAAGGATGATCAAAGACTATTAATTTCTAAGTTATAAATGGGTCCAATCGAGGGATCCTTGTAGATCAATCATCAAAATTCGTTGGATGATATCAACCATGCTACGTATAGACGCTAACCCTACACAATAGGGCATTATTCCTTGTAAATTAAGCGAAGATACAATTAAGTCAAACTTATTTATTGGGCTTCTATTGCAACTCTCGAAACACAAGGCAGCAAGCTACCTTTTGTCCCTCTCACGTCCCAAGGATTCTCATAGAAGCCATGAGAAACTGACATGACATGATGTAATCGTCACCATTATGGCTACCAAATGGTAATGAATAGAATGAAGACATTATAAGTAAGTATCAAGAAAAATCATAATTAAGCAATTTCATTTTCATGTCTCCAAGTGTTCCCTAACTAATTCAGCTTGTGGTTCCAATCACTCCCTTGTATAAAGCTTCCAACATGGAGCTCTATGGGGCATTCCAGGAGCTATCCCCGCTCGATTTATCTACCTAATTACGCATACAGAGAACACTCTGAAGTTTCACTGGATGTCTCTAAGAGTTTTCTGGGACGTTTGCAGTGTCATGAAGAAGAACAAACATCTACTTACTGTTATCAATTACACGGTTACAGAAACATAAAATCTCTGGTTTGCTTGATCAAATTGGCGATGACGGCGGCTTTTTAATTTTCTTATTTTTACACACGTATTTAACTCTTACATTCAAGTGTCGAACCTCAACCTAGCTAACTTATCACTGACCTAATAAGTCAGTTGCCTCTCTTTTGTTATTGGGATTTTGAGTATGTAAATACAATAATAATTTCCATGAAAGAGATGTAATTTCTTTGAAAAATCATTAAACGACAAGACCACCCATTTTCCCAATTTAAAATTCATGATCCATCGGTTGTCGGCACTTGACAACGTACAGTTGGGCAGCATCGGATAGCTATTGCTGTTTGAAAAGCTTTTGTTTGGCAGCCAGTTCGTGAATTTACTGTTGGAATTGAGTAATCGAGTAATTGTTTTTAAAAAAAAAAAATTGCAGAAGTCACCGGCGGTTCGTATACTATTAATTGGTTGCAGAAAGAGAGACAGAAGAGGTATAGGCAACGGTGAGAAGGATAGAGGAGGGTCCGTGGAACTACCGGCAGGGTTCGGGGTACGTGCGTTGGTTACGTAATACTACAAATGTACGTAGAAAACAGTGACGTGGGAATAAAGTTGATGGAATGTCGTTTTAGGGTTAGATGGAGCTCGGGTCCCTCCGATGGACCCCATCCGGTTGTAAATGTCGGCTGAGTTGTACTTCCTCTTCCTTTTTAAGGGGGAGAGAAACAGGCCAAACTCTTGCACAGCCATTCCAATTCCAATCCTTTACACAAACAAACAAGTCCTTGCAGGGATACGAAATGGGTCACCACTCTTGCTGTAACCAGCAGAAGGTGAAGAGAGGCCTTTGGTCGCCAGAGGAAGATGAAAAGCTCATAAGATACATAACCACACACGGCTATGGCTGTTGGAGTGAAGTCCCTGAGAAAGCTGGTCATCTCTCTTTCTCTCTTTCTCCCTGTGTTTCTGTATCTCTCCTTCTCTGTCTTAACATGCAAGAATCTGAAACAAAGTGCTTCTCGGTCACATTTGCAGGGCTTCAAAGGTGTGGAAAGAGCTGCCGGTTGAGATGGATTAATTATTTGAGGCCAGATATCAGAAGAGGGAGGTTTACTCCGGAGGAGGAGAAGTTAATCATCAGCCTTCACGGCGTAGTAGGAAACAGGTTTAAATGACTCCATATCTTCTGCTCTGAAAATCAAATAACAGTGATTATTTTAATTTATCATTCAAGCTTTTGATTTTGCCTCTTTCTGGTTTTGCCGCACTGAAACTGTTCCTTCGTGGTGTCTTGTCATGCCAAAGTAAGTATAAATTTTTAGATGATGCTGCATCAAAGCCTGTGAGTGCGTGAGACGCTAATGTTTCAATCGTGGGATTCAATTCTTTAGTGCTGTGGGAGCTGTTCCGGGGACAACTTGTCAGAAAAAGGACTGCTGTCTTTTTAATATTTTAAACAAACTTTAACGCGAAGTCTTTGAATAAGTATTCAGCTTGTCTTGAACAACAGCCAGAAGCAATCTCACTGTTTAAGTGGTTCCCCTAGTAGTGTCACCTACATATTTCGAGTCGTTAAGACGGCAATTTCAGTGGTTGAAATTAATGTTGTCAGCCGAAATACATGTTCATGCACTGTATTCTGACAAATCTTATTCTAAACGCTTGTTATTGTTTGATATAGACATGCAAATTGTGTTTAAACACAGAAGCATGGTATTGTAGATTTCTGAAAATGAAGTCTAATCTTGCACTTTTGTTCTTTCATTTAACTCTTGTTGATTCTTCATACGCATGATGCTGTTGTAGGTGGGCTCACATAGCGAGTCACTTGCCCGGAAGAACAGATAATGAGATAAAGAACTACTGGAATTCATGGATAAAGAAGAAGATAAGAAAGCCTTCTTCTTCATCTCCAAGCACCAGCGGCAGCACCAGCGGCGCGGAGCATTCCCAAATGGGTTACAATTCGAGCCAACTAGATTTTGTGAATCAAGATTTGACGCCAAAGCAGCCACTTCATGAAAGCCTATTCTCTTCTTCGTGCCCTTTATTTATGTTCGACACTTCTTCACTAGATGGGACTCCAGAAAATAATATGCGATCCGAGTATTATCAGGATGCTGTGAGTTTCAACAATGAAGCCTGGAGTATGAACCAACATCAAGTCCAAGCTCTTCCCCCTCCGACGGTTTTCACGGCGGCCATGGATACGAGTTACTTGCCTCCTTTGATAGATAACATGGAAAACATGGTGCCCATTGAAGTACAATCCTGCAGCATAGATGAAGAAGGAGATATAGGATTGGAGTGCTTGCAGAGGCAGGAGTTGAATGAATGGGTTGAAACCCAACAACACTGCTCAAACTTTCTTTTCTGGGAGAACGTTGAAGGACCACTAGGTGGGGAAGAAATTGGACCAGCCTCATCGAAGGTGGAGGCTAATTCACTAACTGCTTTTCCTTCGTCCGTATGAGATAATAATGATGATGGTGAGCGGAGATCCCCACCATTTTCCCTCCTCCCGTTATCTCTCTCTCTAGGAAGACTTTCCATGATCCAGGCTTTTGAAAAAGTTGGTTTTTTGCTTCTTTTGGTGAGATTGTGAGTTGTGAGTAAAGGCAACATAAGAATGCATGCCATAAACGTTTGACAGTGTTTGGAAACCGAAGAGGAAACGAATAACGCAACGCGACAAGATGCAAAGTTTGACGACAACGATCAGAGTCCTTGCCTCTCTCGTAGTGTTGAATGATTGATATGGTTTTGCCCTTCCAATAACAATCCAGATTGACTTTCTCGCATGTTTTCATGCTAGAATGTGTGCTTGTGTGTTTGATAAGTCCATGTTAGGTGGTAATCAAAAGTTTATTGTTATTTATTCCCTTAAGATTTTGGTTTCCAATGGTAATTCCAATATATTTGTTCCATCAAACACTCATTAGGAGCTCCCTAATACCCCCGCACGTGCTTCTCAAAACTCCTGACAATATAATTGTCCGTGGAATCAAGGAAAATTTTGGTGCTTTTCATTATGCAACTTCGTGACTAATTTAGTGCATAACATACGTCACAAAGCTTCCTAAATTTCCTACTAGAAAAAAAAAACGTCATTCAAATTTTTAAGATAGCTTTTGAATTAAACTTTAAATCTTTTAATATGTTATTAGAATTCAAATTAATCTCCTTTGATTTATGTTTAAAGCTGTTAAATATGTTTGGAATACATAAAAATGTTAAAGATAATAGTCCTACATTAGAAAGATACAATCTTTGAATAGTATTCAAATAGAAAAAATGTCATCTCTACTCATAAAACTATCTATTGGGTTTTGTATACAAGATGAAAATTTTATACCATAAATATGATCTCTTGTGGAGAAGTTTAAATAAAGAAAATATCTCTTTAACTTTTAAGTTAACTTTTAGATTGAATATATGTTAAATCTATTCTATTTCATCCAACCTTGAACCTAATGTTACTTAGCATGTGAATACTTGTGCATAAAACCAAAGTCTCATGTCAAAAGTGTAATTTCTTGTGGTGATGCTTAAATAAAAGAAATATTTCTACAACTCTTGATTTAGTTTTTGAAGTGAAGTCTTTTAATAAGTTTAAATATAAACTTATCTTTAATACTTTCTTTTTAGAATCGGCCAAGGAGAGTGTCATTTCATCGATCATTACTCCGATCTTTGTTACACTACAGCGGCGACAGTCCATATAATCCCTGGACGTGTGATGATTGTATGGCGAGAAAGAAAATTTGTCAAAGGAGCCATGTTCATCACTTTGTAAAACTGGTGATGATGGTGTCCGGCACGATGGATCGGTATCTTTGAAACTAATCGTATGGTCATCAACTCCTGAAGGAAAAGTACCACCTTATCTTCCGCCGGACAGTGCCCCACGAGGGCTTGGCAGCTCATCGTTTGTTGCATGGACTTTCTCCGGCCATCCACCTATTGAAGACCGTAGTTCGGTGGGGAGTTGCTGCATGAGATAATAATAAAGAGGACAATAATAGCAGCGATAACAAGTGGGGCATTCTGGAAAAAGTTTCATAAATATAAGCCATTTGCGCATACAAAGTCCCAATGATCACATCCTCATGACTGCAGACGTTCCCATCAGAGAAGGATGTGATGCTTTAATCAATCTTTCTTGAAGGCTTTCGTGTCAATCAATCTGCATTTTTAATAAGTGCTCTCTAATTTGAGTTAGTTTCCGTAATCTGAAAAAAGTTTTTCTTAGAAAGAGAGGAAAAGTGTCTCCAATGCATTACTGTATTTTGAAATGATATCAAAATTCAAGCCAGAAAAAACTGCACCTTCGTACCCAAGGGGCCCGTTAAGAATTATGTAAGAGTATCTCATACTAGTTAAAATTATGTTTGCAAAATATTTTTAAAATGTAATTGGCAAACAGAAGCATCTACATGCTCGTGGAGTCAGGCGTAATTCAGTGGAACTGTTTTAGCATGCAGGTTTTTGTCTGTCACCCGAGAAAATGAACTTTGGATATTACTTCCTTGTGGTCCTTGACTAAAGCTTATACAAGAAAAACGTCTTTCTATTAAAAAAAAAGGCAAAAGAGTAGTCATACTTTCCTTCTTTAGGCCCATCTTTGTGTCCTTCATAGCCACGCCTTGTGATAACTTTTTCCCGACTAGGTACAATGGCCAAATCATGTATGAGTGGGAGGTCCTCCGCAATGATTCGTACCATCAAAGTCCCACGTCCGATGGATACACTTGAGAGTGACAAGGATGACACAGACCCATTTTCCCAATTCAGGGGAAAAAAAGACACTGTTCTTTTTATTGTTTGATGACAAAATACAAATGGTACTACCAATAATCAATACTGTAGTAAAGTTTGTGATGAACAGGAACCTCTATTATCCTTTGGCACAACTAGTCATGCTTGGATGTGGCTGCTATAGGATCCATTGGGCAATTTCACCTACATCATTTAATTTATATAAGAACAAGGTAGAAGCCTTTAATTATACACGTTGAGAGTGAATTTAGTTGATAATACTATCTCATCAGGTAGAAGCTCACTAATCTATGTATGCTAAGGTTTGCAGCTCCAAACTTAACCCTTAACAAGTTTAGTTAACTATAATTGTATAATTAAATAAGTTACATGTCAAAAATCTCCATTCATCTAGGATTTTCTCAAACCATTTGACCCGCCAACTAACTTCTAAAACTCTTTATGGTTATGTTCATGATTTATCATTGATGACAGGTCAAATCTCAACAAGATTACTCTATTTTATCTTTTTCAAAATAATTACTCAAAATTATTAGCCAAAATTAAGTAATTCTCTGCAGTTGTTGAAGAGGATCAACAATCCCAGTTGCTGAAGATTGTCATCTTCAAATCCCTTTCCTATGATCCAATCAAAATCACGGTGACAATAAGTTTAAAGAAAAAAATTTAATGGAAGGAAAATTCTTTGAAGGCTTGGACAAAGAAAAACCCTTCAAATTGGAAAGTTTATTTCCTTTATCATCGAATAAATTAAATCTTTGTGTCAAAATGATTACAACCTAATAATATAAAGCAAAATTTCCTCAAATATTTTAATTATTTAATGATTTTTTCCATGCACCACACAGAAACTATAATACCTTCTTCTTTTTTTTTTTTTTTTACTTATTTAAAACTTTGTTAGCCAAATGGAGGTTCATTGAATCCATTGAAACTATGAAACCCATGGTAATCCTTTTTGGGCCTTAATCACTTCACTCCTTTATTTTTATCTTTTTGAGTCCAGTAAATGCCCATGTCCACTTGGGACTTCAGTCTGTCGAAGCACCCAGAGTTCAAAGGGGTGAACCTGCAAGTGACAAAGCTGTTTCCTGGATTTTCCACTACTGGTGTCTTTATCGATGATGCCGCTAAGTTCCTAACATTCTGCCTAAACCTTTCTTCTAAACACTTAGTCAATTAGTAATTGGAACTCTAACTGTAAAATTTGGGATTCAACATTTTATTTAAATGAGTTTAGTGCATGTTTTCTAATATTAAAAAAAAAAAAATTCCATATTTTAGTTTCCCCGCCACCCAGGAGAAGCAGGTCCAGCTTGCTGGTCACCCTTTTATTGGGCCACCCAATGTAAATTCATATTCTTTGTGGTGATTAGTTGTTAATATTGCTTATCTTGTTTGGCGTGACACGGATTTGTTTCTAAATTTGTGTTCATGGGATGTCTTCTAATTAGTTCAAATTTGATGTTATGAATCAGCGATCCTGCTGGTTTTGAGGGAGAAAGGAATGTACATTCTTATTCTTTGTGGTGATTGGTTGTTGATATTGCTTATCTTGTTTGGCGTGACACGAATTTGTTTCTAAATTTGTGTTCATGGGATGTCTTCTAATTTGTTCAAATTGTTGTTATGAAGCAGCGATCCTCCTGGTTTTGAGGGAGAAAGGAGATTCGGTGACCAAGATGGTACTGCAGATGTCCACGCAGGCCTGTCAGTTACTCCGGTGATAGGGGTGGAGCACCTGCTGACTACAGGCTTAAGTTTGTTCTTTTGATTTGTAAGATGGTTGTATGCTTTATTGTTATAAGTACCAGGTTATGTCTACTTGTGATTTTTTTTGTTTAAAAGAGAGGAAGTTGTTTTTTGTTTTTTTGTTTTTTCAACTTGAAGAAATAAAAATGGGATCTTAAAAATTTTTATTAATATCAATAAGATTGAGTATAATAACTATACTTTAAATAAATATAAATAAAAAATATATAAACCTAATTCTTAAAAAATAACAAGACGCCTATATATCAAGTTGTCACACAATAAATAAAAAGGCAAACAAAAAATACATTAGACAATACATACAAAGATGCCCCTTATGGGTTAAAAAACCTAGAAAAATTTAAACCTTGAGAACTTGTCTTTAATAAATCTACAAACTTTGGACTTGTCGGAGAATGATTTGTGTCAATGGCTTGTGTTCTTCCTCCATTGTCCCATGTTCCAGGGTTTCCTTTAGTCCTCTTGCCTATTTTTTCTTGCGGCATTTTGTGCTGTTAACAAAGCAAGAATCCCTTTGTTTACGGCATTTTTGCGTTGCTTATCTAGTTTGAAAATTTTTCTTGTTAATACGGGTATTGATACTTGTTGCTCATCTGTTCCTCGTCTAAACCTTATCGTCTTTCCCCGTTCTTTCTTTTTTTGGTGGGGAAGAGATGGAAGGCGGGAAGGTGTTGGGGTTCAATCATACCATTATTAGTCGCCTTTGATGCAATACACTTATGTCCGTTAGTAGTATAGTTGTTTGGAAAAGAATTGGAGATTACTTGTTTGCTCAGGCAACCCACTCGTCTTTCATGGGACACTATGGTTTGGTAGTTTCTTCTGTGTTGATTAGTGTTAAGGAAAAGAATTAAGAGGGATTTTTATATTGTTGACTAGCCTTAGGTCCTAGGCTTGAGATGGTTGTAACAAGGTATGGGGAAAGGCATGTTGCATCTGTAACGGGTCAAGGGGGGAACCATTCTTGCTGACTTTGTGCTGCTGTAGAAGGACAAGGAAGCTCTTATAAGAGCTACACCGTGTGAAGGTAGAGGGAGCTTTCGTAAACTTGGAATCATAGGTCTTGTTTTCCCTTATAAAAACCAAGGTGTTGTATCCCTTTGATGATACGAAAGGTCTTTATGTCCCTTTGACGATGCAAAATCTTCTGTTAATCTCTCACAAGCCTCCCTAAATGTGTGTGAATCAACCCCATAAAAGGTTTGTTATGTGCTCCCAAAATGATGCACGTAACAATTAGTTTATTGTGCCAAGCCAAAATCCTTCCTCACAATGGCCTGTTCAATAGAACCTTATAATAAAATTGATAAACATGTTAAAAGACTTATTACTCATATCTTAATAAAAATTAATAATTATTCTTCTTTTTATTATTCTTGTTTTGAGAATGTTAGATGTTAATTTTAAAATAATTACAGATAACACTTTTTCTTGTATATAACATTTTTTTTTCTACTTTCTTTTGTTATGATGAATAGTAGAGATTTTATGTATAATTTAGTTTTATGCCATTTGTGATGCAAGGAAGAGAATTTCTGAGACTTTTACATTCACCTTTATCATCAATTCCACCACCTCCTTTAGGCTGCAAGGAAGGTTAAATAATCATTTTACAATGTGTTAGTTTATAAAATCTGTCCCTCATAAAACGGTTGCTCTTTTGAAGGATTAAACATTAATAAGTTAAACTAATCCCTTGCATTAAAATGAATCCTTTTTTTTCTCTAATTACCTTCATTTTTTTGGCAACTAAATGTTGGAGAGAGTACGAAAAAGGAAGCCCTCTAGCATCATCTTGAGGATAGCAGATTAATTGAATTATTTGTTATAGTTTTTTGGCCTATAGATCTCTGCAGGACTCTCGGTAAAACCATAATCATCGTACGTTCGTAACCTTCATTTTCCTTTCTTCTCCTTCCAAATCTTTCTCGGCAAACAAACATGATAACAAGCAGAAGAGAGAGAGAGAGAGAGAGAGAGAGAGAGAAAATTGGGCTCATTTTGGGCCTTTCAGTGATGCAGGTCCAAAGAGGATCGCCTTGGACTTGATACATACACAGCAATATTTATGAAATTTATTAATGAATAGCTCCACAAGTGGAATAGTTAATTTTTTTTTTCTAAACACGTGTGCTCAAACCTATACATTTAGGTGTTGAATTTAGAACTTCTTTACTCCGATAGCACTTAAAAACAAGACAAACTAGAAAATATATTGATTAAAGATTTTGCATGTGTTAACATTAATGAGAATTTATACTTAGATGTGATCAATTCTTTAAAAAATCCATCATAAACCTCCAAAACGACATCATAGAATTCATGAGATTTGAAAGAACATTCCACAACTCCCATGATGTCCGAAAGAACAGAGAATTCTAGAGCATCCACGCTAGGCAAAACGAAACATTGTCGCGGGCAAAACAGGCAATAAAACACATCGGAAGAAATACGCGAGAAGAGTCTAGACCCGCCCAGGTTCTCTTGGATTATCCTTTTCGTTGGCAAAAGAAGACACGAGAAGCCTCTTCAAGTGAGCCACGTTCATGTTATAAATACCCTGTCACCGATCCGTTCCTGCGAGAGAGAAGCAAAGAGAGAATCTTGCGTTACAGAGACCTGGTTTCTGGGCGATTGAAATTCTGCTGCCTTTTCAGTTTGGTTTTGTGTTCTGTGAATTTGAGTTTATAGCAACGTGTGACAATGGCGGACGTGGCAATGAGGGACACCGAGACCTTTGCCTTCCAGGCAGAGATCAACCAGCTTCTGAGCCTTATCATCAACACCTTCTACAGCAACAAGGAGATCTTTCTTCGTGAGCTCATAAGCAACTCCTCTGATGTATGTTTCGGTTTGGAGCTTCGTTGTTTATGGGTGTTTATAGGTTTGGTTGGGTCGGGACTGAGTTTATTTTGGTTTTGTTTGTTCTGTTTCTTGTAGGCGTTGGATAAGATCAGATTTGAGAGCTTGACGGACAAGAGCAAGCTTGATGCTCAACCCGAGCTCTTCATCAGGTTAGTTCCTGACAAGACTAACAAGACTCTCTCGATCATCGACAGCGGTATCGGCATGACCAAAGCAGGTACGTAAACATTACCTCACAGCATCTGTTAGCGTTTCTTTTACGCACGACGAAATAACAAAATCAATGAACCATTCGCGTAATTTGTGCTTTCATGAACTTGGAAATGGGTTCTGATTGATTGAACTATTATGGTTTGTAATGGGTTAGACTTGGTGAATAACTTGGGGACGATTGCGAAGTCGGGGACTAAGGAGTTCATGGAGGCATTGCAGGCCGGGGCCGATGTAAGCATGATCGGGCAATTCGGCGTTGGGTTCTACTCATCTTATCTGGTTGCCGAGAAGGTCATCGTGACAACCAAACACAACGACGATGAACAGTACGTGTGGGAGTCTCAGGCTGGTGGGTCCTTTACTGTCACCAGGGATGTCCATGGTGAGCCCTTGGGTAGAGGAACCAAAGTCACTCTCTTCCTCAAGGAAGACCAGGTAAGAATAGAGTCTCCACATCATTGATTCTGTTTCTTGATCTTTTCTGGTTATTCTGAGTGAATTTTCTAGTTCTGTTGGGTAATTGGATTGAACAAGCTATGAAAGTGAGATTATTTTATTTAGTCTATGAACTTTAATCTCCAATTTGGATTTGGTATTCAACTAAAAATAATCTTAATTGACATTGTAGTTGGAGTACTTAGAGGAGCGGAGATTGAAGGACCTTGTGAAGAAACACTCTGAATTCATTAGCTACCCGATCTATCTTTGGACAGAGAAGACCACAGAAAAAGAGGTGAGTGATGATGAAGATGAGGAAGCCAAGAAGGAAGAGGAGGGTGATATCGAAGAAGTTGATGAGGACAAAGAAAAGAAATCCAAGAAAAAGAAGGTGAAGGAGGTGACTCACGAGTGGCAACTCATCAACAAGCAGAAACCTATTTGGCTTCGAAAACCAGAGGAGGTGACGAAGGAGGAATATGCTGCCTTCTACAAGAGCCTGACCAACGACTGGGAGGATCACCTTGCTGTGAAACACTTCTCTGTGGAAGGGCAGCTGGAGTTCAAGGCCATCCTTTTTGTTCCCAAGAGAGCCCCGTTTGACCTGTTCGACACCAGGAAGAAGTTGAATAACATCAAGCTTTATGTGAGGAGGGTGTTTATCATGGATAATTGTGAAGAACTCATTCCAGAGTATCTCGGTTTTGTGAAGGGAGTGGTGGACTCTGATGATCTCCCACTCAACATTTCTCGTGAAATGCTACAACAGAACAAGATTCTCAAGGTTATCAGGAAGAACCTGGTGAAGAAGTGCATTGAGATGTTCAATGAGATTGCTGAGAACAAGGAGGACTACCAGAAGTTCTATGATGCATTCTCTAAGAACATAAAGTTGGGTATCCATGAAGACAGCCAGAACAGAGCTAAGCTGGCCGATCTGCTGAGGTACTATTCAACCAAGAGTGGTGATGAGATGACGAGCTTGAAGGACTATGTGACAAGGATGAAGGAGGGTCAGAAAGAGATATATTACATCACTGGTGAGAGTAAGAAGGCTGTTGAGAACTCGCCCTTCCTTGAGAGGTTGAAAAAGAAGGGCTATGAGGTTCTCTTCATGGTTGATGCCATTGATGAATATGCTGTCGGGCAATTGAAGGAGTATGACGGGAAGAAGCTGGTGTCTGCAACAAAAGAGGGGCTGAAACTGGAGGACTCAGAGGAGGAGAAAAGGAAAAAGGAGGAAAAGAAGAAGTCGTTTGAGAACCTGTGCAAGACGATGAAGGACATCCTGGGGGACAGGGTAGAGAAAGTGGTGGTGTCTGAAAGAATTGTGGACTCACCCTGCTGCTTGGTCACCGGAGAATATGGTTGGACGGCGAACATGGAGAGGATCATGAAAGCACAGGCCCTGAGGGACAGCAGTATGAGTGCTTACATGTCGAGCAAGAAGACAATGGAGATTAATCCAGATAACGGCATTATGGAGGAGTTGAGGAAGAGGGCTGAGGTAGACAATAACGATAAATCCGTGAAGGACTTGGTGCTGCTGCTCTACGAGACTGCCCTTTTGACATCAGGCTTCAGTCTAGACGACCCTAACACATTTGCTGCGAGAATTCACAGGATGTTGAAGCTGGGGCTTAACATCGATGAGGAGGAGACAGGTGTGGAGGATATAGATATGCCACCTTTGGAGGAGGGAGGCAACGAAGAGAGCAAGATGGAGGAAGTTGACTGATGAGAGATAGACATCCTTTAAAGTTCTGCTCTTTCATAGCTCCTGTGCCATTGATGTTTGTGAGCAGTGTGAATCTTTTTTAGGCTTTCAGGTTTTTTGTACTTTCTACTTAAGTCTCTTACTACGTAGTTTCTAACTTTTTGATGTATGTGACGCTTTATATAAATACAATATGAGTCTATTTCTTAGTAAATTTGATTTGGGAAGTCTAATTATTCATTTGGAGGGTCTTGCTGAGTAAATTATCATTAAAAATTATCAACAAGTTAAAAAGAAGATGTAGAAAAATGTAACATACCAAAATATATAAATTAAAACTATGCAATTTTAAAACACATGAAGGATAGAATGTAACTTAAGAAAGTATGGGCAACATCATGATTGAGTTAAAAACCACAAATTTCATTCATGGATCAAATTTAAAATTTCCAAGTTTGAAGTAGATTACACAAGGCTCTCAATTCTTCCAGCCCCATTAGCTTGCAGAGAGGTGTTAACATAGTTAACTTCTAGATCAACACTGAAGTCCACATCATCTTCTCCAATACGTCACACTTCTCTGGCAACAAAGCCATTATGTACCTAATTTTTAGATTGTAATGTAAAGTGCCCATCGGTATAGATTGATTGGTTAAAACTCAAGATTTGTCTGTAATTGTGAACATGAGAAATAATAGAATAGGAGCCACTTCTAACCTTTTTTCTTGTCTGTTAATTTCTTCGTCTTCCAGCCATGATAGCAATTTTCAGTTGACATCCTTTCCAGCAGGTTTCACATTATCCACCTGAATGGATTTCTAGAAGAGACAAACTGTGTGATGAAAGAGGGACAACAAGAGGTGGCGAATTGAGGCAAACAAGGGGGAAAGGTGACAGAGAGAGAAATGGAGGATTGGAGAAAGGTCGCTCGCAAATAAAGAGGAATGGCTTCGACGACTATGTACAGAATAATCTACCAACTCTTTCCTTCCAAGTAGGTGGTAAAAGTGGGAGAAGAAAAGGATAAAAGCAAACGACAAAAACCATAGCAACATACCCGAAAGAGCACTAGATAAAAAAATAAAAAATAAAAAACTAATGGGGATAAAGCTTCAACCATAGGAAATGAGATGAGTACTGGTTATAAAACACGAAGTGATGCTCCAAAGGGGTGTTTTTGGGCAACATGTAGAGCAATCTTATTTCGACTTGTTAGATCTAAAATAGGTGCTAGATTGACGTCTGAAGAGGCATTCAAAAGCACAAGATCTCTCATTTGAACTACACAATGCAAAAGAGTCAAACCACCCTTGCCTTTAACTTGAACAGGACCTTATCAAACTCAACTAAATGGGGGCCGCATTGCGTAGTCTTTCTGGCAAAACAAGATTCTCGCCGCCTTTGTTCCCAGCGTTGAATTTGCTATATATATCAAACCTTTTAATTTCGCTTCCGAGCAAGTGATAGCTTCAACATTATGAGTTTCAAGTCAAATGATGCTTGACCAACAAATGCAGTAGTATGTATTTGCGAATGAAGTACTTTCGAACACCTCCAAATAATTGTTAAAGATATTAGGTTACTCGGACTTATCAATGGTTCCGTATTCCAGTTGGGATCCCCCTTACCAGCGCAAATGACATAATGCTAATGTTAGGTGTAGACTTTGAAAGAGTTACCTTTTTAATTTTCTTGGTTTGTTAGACTCGTCACGTAACACTTTCCTTTGTCTATAACATTTTCCTTTTTTTTTTTAACTTTCTTTTTGGTATGATGAATGGTGGAGTTATAAAGTATCATAACAACTCTTGGGTGTCAAACATCGACCAAACATTCCTTCTAACATCGTTAATTGCAAGAGTTTTGAAACACCAAATTCCGGTCTCTTTTCTGACTGTTGTGTGTGAAAAGCTAATATTCTGAGTCTTTTCGATGATCGTAGATTAGCAAAGAACGGAATGTCCCATCTGAAAATTGATCAACAGCCATTTTCCTTCAACTATGGCTATTGAACCCACGCGCAGGAGTCATTATGACAAAGATAGAGATTGCGAGCTAGCAATCAAACTACCTTTGATTGGCAGGAAGCCAAATATTGCACAACTGAACAAGCTATTCTTGATGAATCAGGTGAACGGGTTACACCCACATGCACGGAGAGAATAGTTCTCTCATTTGTGCGTTAAAATATGCACAATGGAATTGTCAGCATTGAGAACGAGAAAGGAAAGATGGCTAGTGACAACAGCGAAACCCAACACACGGAAATTACACTACGATCCTAAACTGCTACAACTTTTACAGAGGCGAAGCTACCAATTGCCTTTTCCGGTACACTAATATATATGGATGCAGGCAATAATCTAAAGTGTGAGAGCACATTAGAAGAAAAAATACAAACTACATTTGGTTCCTACTAAAGATACAAGGCTAATGAAGGTGTCAACATTCTTATGTCAAACAAACTGCCTTCATATTCACTGCCACCGTCTGAGGGACTTCGATGCAGAGGAGCTGGCAACAGAAGCTTTCCTAGCACCTGACATGAATTGCCATAGAATCGGAAAAATGCAGAGAAAAAGTAGCGCGATGAAAGGAGTATGGTTCAGAGGTCATTAAACTGACTAGGGACAGCAGTAGAAGCACCTGAATGGCTACCAGTCTATTTGAGAAAGAGGGGTAAAGAAAACATAAATTTACTTACTGGATGAAACCTTTGAGGAGCTTCTGGGCAATGATGACTGAAAAGATTTCGCTTGCAACATCTTCTGGGGTGGCTTTGGAAGTTTAGATGGTAAACTTGGTCTGCGTTCAAGCGAAGGTAGCCTGTGCTCAATCAAACATGTAAAGAATTCTTGCATCAGGCTTCCTATCACTTAAATATAGTGCTCCCATAATCCGTGATGCCAAGTGAAATTGGCTGGAATTCGGGCAATATAATTAAACCATATGTGAGACAAAAGAGTTAAATAATTCCATAACAAGCGATGCTATGTAGACAAATCCATATCAGGAATGTCAAGCAAAGGCACAGAACATCCATCAGTGCCCAAATCCAGGCTTAAATGTAAGAGATGTCTCTGAGTAAAAGTAAAGAAATTCATCAAATACCTAAGGCAGCAAAGCAGGAGTAAAAGAAATGGAGAGAGAAAGAGGGAACTCAAAAGAGAGTGGCCAACATGACAACTTAAGTTTGAGACCGGTTACCAAACAGGGGGCCCATCACCTTTCCAAAGAAAAGGGGGGTGAAAGTAAAATAAACCCAAAGCAGGTCCCGACAGCTGACAGTTTCAACTATTGAAAACCTATCAGGTTGCAATGATCAAACGAACTTCCGTAAGCCGGGTTGCAGAAGTGGACTAGGGGCACAAGTTAAGATTTATAAAATATTTCCTGCCCTGGGGGCATCAGAGGACGAATATAGATGAGAACTACAAGTGACATATCATGCACATGCAAGGTTCTTTGTGAGCTGTCTAGACGCAAAGAAAGTCATCAGACTAGTACTAGCCAGTTCTCCCGCAACCAGAATAACTCATGTACACGAAAATTACTTACTTCTCTGTGTTCTGAATTGGTGTCTTCTCAGCTGGTGCGCTCTCAGAAAGCATATTTCCAGCTGGTTTTGCAACTTCAGGGAAAAGAGTGTACTCCACAACACTGGACATTGAACCATCAGTTTCTGTTCCCATCGAAAGACCACCATCAGAGATATCACTTAATCTTTCCTCAGAATCTGCATCCCCAAACCCCAAGAGCTCATCATCTTCAGTACCATGCTGACCGATATTTCCCGCAGATAGCTGCAACTGCGGAGACAATTCCTTCTGATGTCTAAATTCATCCATTGACTGCTGAGAACCAGCTTCAGAATGCTTATCACTATACTCAGAACAGTTGTCCATATCAGAAGCTGCCTTCTCAACAAATCCAGAGCCTTTAACTCCTGACAGTCTTCGGCCACGTAGAGAAGTTGTGGGCTGTTTTCTTGGAGAAGAAGATCCATACCTGACTGAGGTCATACTACGTGGTGTGCCATTAACATTGACCTTAGGAAGCTGCAAGTGCTCAATCTCTTCATCTTTCTTTGCAACTATTTCCTTGAGAGATGCCACCTGCAAGAGGAAAGGGAAAAACAAAATAAAATTTGAAAAGGAATAAAAATTCTTCTTTGTTAAGCATTAACATGAAGTAATCAGCAGAGACCAAAGGCGTTCCGTCCAATTCCTCAGTTTCACTAAATTTGACAACAATGATAGACCAGTGTAAGTGTGGAGAAACCACTGGCCAACATGGCAGGCCATAATATTGGTAGAAATGAAATAATCTCCATAATGGGTTCCAGGGAAAAGTCTCTTTCAACTGCCAAATGGTTTTTACGGAACAGACAGCAAGAAGTAAATTAGAAATACCTTAAACAGCTAAGACTATCTAGAGCTTAACAAGTGGGGAGACTCTGAATCAGATCCTCTCAAACTGACAATACAGAATTCTGTAAAGTAGAATGCTACAAATGGTTTTGCAGATGAACCTGAGACATGCATGATAAAGGTGGCTATACTAGGGCCAAATTTGTAGGTTGCTTCCTAGTCAACGAGAAAAGGTTCAATATTAGCAAGCAGGTCTGTTCCTCTACCAGCGGTGGCCTTGCAAAATGTGGTACCAATCGTTTTCATTCTCATGCCCATGGGACGGAAGCATGACCTGCTCAGCAACATTAATGAGCACAGATTGGGAAAAGAAATTGTAGAGGGTACTTGTTTGTGCATAGAATCACTAACCATAAATTATTACTTTTGGCCCACCAGTGATTAAATTTCCCCCTGACCTCCGATTCAATGTTCCCTAACTAAGAACATGGCATTAGAAAACCCCGAAACAGAACCCCCTTATATTCAAAATTTAAGTGCCGAAGAACTCATCCCCACTTATCATTTGAATTAAATAAGGAGGAAACCTAGTGTCAGGAATGGCAGCGGTCAAACATTTTTACTGAATTCTCCATAAATCGAGAACAAGTTTTCCAACTCAGAACATAAAAAATAACACAGAGTGGAATATGCATGCGAAATCCCAACACAATGGCCAAGACCACTAGCTATTGCATGAGTGATACAAATTTCACCACCATGACACAAGTTACTCAAAGATCTTTAGAAGCCAGCTTCTCTTGGGCGACTCATCCTTAAGTTTAAGTGCACTATCATTTCTAATTGACAATCCATTGATTGCATAGGACCAGTGGGAATTCTACAAAATGAATGTCTGTTTCTGTAATATAAAAACATTACGTATAACATTGTCATATATTCAAATGATAGTTCGAGTGGCACATCAAAAGAACTCCAAATGCTATATATTACGAGGAATAAGATAGCAAGATTCCAAGAATGCATATTAAAAAAAAAAAAAAATATTGGACCTGTTCCATGAGTTCTCTAACATCTCTTCCCTCTTTGTTGCTCTGGGCGGCACCTAGCTCTACACCAGAAACCCTCTCAGCAAACTTCAAGGTACTTACAGTTTCGGAGTAAGAATCTATATCTGGATTAAGCTGAACAAACATAAGGGTTTTGGCTTGACCACCTACAAATGGGAGAGGAATAAAAGCTAAAGATAAGACAAGGCACAAATAAGTGAAACTCAGAACTACAGTATCAAACTCATGTCTCACCACCATAGTCAACGACCAAAAATGAGACAAGTACCTAAAGAACTCTGAAGTACTTGGGTTAATTTGCTATTTCTGTACGGAACATGTGGACTCTTCTGTGATAGTGCAAAAATTACATCTCCAAGAGCTGATAGTGACTTGTTTATATGTTGTGCCTCCTTAAGTCTATCCCCAGTTGCTTCAGACCGACCCACTCTCTCGCTTCCAGCAAGATCCACCAAATGTAGGCTGCCACGCAAGATGGCATCATTCTCCAGGTCCACGCCTCGGACATGAACAGTGAGAACACTGCACAATATGATTCAATAATAACCAATAAATTAAAAAATCTACAATGGGAAGTGGTGGCAGAAGAACTTAGTACTAGGAATACAACCTGTGGGATCTGCTACTTCTTTCATTCAGGGCAGTGGCACCAACTGCCCTATTCATCAAACCAATATTCATTAACTCCAATACATCTGTGGTTGATTGAACCGGGTGCATACTTGCATCAGGAACAGCTAATCCATTCGGTTGGGTAGTGCTCCAAATCCCAAGTGTGTGCAAGTCAAAGGAAACAAAAATTTTCCGTCAAGAGACAAAGGTGCTACTCAGAATCAGACTCCCAGCGGGAACTTAACTTACAATCAAGACTGCATTCGAAAAGTTAAAGAAAAATAATAAAAGATAAAAAGGATATCTTTTTTGAGGACCATCACTTGAGAGTAGATCCCGAACTTGTTCGTTATATATCTCAACCATCTGAACAGCAACTTCATATGCAATGGAGCTTTTCCTGCTTTGAGAAATTTCAAAAAGATCATTTAATGCACGGTAGTTGACTCCCCAGTCCTCCATTGATGATAAACAAGGCCCACTCTGGAAAGGGCACAATAAAACATGTAAGAATAACTTTAAATCGTGTAAAAATCAAAACCAGTACAAAATGAAAGATATGCATACCATTGTATAGGTCTTTCCCGAGCCAGTCTGACCATAAGCAAATATGCAGACATTGTATCCGTCAAGTACAGTGCGGATTAATGGTTGGGTATCCCGAAATACCTCCTCTATCAGCATTTGATTTGAACAAATAACACACGGAATGTCAGAATCTTTTCGCAAATAAAGGAATGTAGTAGTCGGAAGAAAAGATGTCCCAAAAGATAACATCATTCATTTGGAAATTAATACCCTGGGTAGATGTTGGACCAAAAACTTTGTTAAACTTGAACAGCCTTCGTCTGTCTTTTCCTTGCTTAGAGGGATTCACAATGATTAATTCACCGTTGTCACCAATGTATTCAATGATGGTCTGCTTCTTACTTTGTCCTGGAAGGAATGGTCTTATACGACAATACACCCTTATATTTCCTGCACAAGGGAGGCAAGAAAAGGATATAAGTGTAACAAAGAAACGACAAACTCAACAATCCAAGCAAGACGTGTACCTTTCAAATCCTGAACCTCATTATACAACCGACGATTTTCTGCTAGAACTGCATGGTAATTTTCAGCGGCATCTGCCAGTCCTTTAAGCTTCAGACCTGTTTGAGTGACCATTTTCATAAGAAACGGCTCAGACAAAAATAAATGCACGACACTAAGTAGGACACAAACTAACTTTAAATAATAATCCTACCCAAGCAATTGAATTCCTCTAAATAACTTCCTTCTGAGTTCAAGACTTCATGTTTTATGGACTCTAATGCCACCCGCAATTCCTGAACATTCAAACCATATTATGGGTCGATATCCAAGAAATATGAGACCAAGATAGTGAGAATTTAAAGCAAACCTGCAAAGCTCCAAACTGATAATCTATGTATCTCTTGTAGATTCTCTCTTTCCTTTTCCATCTCCGTGATTTAGATTCAGAAAATGCCTCAAGTTCTTCCATCTTCTTCCTGGAATTTGTTAGAAGGCACTCAAGTTCCGCTAACTTCTTCTCAGATTCAATTTTAGCTTCCTTCGCATTCATTTCAAATTGCAAGCAATGATCTTCATGTGTCCTTTTGGTCACTTCTAGTTCTTGTTTTAACGCTAAAATCTCCATATCACTACGATCCTTCTCATCCCTCAATTTGACCACATCTTGCTCCTCAAGTTTCTTTTTATCTTCTATGTTGTTCTTTTCAATCTGCCACTCCACAGAAAAGTTTCTTTCTTAATTCTCTGAGCCACATAGAAGTGTATGAGGAGCTGCATAAACTCGTTAACAAAATAACTAACGAGAATCTTACTGCAGTGATGGCTCTGCTTTACAGACAGAAAAAATGCAATACGTCTTATTGGTGTTTTTCTTTATTATCTTGTTCGCTATAATATATTTATTAGCATTTAGATATAGTTTAAAGTCATACTAATTAAGAAATATAAATTCATACCAGAACCAGCTTCTTTAGCTGAGCAGGTTCCAACAAAGATTCCAATTCAGTCATGCTTTATCAAACATGTATTATACACTTAGACAATGGACAAAATGTGCAAGACATAATTGTAATGTGACAAAATTGTAATGTTAGCTAAAGAAAACAAACATATTTACTACTTAATAACCACTGGTAATATGTTTACTTCCTTCATAAATGTGAAAATATTGGACTGCAATATTTTCAAGGACACTAAAATATCAGCATGGGTGATCATCAGTTTGTACAGAAAAGTATAATAAGTCAAATTTGTCCTAAAAGTCTCACATGAGAGGCACAACTAGATAGTGGTCATTAAAAAGGAACATGTGGATTACTTAAAATGCATATAGATATTCCATATGTCCTAGAGAATATAAGATAAAAGGCAGATTGGCAAGTCATATCAATCCAAATTTAATATTTTCGACCAATAACAGAAACATGTTTCATTATATCTGAATATAGATATAGATCAAAGAGCAGTACAGCACCTTAATCTGCCGAAGTTGTTTCAGAAGAACCTAGAGGAAACAAAAACAGTTAAAAAGCAGTAAGGGAAAACCAAAACAAAGGGTATACAGCTAAAACAACAAGTACCTCAACTTCTTCAGAACTCCCAGTCGCAAGGGTTTCAAGTACTTTTATTTTTGATTGATACTTCTCCTCACGAATCTTATAAAGATTATTTTGCTGCAAGTACAAAATGTACAAACACTTATTGCTGATGAGCACTATAAAACATCCTCTGAATTTTGGAGGAAAGAAAATGTCTAAAGCATTTTACAATTTTTAAGTTTTCTGCATGGTTTGAAATTCTCTCTTCAATAACTTGCAGGGTTTTCCTAAGCAGCCATGCCACACGCTGCAACAGGGAAGAAAAGAACAGTAAGTGTTACAAAATGGCAAGCAATAAAGAGAAAGAATTAAACGGTTTATTCATTCAGAGCTTTGTCCCCTTCCTCTCATACATTAGGTACATCACCGCTGTTTCTTTGCAGGCTATCATCCAGAATCTTATTCATTATGTTGAAAAGTAATCGAGTCGACGCTTTCTGTGGCAAGAATTTCAATAAAACATGAGAAAAGCATCAATTTGAAAATTGAAATAGCAGAAAGGGGGAGGGGGGGGGGGGGGGGGGGGGGGGAGCAAATTTCAACCATTTGCAGGAAGGAAAATAATGAGCTTACATCCAAACTGTTTGATTTAATCATGTCTAAAATCTTAGCATCAGAAGAATCAGCAAAAAATCCCTGCTGTGATTCCAAGACCTCATCGAATTTATTGCCAAGATGATGTATTAAAGAATCTGATGGCTCTATAAAAGAGTGAACATATGTTAATAAAAGACTGAATAAGTGAACCAAAGCAGTAACACTAAAAAGAGCATGAAAAATGTAGCAAGCATCCCCTCTCCAGTTGTTGCCTCTCATGTCTAAGATAATAATTAATTGCAGGACCTATTGCTCCACATACAAAGTGAAAGCAAGTAAACCAATCTTCCGCCATCCCCCACCAGCATACATGAAACACTGTGTATTTGAATTTACAAATACATTCACCACAAGGCAGGTGTCACACACATTCATAGCTTCCATTCCCTGTCATTTACATAGGATAAGCATACCTGAGGAACCATGCAAAGCATGTTGATAGTTGGCATTGGCTGAATCTCTTTGCCACTTTCCTCCATTTTCAGATGAGTATTGTCCACTTGATGACACATCCCCTTCAGAAAGATCATTTCCCTCTAAAGAGCCTGCCTCTGACAGATCCCATTTTTTTCTCAGATGATTTCGAAATTCTTCTCCCACGGCCTTGGAATTAAAATGCAGTCTAAGATTATTAAGGCACTGCAGAACTGGAATCATAGATCCCTGAAAAATAATCTCAGACAGTCAATCAAAATGAGTATGAGAAAAATCAAAATTAGAACAGATAATGAAGCACCAATTTTTAGCATTTTTCACAACCAAAAAACAGTTGCAGCTCAATTCAAGTTGGGAAAATTCAGCAAAAAACAGCTGAGATTTGGTTTCACGGACCAATGCACATTAGGTTTTTGTTTAGGTCTACTGGACAATGAAACACAATATTACCAAAAAATTATCTCAAGGTTGGGTCAATCCCGGAGTAGAGATGAGGCAATCTAATGCCATCTCCGAGTGCAACAAAACTAAGGGAACGTTGCCCTTGTAATTATTAATTTCAGAAAACCAATTTTACAATTGAACAATGCAACAAAAGCAGGCTGATATATATGAAAGATTAAAGACAAGTACCTGCTCTAGGTCTGATAGTTCAAATCCATGCAATCCTATTCCTTTGATAGCTGTCAAGAACCTTCTGACATTTGAGAGACCAGATTCATGATCACTTCCCTAGAGAGGAAAATACATATTCAAATGGAGAAATACAATATGGGGAAAAGAAAAGGACAAACATAACAAGAAAAAGTTATAAAGAACAAAATAACATGAAATCCAAATGAGGTTATAAAAGAACAAGACAAAAGGTAATTGAACCACATCTATGGAACCAGGACTGAGCCTCTTCAGGATGCAGCAAAGACTTGTGCCATCAATCAAGCACTCTCTCAGTTCCTCCTCTGAAGCATCCAATGGCAAACATAAAGGAGGAAGCATATGATTTAACCACTCCACCAGAGAAGATCGCTGGTAATCTGAAAAATAGGAGTTCAAATGTCAAAAAGAAAATATAGCAAGAAAAAGAAGATCAAATGGAGCCAAGTTGTGTGCAAGCAAGTATAAATTCAGTTACCTCCAGCCACAG
Source organism: Casuarina glauca (assembly GCA_028551395.1). Lineage (NCBI taxonomy): Eukaryota > Viridiplantae > Streptophyta > Magnoliopsida > Fagales > Casuarinaceae > Casuarina > Casuarina glauca. Next base: position 4,826,015 of record CM052347.1, read on the forward strand.
CCCCCATACTTTCTGGCAGTTGATCGTCTTCGCCAGTATCCCCATTTGAATAGCTGTATCCACCATTTTCACCTGTGTATGGCTCCAACCAGGTGCTCATGATAAAATCTTCCCAAAAATCTTTCTGCCCTGATCAATTGTGGACACAGTGCTACAAAAAGCAATTCCATGGACACAAATTAGCAAAAGCACTTCAAATGGTAACAAGATGTAGTTAGTGGGCCAGCATATCAAGAATGCAAAGGTGCATACCTCGCTTGAGATAGCTCAAGCCCACACCAACTATAGAAAGAAAAGAAATTGTTCTGATCAATGGTTCGAACCTATACATATTTTATAAAGGCTATCCTTAATAGTATGCTGAGCAAGCAAGTAATCCTAACAACGAGAGCGCATTTATCTAACTCTCCATGCAATTGCGTAAAAAATAAATATCCATGGTCGCGTATACAAGAAACTTGTAAGATCATGAAGGCTTGTATGTAAAAAACCAAATTACCCGTCTGAACAAAGAAACACCGCCAAACTCGAGGAAAAAGCAATCTATTGGTCATATAAAACCTCCCCAAAATTTTCAAAAGTGCAGTCAGAAAACCCACCGTAATCCTGAATTTTAAGGCCCGCTGTGTCGTGGAATAAAGCGATTTAAAATGCAGAATTAGAAGAGATAGCAGTTTGGTCCTCTAGCAGTAGTGTGACCCGAGATTTAAGCGCTTACTTTTTCTCGCCATTTTCGTCTGACTACGATTATTAATCCGACATCAAAAGGAAAAATAGCTAAACACTTAGCACTCATAACTTCTTCTCTTCCCAACACTTTCTACAATTCCTTTCCTCGGCCGAGTTTAATTTCTTTCTTTAGTTAAAAAGAAAAACAAGAAGACAATATCGTTACGCGAAATTGAGCTTTCTTCTCAGAAACCAAACAGATGACAATCCAACACCAAAAAATATATAAATAAAAGCCAAATTTTGTCTCGCATTGCAACTCTCACAGATCAGATCCGCACGAAACGCCAAATGTAGCTGACCCTAGGGCGGAATGTAGCTGAAAAGTACGAACCTGAGAGTTCAGAAAGCTGCAAAACGCGTATGAGATCTCCAGAAACCAGAAATTGCCGCGCCCCGAGATGGGCGACACATACACTCGCATAGGACGCCTATACGATGCTCCGTCGCCGAAATCGCCGAAATTCAGGCCCGAGATTCCAGAGAGCGACAGCGAGAAGAAAGGAGACACTACAGAGGATTTTTGATTTTTGTTATTTTTAGTTTTTTTTCCCTGCTTGTTGGATACGTTGGGAAATGTGGGAGTGAAATGGAAAAAGATTTTATCGCTTTTTCTTTTTCGTTATATTTTGAAATAAGGGGTTCCAACTTTTGCTTAATTGCAATTTCAGGCCTCCTCTCATTTTGGAGTGTGCGTTCCCGCCTTGTACTTTTTGTCTTTTTCTAGAACTTCCTTGCGTTTGAAATTAGCGACAAAACAAACGAATACGCCCAGCGCGTTGACGTATTCCCACGCGCCGAGAGGCCACATTCCGGATTAAAAAAATAAATTAGTAATTTTATTATACGTACCCAATTATAATCAAGGTGACATTTCATTGTCTAGGTGATAAGTCCAATGAAAGATTAAAAAAAAAAACAATATATTATCTTTAATAATATATGCAAAAGTAATCCATAATTATAGTATCACCGCCAATTACAACACATCTAGTTGTGATATCCTTGGCTTATTTCCTAAATAAGCAAGGTAAGATTGATTTATTGCATAGTGTGGCAATGTACTTGTAATCAATGGGATGAAAAGAATTTAAATAACAAAGCAAATGTTAAAATAATTCACATCTATGCTTATGTTTTTTTGTTTTCTATAAAGAATCAAAAAATTCAAATCATTTATCACCTAACTTTAAAGAAGGTGATTTTACCTTTTAGCAAAAAGGTGCTTTAATCACAGGTCTCTATATATTATACAAGTTTTCATCATAGGATAACGACTTAAGAAGCCACGACTTCTTCAAACTTTCGAAGGGTGGGGGAGGGAATAGGTGGGGAGACAGAATCCAATCCACACTTGTAACCTTTTGAATAGTGTGTTTATTAAAAGTGGCATTCAAGGGACAGCAAAAGCCAATCTCCTTAGTTAACAAAGGACTCCTTCCTAGAGCTTCCATTGTCTTTCCTAAAACTTACTTTTAACGACCATGTACAACTTCAAATATAAAGCATACAATAGACCTACATTTTGGTAATACAAGACATAAACCAAATTTCAATATGCCTAATCGTTTTGCATAAAAAGATACATTAAGCTATCGATGATCGATTGCTGTTCAAGATTGCCGTGTTCAAGGGATAGTTACGTGCAGTCACATCGAACAAATTCGTTGACTCGATGGGAGATTTAGACACGCTTAGTTGTGTCACGGGTACAAGAATCTTGGAGATCATATTGAATTGGTGCCCAAATTAGACAAAAGTGGTTAATCTATGCTAAGTTTTAGAGCTTCATTAGTTATTAGATAAATAGTTTTTTATTAACCTTATTTTTTATTTTTCTTGCTTCAATGACCTTGCATGGTGTTAAAATTGTGTGTATGACAAGAGTTTCATGCCACAATTGTAATTTCTCATAGTTACGAAGCTTAAATAAATAAAATATTATTTTAACTTGTAAATTAACTTTTATCTTGGCATTTGAACCTTTTAATTTTATATCAAAGCTTACGTTAAATTTACTCTATTCTTTACAACCTTAAGGTCAATATCTCTTAGTATGCAAGGTATATATATATATATATATATATATATATGATGAAAGTTTTATATTAGAATCATAATCTCTTGTGGTAAAACTTAAGTAATGAAAATATCAACGAAACTCTTAACCTACTTTTTGAGTTGGCTTGTGGACTTTTTGACTAATCTATTGGTCAAGTGAAAATTAGTGCTGATATTTTCATGAATTTTAAAAAAATTGTTTGAAAAACTTAGTGAATATATTATAATCTTGTGTCGATATGAAAAACTATTCAATAATTATTTTGAGGGCCATAAATGTCTAAAAATGTGCAACAATAAAACACTGTACTTTTAAAAAATCCAGACAACAAAATGGTATTGTCATAAATGTTCAAGTCAAAACGCGTATGCAGTAAAATACATTTAATCCAAAACCATGTGCTGTAAAATATATTAAATATTTGATTCATGCTGTTTCGGGTTTCAAATGATGGGATTTATTTGATTATCTATGGGAAAGAAAAAACCAGCCTCGGAACGTTGCCGTTTATAGTTCCCATAGATAATCAACAGAGTCATTAAAACAGGCAAGTATTTCCGACGGATTTCAAAGAGAAAAGTAGGCAGATTTTGCAATAATATACTAATACTTTTTATGTAGATAGTTATTGAGTTTTGTAATTTATTAAAAAATTCAATCCTTGAACAAAGCTAACTTAAGAAAGGAAACTTCTTTTTACATATAAATCATTCTCTAAGTCTACACTTAAGTAATAGATGATAATTTTAGGCCAATTTTAACATACTCCCCTTTAAAGCCTAGATGATACTATTATGTCACTTTTATGCATTAAAGTGTTAAAAAATGAATTATGTTTTTATGTATATTAGAAAACCCAATTATTTAAAAAAAATTAACTTTTTTTTATTTAACACACATACCCAGAAAAAAAAAAAGGGACTTCAACCCATAACCAACAGAAATGGGTTTAAAGGAATTCCGATCTGTCCATTTAGCCGTCGATCGTGAAGGAGCCGGGAGGAAAGCCAAAGCACAAACGCCCTAGGGTCTCAGTGATATTCCCAAACAGCCCACCGTTGCTTGCTCAGAAGCCGCCATGGCGACCGGAGCAAAGGACCAAAACGAAACACCACTTGAGGCCGCCATTCCGTCGCTCTCTGTTTCCGAATCCCAAGCTCACGAACAACCCCCGGGCTCATCGAATCCAAGCAACCAGTTAGAATCCAAGCAAAATTTGCTTGATTGAATTTCTGGATGGCTATTGATACACGCAAAATCTGATTTTTTTTTTTCTTTTCTTTTCTTTTTGGTGAACTTGTTGATGCAGGATGAGTTTAGAAGAGAGGTACCAGATCGTGAGGAGCGTGGGAGAGGAGTGTATTCTCGAGGAGGAACTGCGGAATCTGCTGGCGAACAAGCCCGAACCTGTTTGTTACGACGGTTTTGAGCCCTCTGGCCGAATGCATATTGCCCAGGTACAACTGCTTCTCTGTATGTGAAACGTTTCTCGAGTTTATAATACTTTCTATTCATGTGCTCTAATTCCTCTGTAGAGGCAACTGCATTGCTACATAGACTTTATTAGTTTCCTGAATAATTTGGGACTTATGGTATCTAATTAGCTCGAGTTCAGGTGTTCCATAGTTAGACTGATAGATGGACATATCTTGTGTTTTGTTTCCCCCCATGTTTTTGTCGAGGAATGTGGTGTGTTAAGAATATGAAGTAAAGGTAATGACTTATCATTAGATTTTGACTCTTCCATTGAAACGAAAGAATCAAAACAGTACAGATTGTAGCATGTAATTATTTTGTTTTCCAATTTATTTTCTTAATTATCTTTTGGTACCTTTTTGTTGATTGAATTGTCAAGGGGAAGTTTGTTTGGAACTCCTAGAATCTTAGGCGTGGAGTATTTTCGGTTGTGCATGTCTTATTTTCTAATATTCGGTATGTGTGCTTTCCTAACTTGTTTGACAGGGAGTTTTGAAAACAATTAGTGTGAACAAACTGACCTCTGCGGGATGCAGAGTGAAGATCTGGATTGCTGATTGGTTTGCCCAGCTAAACAACAAGATGGGAGGTGATTTGAAGAAAATTGAGACTGTGGGGCGTTACCTGATTGAGATTTGGAAAGCCGTTGGGATGGATCTGGAAGGAGGAAAAGTTGAATTTTTGTGGTCATCAAAGGAGATTAATTCAAGAGCACATGAGTACTGGCCTCTTGTTATGGATATAGCTCGAAGGAATAAGCTCCCTAGGATAATTAGGTAAAGGAATTGAATGATTTTCTTTTCAATGTACTGGCTAGATATTGTTTTCAACGTAGATTTTGTTGTCTGTTGTCACAGGTGTTGTCAAATTATGGGTCGAACTGAGCAAGAGGAGTTGACTGCAGCCCAAATACTCTACCCATGCATGCAATGTGCTGATATATTTTTCCTGAAGGTGCTTGCCTTTGGCTTTTATTTTGTACATATACTGTTTTGTGGCCTTGCTTGACTTGGGTTGGGATTGTACCTTCATTTCCACATCTGGATACTGCAATGGAGTTCATAAAGATTTTTTCCTTCTATGTCATAATGGACACAGTATGTAGATGGTTCACCCCTATCATGTTGTGATGTCCTTTTAAGTTTGCATATGACGGTGTTTAAGCAGTGACGATCTTAAGGGTGGCCATAGAAATGCGGAGCTTTGTACTGACTTCTATTTATGATAACTAATATCATGTAATAATTTTAAGGATTCTAGGCAGAGGCAGTTCTGTACTTTTTGCATATCAAAAGACAATGATTGCTGTTTGTAATGTGTAGTAGCATGATAGCAATTATGTTTCAATCTTAATTGGGAACTCTCTCACTTCAGTTAGTATAGGAACGAGCAAATTCATCCGAGTATTAGATTTTCTGAAATTTATTCAGATGGTGAACACCACATTTGTGTAGAGGGGGTGGAATCATCTCTAGTGTGAATTTGATTCAGCCATTAGACCTTGTTGTGCACCTATTTTACCCTATCTCATCTTCTCATTTGTGACTCAATTCATCCTTACTCTCATCCCTTTGGGGTTCTGGAATGTAAATTGTAATATCCGTGTAATGGTTATGTGATCTACTTATAAAGTGATCAGTTAAATTGAATTTTTCGAATTTTTTTTTTTATGCATGTACTAGGAACTTAACTATTTCTAGCTGATTTACTAATTGTCTTCTCTCTTGCTCTGTAGACTTTGATTTTCTTTTACTTGTCTTTTGAATTGTGTTATAAGTATTCATCTATATATTGCATACTTGGGCATTCAACTCTGTGTGTGTTTGTTCTTGGGGCCAGGGGGGTTGGGTTGAAAGAAAATCTGTGTTGATTTTGAAGAATTGTGTCATCATTGAGTATATGAAATATTCTTCTTTTTCAAAATAGGCCGACATTTGCCAACTGGGAACGGATCAGAGGAAAGTGAATGTACTTGCAAGAGAATACTGTGATGACGTCAAGAGGAAGAAGAAGCCCATCATTTTGTCACACCGTATCCTTTTAATTTCTTAAACTAGTTGTACCTTTTTTAAATGCTATAATGTTTTATGTGTATAATGATGTGGTGTTTATAAGTTTTGCTTAATGGTCATTTACAGACATGTTACCTGGTTTACAACAAGGACAGGAGAAGATGTCAAAAAGTGATCCATCTTCCTCCATTTATATGGAAGATGATGAGGTAGGGTAGTAGAAACGGTATCGACTTGCCATCATGTTGTTGCATTGCATCTGGCAATCATAAACAATATGGGTTTCTTTAAGTACCAAACCAGGGCTTTAACCTTTTCTGAATGCTGTAGGCTGAAGTGAATTTAAAGATCAAGAAAGCTTACTGTCCTCCACAGATTGTGGAAAAGAATCCTTGCTTGGAGTATGTAAAGTATCTTGTTTTACCTTGGTTTAAGGAGTTCACAGTGGAACGCAGTGCAGAGAATGGTGGTCACAAGTAAGTTTTACAGATCTTTCGATGACAGCTTTCTTTGTTTCATTTACTTGATATTGGGATTTATGCTATTTTAAGGAATATACCCTCACATCCCATCAAATGTTTCTTCCTTAATGTAGTTCATGTTCAGCAATTTTCCAGAGCCAACTTTTCTCTATAACATGATTCCTTAAAGTTTTCTTTGATGCATTATGTCCTTTATCCACAGGACCTTCACAACCTTTGAAGAATTGGCTGCTGACTATGAAAGTGGGGGGCTACACCCAGCTGACCTTAAACCTGCTTTATCAAAGGCATTGAATAAGATACTGGAGGTAACATCTTTCCATCTATATTTAAATAGTTCTTCCCCAAGAAACTAATGCCACTACTTGATTAGAACAGTATATAAAAAAGGATATTGCATTCCTTCAACCAATACCTGTCTTTTAGTAATGCTTAAGCGTTGATAACCTTAGTTTGATTAGGTCAATTCATCAATGACATTTTCTGAGTGACGGTGAGTGCAAGAACTTTATACTGTGTCATTTGTTAAATTTCCCATTGTAAACTATACAGTAGCTGTGCCACATGGTTGTGGAGTGTTGGGAATGTTAGTTGTGGGATATTTTCTTTAGGGAACGACAAACCGATCTATCGGTACCATTGCAATGTCTGCTCAAGGGAGGCCCGTTTTGGAGCAACAGTAATTCTGTTATTTCTGAGAGCTAACTTCTTCTTCTTCATTCATTTCCTCCCTATTTGCAGCCGGTAAGAGAACACTTTAAGAAGGACAGCAATGCAAAAGATCTATTGAAAAGGGTTAAGGTATGTAAATTCAACTCTAAATTTTCCTGGACAAATTATTTTGTTCGTTACTTTTTATTGCAATGATCTGATTTGGCTTTAAATGATGGACTTCTGGTGTCTGGTTTTGTAGGCTTACAGAGTGACAAGGTGATGCGGAGTAGAGCCCTGAATGTTTTCTCCTTTTCAAATTGGTAGATGAAATGTCTGATATGTGGCAACAGGGTTACTGATAACGACGTACTACGATTTTAGTCCAACTGTATTCTTTTGAGAAATAAACATCAACATGTTTTATATATTTGTATTAAATTATGATCCAGATGTAATGAATAGGAGCCATGCAAATCGTGGAATTCAGAGCCTTGTGAACAATTTTGTTTCAGATGCTGATCTGAAACACCTATTTCAATTGATTGAGTTTCAAAACCTCTTCGGAAACATGAGGGATTTTTTAACAAATGTTGAGTTTTCCCTTTGAGAAACAGTTCATTAATGCTTCACTCTCTCTAATTCTGATCAGCCCTCTGGGCATAACCAGCGTCCACATCATCATTGTTCACAATGATTTGTTGAATATTGGGTTTTACTTAGATCCTACGCAGAGCTCTTTTTTGAAGTCTTCTCCGAAAATTCATTTGTGAAAAGGGGACCTCCTATTTTACTTTAATGTCATTACAAGACTCTTTTTTAGCAATGTGAGATTGTTTTACATTGATTTTAACATTTTTTCTCACTACAATGATTTAATCCAAATCATCACTATGAAATCATTAGCTTTCCAATGAAAACAATCTGAGTCAACATAATACTAGATCTGTAAGATTTCATACATAAGTTTTTTGATTTAAAAAATTAGACGAAATATTATATTTGAATTTCCTTATAAGATTCTTTCTTAACAATGTGGGACTATTTTACATTAATTTTAACACACTTCTTTATTGCAATGATTTGATTTGAATTACCTTGCGATGTCATTTTATATTAAAGTTTGGACTTATATATGTTAAGTATTAAACTCTAATACCATATTATAATGCCCAATTCTTCTACAAGAATTGACACACAAAAAGTGATAATTTAAACTTCAACTGTTTCCTGCGATCTTTTCTACTAAGTAAGAGAAAAGAAGCAAATTCCGGAGAAGGCTGAGCAGTAGGTGCAAAATTCCAAGTAGAAGAACTGGGCCCATTCTTCGTGGCCCAGGGAAAGGAGCAACAATCCTTGCTATTGAACCAGTTGCAACGAATAGAGAACGTATTCAGTAGCACCAGATCATTTCCGCGGGGAAATGGAGGGAGGGGAGGAACAGCGACCTCAGGTGGACGGTTACTCGGCCAACTCTGAAACCGTCGTCTCAGAGCCAGAACCAGCCGATCAACCGTCCACGTGCCCTGGATCCGGTTCCGTTTCGTCTCATGATGATCGGACCGAGTCGAGACCTGCTCTGAACCAGACCGAGATCTTCCGAGCCCTTGAGGTTTTGGAGAGAGACTCCGTGGCAATTGGCGAGAGCTTTGCTTCTCTTTTCTCTTCACTTCGCTTAGCTCTCTGTGAGGTGTGGCTCGGATTTTTGGTTAATATCTTTCATTTTTCTTTGGTTTTAATTTCCGCTGAGGAACGGAGAAAATTGGGTGATGCTGAGGAAATTTGGGAAACAGAGGAAAACAAAAGAAAGTTAGGCCGAAGAGTCAAAATGTATGAGGTTGTATTTGCGTTTTGAAAGATAGGTTACCTCTTGTTTGGGAGTTATTTTTTTTCATCTTCAATTTGGTTGCTGATAAGGTGAAGAACAATAATGGAAAATTGAATTAGCAGCGATACGTATTTCTATGTGTAATTCATATTTAACTGTTAGGTTGCGAGAAAAGTGAAGATAAGAAAGAAAATTGAATTTTGGAACCTATGCGTTATTATGTTTTTCACCAACTAATGGTCTCAATGGATAAATAGATATACTAGGCTCAGCTGAGTGATGCCTTTTCTTTCTGGTATGCAATAAATTATGAAATGATTTCATATGTGTAGGTACAATTTGCCTTCTTTAATTAAAGTTCCTCAGCAACCCAGCAGGGCATAATTTATTTTCAATCTTTCCTTGTTATGCATTGTACACAGCGATGTGTGAATGAGTGCTTTTTGCAGTTGAAAATGGCCATAGTTCTCTTAACCCTTTATCTGATGGAACAATTTCAATGTTGTAGGTTACTAGTACTTCAGTTGATCATATGCATTGTTTCAATGATGCTGCCGGCCGTCTTCAAGAATCTGGTAAAGTTATACAGTACTCTTGATCTTAGCTAGAAAACCTAACCCATAATTATCAGTTTTAAAATTATAATCATGAGTGCTGATTGTACCAATGGAACTTGTCTTCTGACTTCTTTTACCACTCTTGGTTGATGATTGGCGAATGGCAGCAAATATTAGATGTGAAAAGAAAGAAGAGAACCCCAGATGTAGATATTTCTGGATGAACTATATTTCCTAATGAGTTTGACTATCAACTTATTGGCACAATTTCTAACAGATCAAGATAGATTACTTGGAATGGATTCACCCACTTGCATGGGACTCTTTAGGTCACTTAAAGAGTTTCTTTTACATACTTTATCTAGGACTCTATTGTCAGTGGAATTTTATTACATTGCCACTTCCTCAAATATTAATTAACTAATTGTTTGGTTATCTGATTGCCTTCCGGAAATAAGCCGGATATTCATATCTCTAACCCTTTACCATGCAGTTCTTGATGCGGCAACCAAAGGGAATCGTTACATCAATTCATGTCTAAGGTACTTTAAATGCCCACCATTTTCCACCTTTAGTTATGGATGCATTAGATATAAACTTACATAAAGGCTCATGTATGCCATCTGAGGATGTCTCTGAAGGTTTATGCCCATTTTTGAACCCTGATATTAACATGTCTCTTCTGATATTCTTCATTTTCCGCATGTTGTGATTAAACGTTTTCTTAGTTATTGTAGTGCTGAGCTATGAAAGTTCCTAATATGAGCAGTGGAACTTAAACTGTTCCTATTACCTTATAGTTGCAGCTTTCAATTTGAGAAGAGATTGAAACAGTTAGGTATTTTGATGCTATCATCTATATCGATTTACTCTAAAGAATTGTTGATCTTCATGGCTATAGCTGGTCGTAGGGAGACTATTGAAGGATACAAGTGTCTCATATTGAGCTTTGAACTTGAAGTTAGACATATAAGGGGCTACCATTTGAGAGAGATGTTTATATCTGTTCTAATTCTTTATAATGCCCAAGTTTTCACCTGGTCGGATGCTCTTACTGTCCTCAGGACTCCCCTCACTAGTGAATCTTAGCCACCAAATTAGCGATATGTTGTTGCTCTCAATATCTTGCCCTCCATAAAATTTTGAAAGCTGTCATTTTTTTGATGTCTAGAATGAATAGGGTATCTGATCTACTGTAAGTTGTGGAGCATTGGTTTGCAATAATGGTGTGTCAGCACCCTCGTTTCAACTGGCCAAGCACAACCTTCTTAAAGAAGTTAGCCCCTTTTGGAGCGATGAACTAATGTGCAGACTAATAATATGATTGCCGGTTCTGCTATTCAAGCATCTAGTTCTTTAGCAACCCAATGGCTCACCCGAAACACCTACTTGGAGGGGGAGCCAAATTTTTAGGTCATTGCTTTTGCTTTTGCCTGTTATATTTGGCCTTTCTAACCTGATCTGAACCTTTTAACAGATTAAATGAGGAGATGAAGGGCGCAGATAACTTAGCTTCACAGCTGTATCCTTTTTGTTTGTTTGTTTGTTTACTGTGTATTACATGTTAATTAGACTTATGCGCCTATTCTGCCCCTTGAAGTTGCTTATTCAAGGACCATAAACTCTCCCGCGTTTTTCTACTATGATGGGAGGGACAAATGGTGGTATATATGACAGCAACCCTTTCAGTTAGACACCAAATGCTTTGATTATTCTTTTTTCTCTTTTTCGTTGCTTTTGTTGTTTCTCTACTCTTCTTTTTATTCCTTGTTTTCTATTTGACTCCTTTATGCTCGTGAAGAAAAAGCTTGAGGAGAAATGTAGATGCTTTAGACTCAGCCGTAAACAAGCTCCTCCGTCTTCCATGAAGCTTGAGCCACTTAACTCTGTAATTACATCAATTGCTCTCTCTTTTCCCTTTCTTCTTCTGTACTAACATATGATTGTTTTGGATTGGATACGGGAATTCCAGTATTGATTAGTAATATGCAGTGCGCTTTAAAAGATTTTTCTTATTTGATTCTTGGATTTGTTAAAGAAGGTGCCTTATTCAGTTCAAATTAACAAGAGCTGCCAGCTAGCATTGCACTTGCTTTTGCCTTTCGGCTAATAGATACAGGAAGAAAATTAAGCATTTCTTCATCCTACATGAATATTGAATTCCAAATAAATTTCATTGGGATTATCCATTATTAGGTTCATGGTGCGGGTTCTTTCTAATGTTGTTAAATTTTGAAAATATTTATGCAGAAAATTGGAATGATAATAGTAAAAGAGAAAGGTAGAAATAAATATTAAAAAATCATATTTTTCAAAGACGTATCAAGTTCATTTACGTATATGTACAGATATATATGTATATTTGTATATCAACTTTATGTATATTGTACATAAATGGAATTGTGATTGTTTTATATTCATTTCGTATACAATTTTTTTATTACATAAATTCAAATGACTTTATTCTACGATTAATTTAAGCCCTTTGATTTAACTATTACTTCCAAAATGGGTTAAACTCTTAATATAAAGAGTTTATGACTTAGAATCTCAACAACTATTACTTTTAGAATGTGTTAAGACTCTTAGCACTGCATTTGTTTATATCAATTTAATATATAAATTGAGATGTAGGATTTTAGACCCAAAGAAGTAAGATTTGAATATCAAGACTGTGCATGAGGTATTCTGTTCATGAAATTTTTCAACAAAAATTGCTTTGTTGAAAATATGATATTTAGAATTCTGAGATGTCTATCCTCGCTCTATTTAAAAGCCATTATTAATGTGCAACCTAATATTATTTTTTGGTTTGTACAAATAACTTGATTTTCTCCCATGACCTATTTTTGCTAATAGATGAATTAGTTTTTATGACTTATAATCTCACTAACTATTACTTTCAAAATATGTTAAACTCTTAGCATTGCATTTGTTTATATCAACCAAATATATAAGTTGAGATCCAAATTTTAGACCAAAAAAAGTAGAATTTGAATGTCAAGACCATGCATGACGTATTCTGTTCACCACCATGAAGAGTTGAAAGGTAAAAAATAAGTAAATAAATTTATTTGATAGCATTTTTCAACACAAATTGCTTTGTTGAAGATAAGGTGTCTCCAATTTGCTATTTAAGGGGCTGACCTGACTTTAAGATTTTATCCACTTACTTGATATTTAGAATTTAGAGATGTTGGCCCTTGCTTTGTTTAAAAGCCATTAGTAATGTGCAACCTAGGATTATTTATTTATTTAAGCAAATAACGTGATTTTCTCCCATGAGTTGTTTGTCTTCAAAAATTAATGATTTTTTATTACTTAGAATCTCACCACCTATTACCTTCAAAATGTGTTAAAATTTTAGCATTGCATTTTTTTATATAAATGTAATATATAAGCTGAGACTTAAAGTTTTAGACCAAAAACAATAAGATTCAAATGTCAAGATTATGCGTGATGTATTTTGAAGTTTATTGGATAACATTTTTCAACCCAAATTACTTTGTTGAAGATGGTGTCCTTAATATGCTATTTAAGGGGTTGACTTGAATTTAATTTTTTACCTATTCACTCGATATTTAGAATCCAGAGATGTCTATCCTTGGCTTAATTAAAAGCCATTATTAATGTGCAACTTAGGATTATTTTTTGATTTGAGTAAATAACTTGATTTTCTCTCATGAGCTACTTCTCCTAACAAATGAATGATTTTTTGTGACTTAGAATCTCACCAACTATTACTTTCAAAATGTGTTAAACTTTTAGCATTGCATTTGTTTATATAAATGTAATATATAAGTTGAGACCTAAAATTTTAGACAAAAAAAAGTAAGATTCGAATGTCAAGACCATAAATGACATATGCTGTTCCCACCATGGAGAATGAAAAGTGAAAAATAAGTAAAGAAGTTTATTAGATAGCATTTTTCAAGCCAAATTGCTTTGCTAAAGATATGGTGTCCCCAACGTGCTATTTAAGGGGTTGAACTGAAGTTAAGTTTTTACCCACTCATTTGATATTTAGAATCCATAGATGTTTATCCTTGCTCTATTTAAAAGCCATTATTAATGTGCAACCTAGGATTATTTTTTGATTTGAGCAAATAACTTGATTTTCTCCCATGAGCTATTTGTCCTACAAATGATTTTTTTAATTTTTTATGACTTAGAATCTCACTAACTATTACTTTCAAAATGTGTTAAACTTTTACCATTGCATTTGTTTATATAAATGTAATATATAAGTTGAGACCCAAATTTTAGACCAAACAAAAGTAAGATTTGAATGTCAAGACCATGCATGACATATTTTGTTCACCACCATGGAGAGTTGAAAAGTGAAAAATAAGTAAAGAAGTTTAATGGATAACATTTTTCAACCTAAATTGCTTTGTTGAAGATATGGTGTCCTCAATGTCCTATTTAAAGGGTTGACCTGAATTTAAGTTTTTACCCACTCATTCGATATTTAGAATCCACAGATGTTTATCCTTGCTCTGTTTAAAAGCCATTATTAATGTGCAACCTAGGATTATTTTTTTATTTAAGCATATAACTTGATTTTCTCCCATGAGTTGTTTGTACTAACAAATGAATTATTTTTTATGACTTAAAATCTAAAGTTATTTATAATTTTGTATGAAGTTATTTATGATTTTTTATGACCTAGTATTTTTTAAGATGGGGTAACAAGTATCGTATTGCCAAAGAATATATTAAGATTCATGTTTATAAGCGAATGGTTCTGTATACTCTAAATCAACTTTTAAATTATATAATGGACCTCTTAATAGTATCACATCTATAGTTTTTCCTATTATTCATTTGAGTTTTAGTGTGTGTATTATAAAAATTGTTTGTTTGGCTTCAAGAATCTATCTGTAGAAACTAACAGAGTTAGGACGATTGTTGGTTAAGTATATGTTAAGTTACACTTTTATTCCAAGTTAGAGGAGGCAATTAATGGTACATTTTAAACATCCAAAGTTCTCATGGATTTATGTTGCAAAGAATTTTTTAAACTTGTATAAAACAGACTTAAATATTGGTTTTTGTAGATGCCATTTCAAAGTTGAAAGGGGCTTTGCTTATCAATCCCGCGAAGCATGATGCTCTCTACGGACTAGGGGAGGCTTGCATTCTTCAAGGTTTTGTCATGCTTGACCTTGATGAGGCAAAAGGTTATTTTGATAAGTCACATAATTGTTTCCAAAAGGCAATAAATGAGGTAAATTTTCAATTTGCGTGATTTTAATATGTATTCTATTTTTAAAGTCCTAGAATCTTATAGAGGCTTGATGGTGGAGTTTGCTTTTATAGGATCCAAGTAATGAGCTCTATCGCAAGGCCTTAGAAGATACAACTAAGGTGTAATTTGAGTTTTGACAATGATTCATCTATACTTACTACTTATGATGGTGCATTCAAGTATGGTTATGTGTGTCATATGTGTTGTGGAAGTGACCCATCACATGAACACATAAACACATAGACACATAGATTAAAAATAAGCATACAAGAGACACAAGATTTAGAAGGTTCAAACCAACACAATTTCCTACGTCCCCTATCACTGGCATAACTACTGGCCCCTTCTTCACTTTTTAGATTTCTTCATGAGAATGCAAAGGCATTGGTTATAAGATTCACACACAACTCTCATACAATTGTTCTTAACAATCACAACAACATACTTGATTCTCTCTTAGGCACTGGCTACTACACAAAGCAATACTCTTTGGTTGACATTTTCATGAGGCACGGGTTGTTGCCCTCATGAGGCATAATCCTCTCTCTTTTTCACCTTTAGGGTTTTCTTGTGGTTTTTCCTTTCTATACTAGCACCAAAGGAAGTTTTAGTTGGATATTGTTAGGAATCTTAGTTGAATACCATTAAGAATCCTAATCAATATAAAGGAGAATAACTCATAGAATATTCCTATAATATACATGGATTATTTCTTGGCCTACTACTTTTTACTCCAATCCTAACAATATGAACATTGGCTAGAACAAAGTGGATGTGTTGTTTTGTCTACTCGTGTGTAAAAGCCTTACTTATTTATTTGATTGTAATGCTAATTGGGCTATTACTTCAAATTTTGAAGCTTAGAAAATATTTTTGTTAAGTTTAAACAATTTGAATTTTAGCTTTCTATAAGTTGTTTCTAGGGTAGGGGTTTAGTACATAAAAAGTACTAGTGAGGTTGGGATTGCAATAAGATCTTTGTAAAAAGTGGCTTTAAGGTAGTAAAGGTCTGTGGTACATATTCTTTTTTTTTATGTAAAGCTAGTGATACTAGCTACCATGCATGCATGACAACTAAAATGTAGGCAATCTCTTTTACTGGTGACTTAACTAAGTGAATAAAGGAAGGAATTGGTATCTTAGCAAGTAGTTCCAAGCAAGCTTAATTGAGTTGGAGTAGAGAATGCATTATGGGATTGATTTGCTTGGCATTGATGTATAAGTTGGATTATTTTCTAACATTGTTGGACTTCAGGTGCTTTTATTAGTATGTTACTTTGGATTTATCCTTGATGGTGGGACTTCTCTTGAGAATACATATAAATATGCTTTCTTGTTTCCAATGATAATCCTTGCTGCTTAAAATCTAGTCTTTACATTGTTGCACTAATTCAAGCAATAGATTTTTGTTGATTCTATCATTATTTACTGTTAATTTATTAGCAATGAAAAGGCATATGAAGATCCATAAGCTAAGGCTTGTTCAACATATTAATGAAAAGGTTAGAGAATCAAAATTCTTTCTTTATTTTCATTTTTTTGGGTAATAATAATTTTAAGGTATATAAGAGGCTTCTATAACTTGAAATTGGTAATTTTTTTGGAATTCATTTAGTTTGTATTATAGTTGAAGTTAGCTATGCTTTGTTTAGGTTAACTAATTCTTCTTGGAGTAAAGAAGTATGAAATTAGTAAATTTCTTTGAATTTTTTAAAGATCATAATTGGATTTTTTAGTTAGTTATAACTGGGTGTCCCTTTGTCATAATTGGTTAGTTTAGCATACAAATTCTTCTTCTTTCATTTCCTATTATTTTAGTCCTAACTTCCTCCTTGCTTACACTTCTTTTTTACTCTTTTATGAGTGAACAATCTTAACATATTTTTGTTCACCTAGACAACATATGCAGTTTCAATCTACAAATATACTTTGTTTATATAGAAGTAAAAGGCCATAGATTGAGCTAATGTGTATGTGAATTTCATTGGATTTTCTTAGTTGGCAAATTTCAAAATACAAAATCTTTTCTAGATCCTTTTCGGCATTCTACTTGTTCATTATTTTCATTATCCCATATATATGTGATGCAAAATGATTGCAAGTTATGATAGCATAGGTTCTTCAATTTTAATACCTATTGTATGTGAAGTATGATGTACATACCTTCTTGGACTTAAGAAAGTGTGAAATTGGTAATTTTGTTAATTTTCTTTGGATTTTTAAGTTAGTTGTAGCTAGGTTAATCATTTTTGTTATTTTGATCCTAACTTCATCCTTGCTCATACTTCTTTTTCAGTCTCTTATAAGTGAACAACCCTAACATACATTTTTTAACCTAAGGAACATATGTAGTTTTGGTCTACAAATATACTTTACTTATATAGAAGTTCAAGGCCATGGATTGATCTAGTGTATGTGTCAATTTCATTGGATTTTCTTAGTTGGTGAATTTTGGAATTGAAAATCCTTGCTAGATCCATTATCTTGTATGGCATTTGGATCATAACTAAATTCAATTAATGCATTGTTTGTCTATGTTACTTATGATCCATGAGTATATGTTGGTTTCTATGTTATTGTTGTATGAAGGTCCTTCATGATTAAAGCACCATCTGTATTTCTTCTTTGTTATAGTTTGAAACTATTTAGGTATTATATAGTCATTGATGTGTGCCATATTGAAACATTCGATAGCTATTGGGCAATGTCTTAGTACATAGATTGTTACGGATTATTTTGTAAATATGTTAGGCGGTGGGCTAAATAACGGTATTTGGTATGGGCTGGGTTATTTTGATTATGGGTGGGCTGTTGAATTGCTATGGAGCGGGTAGGGCTCCAAGAGAGTGACTTGGATGAGGAGAAAGAGAGGGAATTAACAAAAAAGAAAAATGAGGCACGAAGGGAGCTGCTTTTTGGGAGGAGAAGTCTTTGGTTAGAATCCCGGTTCCGGTGTACCATAAACACCTGTAGATTGTTCCTGATTGCTACCATTGGGAAGAGAAGGCATCGTCGAGCACGGCGGGAGTCCCTACAATCGCTGGTTGGTTCTGATCTCCTTAACTCTTCAGTTTTATTTGTTGAATTTGAATCTATTCATAACGAATCTGAATCTGTTCATAACAAATTGGTACCGGAGATGGCCGATCCATCTTCTGCTGCCATTTCATTCGATCTTGCTAAAAAAATCGCAGGTCTGGACAAAAGTATGACCGTGTTGTGGATTTAGATAGGAAGTTTGATCGATTGATGGGTATGTTTATAGACTTGAAATCTCAGATAGAAAAAGGGCCTGGATCGATTAAAAAGGAGAAATCTGAACCGAATGGGGGCCCTGATCCTTTTGATTGATAACTTTATTTTTATAGAATTATTTTATCTATTTTAGGCAATAAATAACTTTAATAATTGTAAGAAAACATTTGAACTCCTCTTTATTTACCTAAATTTATCTTGTTTATGTAGCATAAGGAGGCAAGGAGAAAAGGAATGAACATGGAGAACCTGATGCTTATTGTGTGGCAAAATCGTAATATCAAGATTAAGAGAGTTAAGATGGGCTTGGGCTTTGGATGATTATTATTAGATTTTCTATTGTTGTTGGGTTTTTTAATTATTTAAAAAACCCAGTCATGTTAGGAATTCAAGTCCCAATTAATTTAGGAGTTCAAAACCCAATTGTTTTAGGTCTTTAAAATCCAGTTCTACTAGGATAGGAGATAGGTCTAAACCTAAACCCTATTTAAGAGAAGAGAAGAGGCAAAAGAAAGGGGGGAGGAAATTGAGCACAACTCAAGAGAGAGGCCAAGAATTCAAGATTTTCTTGAAGAGAAGATAAAAAGGGTGACAGACTTCTTGTTCTTGAATTCAAGATGCCTTCTTTATTCCCTATTATTATTCTTCCTCATTATTTCTTTATGCTTTAGTTTACTTTTGTTAGAGCTACGATGTAACCTAATTATGATTGTATCAATCTTATGATTGTTATGTTTTGCAAGATATTTTGTTTATGTGAAGTTGCATATTACTATGTTTAATGCTTTTAAGTGATTAGCTACCACTTGAATGATCTGATTTGCATGTTTGAGACCGACAGGAGATGATATGCAGTTGCTTCTTATAATATGTAACCATAAATTAAATATGGATAGACATATACCATATTATTTGTGTGGCTTTCGGTGTAAACTGGGAATGTTCATAGATCATAATGCATTTGGTTTGTTTCAATTCACATATAGAGATATAGTGAATTAATGAACTAAGTAGATTTGTTATACCTAGACATAGGATAGTGAATAAATTAGGAAATTTCGCCATCACATAGATATTATCCCTCTTGCAAGCATACATAATCTACATTAATATCTCATAGTTATGGTGAAATCAGACACTCTAACATATTTCGTATATTTAGTTTTCTTAGATTTAGTTAGTTAATCTATCATCTACCATTTGGATTTGTTATATAAATTTTAGGAGTTATTCACCATTAGTAATTAGTTAGTCTAATAATCATCAATCTTTATGGGACGATATCTTTCTTATCATTATATTACTTGTTCGACATGTTTACTTGCATTTAAAATTCACCGAACAGATCCGTTGAAAGGATCACGAGATTCTCGAAAGGAGTCTTACAAAGGTTCTAGGGATCGAGATGGGGAGAAAGAAAAACCCAAAAAAGAGGAAGAAAACCTTAATCGTCATTCTGAATTCCATGTTAAGGGTAGTTCCTCGGGTGGTTTGCAAAGAGGGGGTAGGGTGAAGTTTGATTTTCCTCGGTTTAGTGGGGGTGAAGATCCCACGGCTTGGGTTTGCCAAGCCAATAGTTTTTTCTATTACAATCAAACCCCAGAGAAGACAAAGTCCCTATAGCGGCCTGGCATTTTGAAGGAACTGTAAGGTACTGGTTTGAGGTTTACCGTAGTAAGCTTAAAGGGGAGTTGTTAACTTAGCCACTGTTAATTAAGGCCTTACTTGCTAAGTATGGACCAACAGAGTATGATGACTTCTTTATTGATTTGTTGGATATGTTTCAAGAAGGAATTGTGGAAGAATATAAGGACCAATTCTTTAAAATGTTGGTGAGGGATGTGGATTTAACTGAAAGATGGCAAAAAGGGTGTTTCATTAGAGGGTTGAAAGAGTCATTAAGACGTGAGGTGAAGGCAAGGAAACCTACATCTTTGGACGAGGCCATAAGTTTAACAAAATTGTTTGAGAAAGATGAGATAGTAGGGGGATGGCAAAAAACAACTAAACAAGTATATTATAAAGCCAAAGACAAGGTGATCAGCCGAGATGTTAAGATTTATGAAAAAGGAAAAAGGTTAACGCCAAAAGAAATAAAAGAAAGAAGAGAAAAAAGGCTGTGTTTCAGATGTGATGAAAAATACACCCCAACACATAAGTGTAAAAAGAAGTTGTTTTTTATGGTGGGCGAAGAATCTGATGAGGATGGGATAAAGGAGGATAAAGGAGGAACTGCAAGGATTCTGAGGAGCTTATTGGCATACCCCCAAGAATCACTCTGAATGCATTATACGGATAATGTTTATGGGGAAAATCGGTGAAAAAAGAAATACGTTCTGTTTATTGGTGGATTCAGAGAGTACAGATAATTTTTTAAGTAATAAATTAGCACAAAAGTAGGGTATAATTCCAAATCATAGCAAAAGTATTAATGTAGAGGTGGCCAGCGGGGATAAAATGAAGAGTGAAGGGTTATGTAGGGGAATCACCGTGATTGTACAAGGTTTAAGAATGAGTGTTGATTTCTATCTATTAGACTTGAAGGGCCCTAAAGCAGTTCTTGGTTCTCCATCGATGCGTTCATTGGGTAAAGTTGCTTTAGATTTCGATAAGATGCAAATATCATTTAAGATTGGAGGTAAGGAACTTAAGTTACAAGGACTATAGGCAGGGGAGAATAAGTTAAAAGAAGGACAATAGATGTGTAAGGAGCTGAGACGAAAACCTGAAGGAGCATTACTACACATACGCAAGGTTACAAAAGAGGGTTTAGAACCGTAGTTATGGGCATTAGAAAGAGGCAAAACATATGTGAAGAATGATGAAAATGGTAGAGCTAAACCACCCTTGAGTGCATTGATCCAGGAGTATGATGACCTATTTGAGAGCCCTGTTGGGCTCCCACCCTCTAGAGAATGTGATCACAGGATTCCAGTGCAAGCAGGAACTAATCCTATAGCAAGCAAACCTTATAGATGGAGAGGATGGTTAAAGAGTTACTGGAGGCGGGAGTAATAAGACCTAGCACAAGCCCATACTCATCACCAATGATATTGGTTAAAAAGCAGGATGGATCATGGAGATTATGTGTAGATTACCGAGGCTTGAACAAATAGACAATCAGGGATAGATTTCCGATTCCAACAGTGGATGAGCTAATTGATGAACTAAAAGGAGCCTCATACTTCACAAAGCTAGATTTGAGATCATGCTACCATCAAGTGAGGATGCACATTGAGGATGTGTATAAAGCGGCATTTCAAACTCATCAAGGTCATTATGAGTTTCTGGTTATGTCATTTAGACTAACTAATACGCTCTCAACCTTCCAAGCATTGATGAACACAACATTTAAAGAATTTTTTAGGAAATTTGTATTGGTGTTTTTTGATGATATATTAATTTACTGCCTGAGTTGGAGTACTCATGTGGAGCATGTGAGAAGAGTAATTGAGAAACTTAGAGAACATAAGTTGTACTTGAAACGAACTAAGTGTGCCTTTGGGCATGATGAAGTCAAGTATTTGGGGCATGTTCTTAGTGCTAATGGGGTCTCAGTGGATAAGGAGAAGATTCAAGATATGATCAACTGGCCGCAACCAACTAATTTAAAGAGTTTGAGAGGGTTCTTGGGGTTAACAGGGTACTATAGGAGATTCATAGCTGGGTATGGGCACTTGGCAGCACCCTTGACCGAGTTGTTAAAAAAAGATAAGGGGTTTTAGTGGAATCCAAGGGTGGAGGAGGCCTTCTAGAGGTTAAAAGAAGCATTGTCTAAGGCTCCAGTATTGGTATTTCCAAATTTTAATCAAAGATTTGTAATAGAATGTGATGCTTCAGGTCACGACATTGGAGTGGTACTTTCACAACAAGGACACCCCATAGCTTACATGAGTCAAGCATTAAAAGGAAGAAATGCCCTGCTATCCACTTACGAGAAAGAGTTCTTAGCATTGGTAGTTGTAGTAGACAAATAGAGATCATACTTATTGGGAAGATATTTTGTGGTTAGAACGGATCAAAAGAATTTGAAGTATTTGTAGGAGCAAAAGATAGGCACTCCAGCTTAACAGAAATGGTTATGCAAGCTTATGGGTTTTGATTTTGTGGTAGAATATAAACCAAGAAGAGATAACATGGCGGTTGATGCACTTTCTAGAAAAAGTTGAGATCAAGGAGGGTGATGATTCAAGCAAGTAGGTTGACTTATTGGCTATTTCTACTCCAGTTCCTTTTTGGTTGGATTCAATTAAAGAAGAGGTAAGAATTAGTCCAATGTTACAAGAAAAGGTGGAGCCAATTGGGGCTGGAAAAGTGGGGAAAAGTTAGGAATACTGAGATGGTCTAGTGTTCTACAAGGGTAGAATTTTCTTGCCGCCTGATTTTGAATTGGTGCAACCCATTGTAAAAGAGATCCATTCTACTGCCCATGATGGAGTTCGTAAGACCTTACAAAGAGTTTGTATAGCCTTCCACTAGAAGGAAATGAGGAAGACAGTATTGAAGGTAATACAAGAATGTGTCATGTGCCAAAAGAATAAAATACCTAATTCTCTACCAGCTAGATTTCTTTAGCCCCTACCTATACCGCATGAGACCTGGACTAAAATTGCTATGGATTTTGTAGATGGGCTACTTGAATCTAAAGGAAAGAATTGTATCATGGTAGTAGTGGACCGCTTTTCGAAGATGGCGCATTTCATTCCACTTAAGCACCCATATTCAGCAGCAACTGTAGTTGAAGCCTTCTTCCACAATATATACCGGCTGTATGGTATGCCACATCAAATAGTTTCAGATAGAGATCCAATCTTTACTAGTGCTTTTTGGCAGGAACTCTTCAATCTTCATGGTACCAGGCTGAATTATACCATAGCTTATCACCCCAAGGTAGATAGGCAAACAGAGGCGGTTAATAAGTCCTTGGAAATGTATTTGAGGTGCTTCATTGGTAATCATCCTAGGCAGTGGGTTAAATGGGTAGCTTGGGCTGAATGGTGCTATAATACAAGTGAGCATTCTTCTCATGGCAAAACACCTTATGAGGTGGTCTATGGTAAACCTCCCCCTAGCTCTAATGTGGATGTTGTAGAAAGGGAACTTATAGAGCGGGAGCATGTGTTAAAAGAATTAATAGAAAAAATAGAAGAAACTAAGGAAAGGATGAAGAAGGTCTATGACAAGAGACATTCAGAGGTGGAGTATGCTGTAGGAGAGTATGTTTTCCTAAGATTTCAGCTATATTAACAAATTTCCCTTGGGATGTCTCAGTACAATAAATTATTACCTAGGTACTATGGTCCATTTAAGATTGAAGAGCGAATAGGTAAGGTGGCTTATCATCTAAAGCTACTGGCAGACTCCCGAATACACCCTGTATTTCATGTCAGTAAGCTCAAAAAGGTGCTTGGACAGAATGTGGAACCCTTCATAGAACTTCCTCAAGTTGTAGGGAGAGAAGAACTAGTAGTAGCAAGACTAGTACTCTTGGACAAGAGAACTCGGAAGGGTCAAGAAGAGCTGTTAGTGCATTGGAGGGGTCTTCCTACCATAGAAGCAACATGGCGCCCCACTGAGGAGTTACGGTTAAGGTATCCTAATTTAAACCTTAAGGACAAGGTTTTTTCGTAAAGGGGGAGGAGTTGTTACAAATTATTTTGTAAATATGTTAGGCAGTGGGCTAAATAACAGTCTTTGGTGTGGGCTGGGTTATTTTGAGTATGGGTGGGCTATTGAATTGCTATGGAGCGGGTAGGGCTCCAAGAGAGTGACCCTAATGAGGAGAAAGAGAGGGAATTAACAAAAAGGAAAAAGAAGGCACGAAGGGAGCAGCTTTTTGGGAGGAGAAGTCTCTGGTCAGAATCCTAATTCCGGTGTACTGTAAAAGCCTGCAGATTGTTCTTGATTGCTACCATTGGGAAGAGAAGGCATTGTCGAGCATGGTGGGAGTCCCTGCAATCGTTGGTTAGTTCTGATCTCCTTAACTCTTCAGTTTTATTTGTTGAATCTGAATTTGTTCATAACGAATATAAATCTATTCATAATAGAGATACTGACTACTTATGCAAGTGCTTATGGATTTGTTGTCTTGTATACAACCAGCTTTGTATGTACACCTACATTTTAATTTGCATGGAAAAAAAATTTAAAGGTTTTGCATATATAATTTATAGGAGCTTTCCTTCATACACTTAAACACATATGTGGTAGCTAATGTCTTTTAGTTTTTTGTAAACACAAGCATGCACATGCATATTTCATCTTGTTCCCATATGGGAAAACTTATTAAAGTAAGACTATAAACATCATTTGCATACAATGTAGTAGAATTAGGATATAAACATTAGCATTCTTATAGGTTGATTCAAGGAAACTAAAAGTGTAATTTTCCATAATGCTCTTTCCATGGGTGGGCATAGATGTTGTTGTTCCAGCTTCCCATGTTTTACCAGTCAATGTTGGTATATGTTCTTTTAAATATTCCATGATTTAGTTTTTTAAAGTTCTTTTTAAGTTAAGATGTGATTCATTTATTTCTCTTGAATATGTGGATTTTCTAGCATTTCAATAAGAAAAGTATTGATCTGGATGGAGTAATATCCAAATGGACATATTCATTTGTAAGTTAAGATGTGACATATTTGTAAGTCCAAATGAATCGTTGCATTGGTGGGAATGGCAAAAGCCCACATCCATCCACCTTTTCCAAGATAAATCTTCTGTATGCCCCGAATTCAGGGCAACCTTTACAAAAAGGTTAAATTTGGGTTGGGATATTGGATTCCCTCATGGAGATATGGTAAATTCGGTATTACAAATGAAAGCTTTGGTAGCAATTTAGACAAATTGAGTAGGCTGAATTGAGGTAAATGTCAAATAAATCTGAGAGAGGCTGATTTAGTTATTGGATCCTACCTTAAGATACCGGTTTCAAAAACATACAACACATATTACTATAAACTTCACGCATATTGTATATAAATAGAATTATTATTATTATGTATTCATTTTACATGCGATTTTGTATATAGATTCAACTTGTTCTATGATTAATTTAACCTCTATGATTCCACTATTACCTTCAAAATGTGTTAGAATTCTTAATTCTGTATTTGTTATATCAACCTGCTATATTAAGCATTAGAAACCCAGAATTTTAGATTGAGAAAAGAAAGATTATAATGTTAAATACCATGTACGACATATTCTGTTCACCACCATAAATATAAAGTCAAAAATAAGTAATGAAATTTGTTTGATAACATATTTTAACGCCAATTGCTCCTCTGAATACATGGTGTGCCCCCAACGCGCTACTTAATGGGCCATCCTGACTTAATTTTTTTTTTTTACCTATTCACTCGATACTTAAATCTTGAGCACTTGAAATCTATGTAGGAGATTCTGCGGACCTGGGTCTAGAATCAGGAGATGGGTGTCCTGGCTATGTTTAAAAGCCATTGTTAATGTGCAACCTCGGAATGGGTATAGAAAGACAATTAGTGCTTCAATTCTCCATGAAGTTTTGATTTTACAAGAACCTTCCCATGTGTACCAGCAGCCTCTATAATTTATATATTTTCTCACCCTGCTCTTTGAACCTGTGATACTTCGATTGTGGGACCTAATAACCTAATAACCTAATAACCTAAAGAAAGTTTTTTCCCCCATTAAAATTGGGTTTTCATAAGGAAATATATTTTATGAAATAATCGGATTTTTAGGAAAGTAGTTCATGGAAGAATATCAAATTCTTTTAAGCAAATGTTTTATTGTGTCATAATATATTTTTTTTTAGATGAATTATAATCTTGAGATATATTTTAAACTTTTATATTATCTTATTTTTCAATAAATAAACTCACATATTCATAAAATAAAAAATTAAACACGTAAGTAATATAAGTTGCAGGTTTTGTTATAGAAATAATATATTTCTTCGTGTACACCGAATTAGAACAAAAAGTAACCCAGGAATTGGGTAATTTCTGGATCAAGTTGGTACTGACAGGTGAAGAACCTAGAACTCAGAAATGGTGAACTGGTAATTCAATTCGATAATTATATTGTTAAAATACAACCTAAATTTATAAGCGAAGTCTGTACAATGTAAGAAGGAAACTTTACAGGTAAATGATGAAACGATTAATTAATTACAGGGATATGACTAAATCTGTGTTCCTGGTGAGAAGTTGTCGTTGGAATCGTTTAGGTTATATCCAACGATGATTTTCCGTAAATGTTTTGTTATTTCTGGAATGTTTTGTCGGCAGAAACCTTTGTGGAAGGTTTCGGGAAACCGTTCTCTTGAACTCTTCCCAAAGGCTACATTGGCCTGTCGTTTCTCTCAGTTGACGTTTTTGTTGTTCGGTTGCAAACCTCCACGATCTATTCCTTCACTCGACCTTCCTTGGATCCTAATTCCAACAAGCTACGACGAGCCTACCAAGCCAAGCCCCAAACCAATCTCCATAGGGTTCTTATAATTCTTAAAATATACCTAAGAAAAAGATTACAATATTGCCTTCCACCTATTCTTGTTCTAAATGCATCCTAGAGGGTGAAAGGATATTATTATCCCTCATTAATTATGACAAATCACAATAGTTATTGTTTCTTTCAATTAAAACAGGATATAGAATGAGGAACTTGCTTCACTCCATCATAAGATCGATAAAGCATGCCTTTATTCTATCTCCACTTATAAAAGGTCAAGCCAATACAATAGGCATTGCAATGCGAAGAGCTTTGCTTGGAGAAATAGAAGGAACATGTATGCTTCCCAATCATACAATAGTTTTGGATATGAACCCTAATTACAAAAGATTCTTATGAAATTCATTTCTAAGTAATATGATTAGATGAACAACCTTCACTAAACACTAAATATTGTGTATGGATGTTGACAATGTTTGATCATCGCCTTTCACAAGTAAAATCCAAAACACTTATTACAAGGTTTGACCTTTTAAAACAAAAACAACTCTAATTGAACGGGATGAATTATGGATTGAAAAAAAAAAGCTCAAGTACTTGAAGCACTTGAGTGCAATGCCACTAAGGTTGCATAAAACCCATCCTTGATATTGATCAAAGTTTCATGCTTTCCCTTTTCCACAATTACTCCATTTTTAACTACTACAATTAGATCTGCATTCTTGATTGTGGATAATCGATGAGCCACGACAATTGTAGTCTGGTTAACCATGACCTTATCCAATGCATCTTGAACCACTTTCTCAGACTCAGCATCTAGGGCACTCGTAGCCTCATCTAATAGTAATATCTTTGGACTTTTCACTATAGCTCGTGCTATAGCAACACGTTGCTTTTGCCCCCCAGAAAGCTGGACTCCTCGCTCTCCTACCATCGTATCATAGCCCTGCATTTTGTATTATCACAGGACAATAGGAGTAACACATATTAAAATATTAATTTCACATGTAAAAGTTGCCTTAATAAAAGGGATATGTTACACTTTATAGTGACAATAAAAAGTTGGAATGAAAATTTTGTATCAATCTGACCTGCTGTAAGCTACTAATAAACTTGTGGGCATTGGCCAACTCTGATGCAGCTATGATTTCTGCCTCTGTTGCATTTCCTTCCTTTCCATATGCAATGTTGGCACGGATGGTGTCGTTAAATAAAATTGGTTCTTGGCTCACAAGTCCCATTTGTTGCCTTAGCCACTTGAGTTGGAACTTTTGAATTTCAATTTTGTCCAATGTAATATGGCCTGAATTAGGATCATAAAATCTTTGCAGCAACGAGATCACTGTGGACTTGCCACACCCGCTTTCTCCAACTAGGGCAACAGTCTGATAAATGATATTAAGACCACAAGATTAGGATATTATCAGTGAGTTTAAAATAAAATGTTACTTGATATAGTTAAGACAATTATATCACTAAACTTCACCTTGCCAGAATGAATGGTCAAGCTAAGGTCCCGTAAGATCAAAATATCTGGCCTTGATGGGTACTTAAAGCTCACATGACGGAGCTCAATTTCACCCTTCACATTATCTATTTTCATGCCGGATTCATCACTTGGGTCTATCTTTGACTCCCTGTCTATTATGCCAAAGATTGAAGCAGCGGCACCCTTAGCTTTGCCAGAATCAGGAGCAATGGAGCTTGATTGAGAAACTCCAACGGCTGCCATGGTTAAGGCAAAAAAAACCTGCAGAACATATACTTGTTATGAAAACATTTTGTAGAGATGAATTTCACCAATTTAAAGTCGTCAAACATCTTGTGACAATCTTTGATGCATGTGGGAAAGAATTATACCCGGAAAACATCTGAGAATGATGCTTTACCACCCTCAACAAGTTGAGCGCCAGCATAGAAACAAGTTGCATACACAGAAAACAGTAAGAAGAAAGATAGTCCAAATCCTACTCCGCTGACCAGTCCTTGTCTTATCCCACTCTTCATAGGGCCTTCACATTTATTTTGGTATAATTGCATCACCTTGTCTTCAGCACAGAAAGAAGCAACTGTTCTTATACTTCCGACTGCATCATTAGCAACCTGACTTGCTTCCTCATACTTCATCTGTAATCATTCAAAATCACACCATGATGGATAAGTAACTAAAACAATAAATTAATTGATAGATTAGAATTCCACAACAGCATCAACCTCAGATAAAGTGGGGATGTACTTTTCAAAATGTCTGCCTGGAGATGTAGAACCAATAATATTGAGGAATTTTCAATACTTTCCCGAAAATCTTAAAGACAAGATCTCCACCTTTTTTCATTTTGTACTGAAAAGGCTTAGAGTGTAGCATGCTGTAATGATGAATAACAGAGGCATTGGTGTTAGTGCATACCTTTGCATCTTCGCTGAATCCTTTCAAGAACTTCACTTGAAGAAATCCATTAACTCCAATCAGAGGAAGTAATACAAGGACAATAAGAGCCAGTTGCCAACTAGCAGTAAAAGCAATGACCAACCCAGCAACTGCTGAGGCAGCATTTTCTACCAGCTGGCCAAGTGCATCCCCAACTAAGCCACGAACTGATGCTGCATCTACTGAAAGCCTTGCACCAATTGCACCACTCGAGTGCCCAGGCTCATCAAACCAACCAACTTCCATGTGAACCACCTTCTCAAAGCACATGGCTCTAATTCTTTGGATTAGTTTACATCCAGCCACGGCAAAGAAGTATGACTTTGCTGGAATTGCCAGCAATGATGCCAGACCGAGGATAATAAACATTATTGCCCAAAACCTCGAATCCTTTTTCAGCTCATCTGGGGGTTCAAAATACGTCTTTATAACACTGGATAGTAATAAACCAAAAATTGGAAATATTACGCCATTGATGATTGCAGCTGTAGCTCCAATTATCAGCACTGGAATCTCAGACTTGTTGATGTAGGCAAGGCGTCGGAGTGACACCTTTGGAGGTTGTTCTGCAGGTAGTGGAGGAGTGTGTTCTTCTTTCCATGCAATGTCTGGTCCTTTAACTCCAGTAGGCAAGCCAAAAGATACAGACAATGAGTGGCGACTACTATTTCCTAGTCCAGATGATCCTCGGCTTATGGATCGTGGGATTGACACTCTTTGACTTGATAGTCTAGCAGTTTCCACTGTAATTTCCAGCTTGTTTTGACCATCTAGAACTTGTTCTGATTCTTTGTTTACTTCTTGCAAACGTATAAGTTGAGAGTAGGCTCCACAAGGATCCCTGAGTAGTTCTGAGTGTGAGCCTGATCATTTAGAGAGACAATATTCAGAATGTCAGTCAACCTGCCTCATTGAAGGTGCGAAATCTAGGATCTTATTGTCTCCGAGACCAGTTTAAGACTCTAAAACTAATTATGGAAGTCTCAAAGAGTCCAGAAATGTCAAAATACAAATTGAATGCGAAACGCTATGCGTGATAGAGTAAGCAAATAATTTTTTTTAAAACTGTACAACTCCGAATAATAATTTGTGAATTTATTTTTAGAACAAATCGGAGCATACAGAAACAATTGGTATTATAGGTATTGTGAGAGCTTCCACATCCTCATAGAAAATTAAGTTGTTCACGTATTAGAAAATATGACATGGTTTGAACAAGATAACATGTTAAGAAGAAATATTTTGGCAACGGGGGAGCAACGATAATTGTGATATTGGCACATGTAAATGAGTTAAAAGATGATGCAAGACTGCAGTTTTAGATACCTTTTTCAACCATTTTTCCTCTGTGAATGACGGCAATCATATCAGCATTCCTCACTGTGCTCAAACGATGTGCAACAACAACAGTTGTGCGATTGACCATAATCCTGTCCAATGCCTCCTGCACTACTCTCTCAGATTCTGCATCAAGTGCACTTGTAGCTTCATCTAGAAGTAAGATTCGTGGATCCTTTAGAATTGCCCTTGCAATGGCAATCCTTTGCTTCTGTCCACCAGAGAGTTGTGTTCCGTGCTCACCAACCATGGTATCTAGTCCCTATAATGGAAAGCCAGAACTTCAAAAGTAAATGGAGAAGTTATTCCAATAATGAATAAGAACCCAAGTTTTAGAAGTGTATACATGTAGACTGCAATTTGTACCTGTGGCAATTTATCAATGAATTTGGCAGCATTTGCAAGTTCAGCTGCTGCTTTTATCTCTTCGAACGTTGCACCATCCTTTCCGTATGCAATGTTGTCCTTAATGCTGGATGCAAATAACGCAGGTTCCTGGCTGACAAGACCAATTTTCTCTCTAATCCATTTAAGCTGGTATTCTTTCAAGTTAATGCCATCTATAAGAACTTCACCAGCGAAAGGATCATAGAATCTCTCTATCAGACTAATCACTGTCGACTTCCCACTTCCGCTCTGTCCAACCAAAGCTGTAGTTTTGGCACTGGGGATATAAAGAGAGAACCCGTCGAATATTTTCTCATCAGGTCTGCTTGGGTAGCTGAAATAAACATCCCTTAACTCAATATCTCCACGGATGTCATCTAATATCTTTCCCTTTGTGTCATAAGCATCTATTTCTGGCTTCCTCTCTATGGTTTCAAACATTTTGAACGCTGCAGCTCGACCAGCGGCAAATGCACTCATGCAGGGTGATGCTTGGCCTAGAGAGCTGAAGAAAGAAATAGATAAATAATTAAAACCTATGATTTGATTTTTGAATCGCTTACAGATACATTGACTTGTCTTGCTTGCTTGTGATGAACAGAGACCAGAAGGAACTTTTCTTTGAAATGATATAACAATATATGGATAACAGATCGAACGGCACACAAAATTGCAAATGGACAAATTAAAGACAGAGATGCAGCTCACAAGGAACCAGTCAGCACAGCAACAATCACGTTCAGCACATCACCTCCACTATATCCTTTTTCCAATATCATCTTCGCACCGAACCATATAGCCAGAGAATAACTGCAGAACAAAACTAACATAACCGTGCCAAGACCAAATCCTGAAGCCAAACCTTCACGAACGCCGGATTTGTAAGCTGTCATAAGAAATTTGTTGTAATTGCTTATAGCTTGCTTCTCACCCGTGAATGATGCAACCTAGAAAGAGACCAAGTTTAAGATGTCATATGTCGAATAAACTAACATACTATATTGAAACATAAAAGTCAAGATTGCCCAGGCACATGTTTTGCCCTGAGAACATGACGTACCGTTCTAATTGAGCCTATTGTCTGTTCAACTACATTTGCTGCTTTTGCATAAGAAGTTTGTCCAAGTGATGCCATCTTGGTTATGGTCACGGACATAACTGCCCCAGATACAACAAGAAGAGGGATAGAGGATAGCATGACAAGAGTTAGAAGCCACCCTTTTATAAATGCTATTACAAAGCCTCCTATAAATGTTGACAACAGCTGCTGAAATTTTCCAACCTGCACAAACAGCCTTGTTAAACTCCAGATCATGCGAACAAAGATTTTTGGGGTCTAGGGTCATGGTTTTAGATGAAATTGTAGCAGCAGAGTACCTTCTCGCCCATTGCATCTTGTATGAGGACAGTGTCACCAGACATTCTCCCAACAACCTCTCCGGTGTTTGTTTCCTTATCAAAAAATGTAATATCTTGTCTCAATATAGTCTTCAGATACGAACCCCTTATCCGTGTGGCTTGTCTCTCTCCTGTGACCATCCAACATGCGACCTCTGACAAACAACAAACATAAGTTTCTCAAATCAACAACTGATTCTATGAACAGGGTACGTGAAACTTTTGAAATTATCAAACCAATGACATGTACTTACGGAGGAAGGCTGCCACAGCCGATCCCAATGCCAAGTAGACAAATTTTAAGGCAACCTGTTTTCAAGGGAACAAATTTGTAACATCATCACATCACTATACCAGGTTGTCAGTGTTGCTAATACATCCATTAGCATGGATTAATTTGCAATTCGAGCTCCAACAGGTATCATAAATCAAAAGATTTAAGTGACATCTTTTATATGAAGGTTCAACCTTAAAAATGAAGCTTTTACTGATTTTTCTTACCTTGGAAACTACCTCGACCACTCTGTTGTTATTCTGGTTATTCCCAAAAGAATTGATCAAGTCTCCAAAGAGCACAGTCATAAGAGGCATGCATACCCCGTTAGCAACGGCACCTATTGTCCCTAGGACCATGAGCAAAATATCTGTTGAATCTGCGAATGAGAACAGTTTGTGAAATGGAACAGAATTAGTTTTCTCCTCTCCTTTGCTTCCCTTCGAATCTTCTTTCTCATCAATAATGCTGGATATTTTCTCCGCTTCTGCATTCCCTTTTGACGTGGAAACTTCGTCTGTGTTTGTTTGGCCACCCAGGCCATTCTCTACCGCCATACTGTCAAATCTGAGATACTAATCCAACCTGCAGCTACTTTGTTGAGGATAAACACAGTTTTTAAAGCACCTGCAGAACCAAGTAAACGTTAAATCAGCAACAAGAGAG
This sequence comes from Casuarina glauca, assembly GCA_028551395.1. NCBI lineage: Eukaryota > Viridiplantae > Streptophyta > Magnoliopsida > Fagales > Casuarinaceae > Casuarina > Casuarina glauca. Next base: position 4,859,245 of record CM052347.1, read on the forward strand.
TTCCAGAACCAATAGCTAAGTATCCAACACCAGGAAAATGATATCCATGTACAGTTGAAAAATATAATGATATAATGATATAATGATATAATGGAGGATCGTCCGGTCTCTACACATATAGCTAAACCAGCGTAGCCATGAAGTAACTCAAAGGAAATGTTTTTCAACAGTTTCTAACTGATCTAAGTACTCCAGTTATCAACAAGGCCGGCAAGCGGAGATTGAGATAATAGATATATTATTCCCGCGAAGCTTGAATTGATTGCTGACAGAAAGTAAATCAACCGATGCTAAAATGCGATCATAGCCCCTGGTTGTACTTCCCGGAAAATAAAAATCTATAACCTTAAAAAGCAACAGTAAGATTCTGACCAACTTTCCCACCTAGTGGCTACAAGCAACGAAGATCACGAGAGAGAGAAAGAGAAAGGTGGTTTGTTATATGCTTGTAAAAGTAAAATGCCGTAGAGTCAAGAAAAAGGTGCCCTTAAAGCATGGATCCCGGGTCAAAAAGAAAGAAATTAAGGGATGAAACTACACGTAGTTTTGGTATGATCCGATCTCCGCCACCCCATGGTTCTCGTGAAAAAACGCAGAAAAACTAAGTTTTAGGTTAAAAGCATCGCCTTTGCGGCCATTTGAGTTGGCAGAATAGTTATGCCATGAACTCACCATAAAACAGACAGAAGGTACAAGTCCCAGGGTTAGAGAAGCATGAAAAGGTTACCTGAAAGGACTGGTATGGGAGATGTGCAGTTTAACTGCTCCCGTTGTACTTTTTAAAGACTGCTCTATTTCCTGCGTTCTTCAAGGACATCATATATACTATTTCTTTGCTTGAGCTACAAGCACAACCATCCCGGGTGGTCTCAGGCCCATTCCTTCGAGGAAAGAACGCGAAGATAAATCAGAGCTGGTCGTAGTCAAAGGCATCCCACGAGTCAAGTAGCGTTTCCTTAGTCCCCAAGTTCTAGCTGCGCGAAGAAACATCAGAGCTGGTCGTAGTCAAAGGCATCCCATGAGTCAAGTAGCGTTCCTTCGTCCCCAAGTTCTAGCAACTAGTCGCGCGGTAATGGGATTCCATTCCTCTTATTAAAACGAAAGCAGAGCACAAGGTTTGACAGGGTACTTTCAAGCTGGAGCCTCTCCCAAGTCTAGAAATTCTTGGAATAATAAACTAATAGAATAACCAAAAACAACCCAACAGTTAATTAAGAATGGATGCCCCCGTCCGATCTGCGAGATCTTTGTTGATATCCTGCATACAGGAAGCCGACCGCCGGGGCCATTTTCCAGTTTTCAGTAATTTTGCATATTTTGGACGACATGGGTAATGAAATCGGGTATAATATAGGGATATCATACGCAATAGAGTTGACATTAATATTGGACCTACCAAGAATTTTCACGCATCACTCTCCACTTTTTTTCTTTATTAGTTTTTCTTTTCTTTCTGCTGGTCCTAGTTTTAGAAATTCATAGTATGTGACTTTAAGAGGGTGATTGGTTGGTTCCTTCACGCCACCTTCTAAAAGAATATGGGAGCAGATCTGGCACCGTACACGTAGCCCCATTCATAGGCAGGGCTGAGAACGATCTTCCCTCTCAACAGAGTTTATTGTCCAAAAGTCAGAAGGACAATGAGTCAACCCTTAAAAGTTGTTGAGAGTAAGTAAGACTAAGCCTTTGTGCCTTATCCATGTCGTCCGCAATATGCAAAATTACGAGTCGTCTTCTATCTTCTTTCAACTTCATTTTATCGCCACATCTAAATACCCAAATAGAAGTCAACGAAAATTTAACGGAGCATCATAGAGGAGGACTTCAACTAAAGGCAAGAACATTCATTAAAGTATAACCTAAAAGTTAGTGGTTTAAGGGTTTAAGGAACAATTCTTTTATTTTAATTTTATCTCAAAAATCTTGTGAGATTTTCGCTTTGTACATATACTATTACATACTGAGTGTTATTGGGCTTAAAATTACACATAATGAAATAAATTAAAAGATTCAAAGATCTAATTTAAAAATTAATTCAAGGGTTTAAAGAACAATTTCATTTTAAAATTTTACATAAAAAATTTTATCTTGGATATAGGATTCTTTTCCTATACACACACGCGGACCCACCCATTGCACAAGTAAGCATAAGCATACCCTGGGACTTGTCCCTCTCCCTCTCCTTCTCCCTCTCCCTCTCCCCCTCCCCCTTTACCTTTCAAATTTGGTAAGCATACAGATTATTTACTGGCTTTCGTTGGCACGAACTTGGCTCCTCCTACACGAAAGAAACCCCCAACAGAGAGAGGCTTGGCTCACCCATAAAAGAAAGTTGAAAATAGAGACAGAGACAGAGACAGATAAAATGTTGCTTCTTGACTCCATCCAAGCCTTCTAGAAAACCTAATAAAAAAACAAAAGTAATAATCCTTAAGAAAGAATATGTTGTCGTTTTTTAAAATACTCTCCCTTGAATTCGTACATTTCCCTCGTTTTCCATTGTGCTGTTCTTGCTACTATATGGTCATCTAGTGGATATAATTCAAACACGTTGTTTTGACCTGAAAATGGCCCAAAAATTCATTTGTAAACTCCAAGTTGAAGGGAGTTGTCAACGTGAACGGTCGTAGGTACATGCACTGTCCCTACTCGTGGTTGGCACTCCTTTTGACCACCGTGAAGAGCCAAGCAAGTCCGTGGGATCATCGTGGTGCATTTATGATGTTGTCTACACTATGTCCAGTAATGCACTGACGGGTTAGGACAGATCACAATCTCATCATCCTCAACTACGTGCTGAGAATGGGGGCGGGTGGAGGCTCCGGCGTCAACCTCCACGATGCAGACCGGAGAAAAGCTAGACAACTACTCCGCACGGTTGGCTGCACTGAAGCAAGGTGCACTGTGCCTCATCAATACACATCAACAGCCTCTGTTGTTCCCACAGGAAAATGAGTTCAGCCCTACCAATTTGGATCTTTGATCAGTACATTCCAAAGAAGCCAATTTTTCTTTTTATCACTAATTAAGATCTGGTCTGGTAATGGAGAAAATATCTTTGCCAACAAATAGAAAGATGATATCAAATTATAACCATTATTTTTAATATTCTTTCTTATGATAAGTGATGAAATAATAGGCTAAAACCATAATAATCAAATTTGTAATAAGTTGCTATATTTAAACATGTACTCAGATACTATGTTAAGAATTGTCTAATTTCTTGCTTTAAAATTAACTGTTAAAAGAGAGAAATATTTAAATATAAGGAGTATCATGTTAAAATATAGAATAATTAATATTTCAAACAAATTAAATAGAATTTCAGAACAATATTTGCATGCAAGACATTTTGATAGTGAAACATCTTTTTTTTGTTAAAGATTAATTATGTGAAACATACAAGATTTAATGAAGGACTTGTGGACTTGAACAATTTATTTATTTTTATTTATTTTTTTAATATTACAACACATGCACCTAAGATGTCTAACCCTAGATCTCTACTAGTTGGAGTCTTTTCTTGCTCCCCACTAGGCTAGCTAGCTTGAATGATTTAAATATTTCCATGTTGCTTACTTTGTTTAACTCACCTCGGCAATCCTTTTTTCGAACTGGCTTTCTTTTCTCTCTTTTTTTTTTTTTTTTTTTTTTCCTGTTGGGGGGTTGTGGTCCAAACTACATAGTTTACGGGCAGATTCTCTCAAGGTGCAAGTATAAGATTTTTGAAAAGCCTATGCATGTGTATTATATAGTGAATCAAAAGAATAACTAAAGAAAAAGAGGAAAATTTTTATAGATATGAAATTTATAATTTTGTGTATATATATGCCATATGATATGCATAAGTTTATATCATTCCTTTGAAGAGCGTGCATCCGGATTATGTAGCACCAACTTAGTAAAAACATGATTAACATAATATGAAGTGATGAAGCTCGGACAAAACGAATTTTGTCTATGAAGATTCTTAGTCCGCATGGAGAAGAAAGAGGGTATCTCGGCTTTTCAACAAACAGACTAGGCATAGAATGGAAGGAACAAGTAGGTAGGATAGGTCGTTCAGGTGGGTTCCCACAAAGAACCAACGATGTGCCAATCTTGTCGCTTTATTCTAGCGCAAGAAAAGGATTAGAGTTACATCTATAGGATCAAAACCAATAAAACAACAAAAATGTTTGGAGTAGGAGAACCATAGATTCCTGAAAGAAGTTCATGTAGTTGAAGCATTTGAGTAAGGTGCCACTAAGGAGGCATAAAATCCATCCTTGATATTGATCAAAGTTTCGTGCTTTTCCTCCTCTACAATCATTCCATTTTTAACCATTGCAATAAGACTTGTATTCTTGATTGCGGACAATCGATGAGTCACAACGATTGTAGTTCTGTTCACCATGACCATGTCTAATGCATCTTGAACAACTGTTTTAGACTCAACATCTAGTGCATTGGTTGCCTTATCTAATAGTAATATCTTTGTACTTTTCATTATAACTAGTGCTATGGCAACACGTTGCTTCTATCCCCTGAAAAGTTGGACTTCTCTTTCTTTGACTATCATATCATAGCCTTACATTTTCAGTTGTCACAAGAAACAAGCATTAAAGCACAACTATACTTTAACAATGACAACAAGATGGACTTTGAGACATGATTTTCTTGGTTATAACTTGTTGCAAGTTGCTAACAAACTTGTGGGCATTTGTCAACTCTAAAGTAGCTATGATTTCTACCTCAGTTGCACTTCCTTCATTTCCATATGCAATGTTGGTGTGGATGATATCTTTGAAAAGAATTGGTTCTTGGCTCACAAGTCCCATATGCTGCCCCAACTACTTGAGTTGGAACTTCTGAATTTTTGTTCCATCTAGTGTAATATGCTCAGAATTAGGATCATAAAATCCTTGCAGAAGCGAGATCACTATGGACTTTCTACTACCACTTTCTCCAACTAGGGTCATAGATGATACAACATATTGCTTTAGACCTATATGATTTAAACTGATCCATGAGTTTAAAATGAAATGTTACTTGACAAAGTTAAGGCACAATCCCATCATTAAACTTTACTTCCCAAAATAAATGGTTAAGTTGAGGCCCTAGAAGATCTGAATATTTGGCCTAGATGGGTACTTAAAGCGCACATGATGAAGCTTAATTTCACCCCTTACATGATCTAATTTCATGCTGAATTCATCTCTCGGGTCTATTTTTAACTCCCTATCTACAATGGCAAATATAGAACCTGTGGACTCCTGCTTTGCTAGAGTCAAGAGCAAGGGGCTTGATTGAGAAATTCCCATGGCTGTCATAGTTAAGGCCAAAAAAACTTGTAGACCAACAGATACACACTTGTCATAGATACTAAGAGATTGTTTTCTAGTGATGAATCTCACAAGTTGAAGCCATCAAATATCTAGTGATAGTCATTGTTTCATGTGGGAAAAAGAAATATAGCTGGAATACATATGAGAATGTTGCTGCACCATTTTCAACAAGTTGAGCTCCTGCATAGAAAATGGTTGCATACATCGAAAACAATAAAAAGAAAGATAGCCCAAATCCTATTCCACTGATCAAGCCTTGCTTTGTCCCCGCCTTCATAGGGCCTTCACATTTGATGTTTAGACTCAGCAAGCCTCCTTGGTCTTCCTTGAAGGATGAGCTGCTTGGCTTATTCGTTACTCCTACTCTTTCCCTTTACTTCCTTTGGGACATGCGGTACTACATCTTGAAGTCAAAACTTGAATCTGCTTTCCCGCTTTTGCAAGCACCTAATTTAACCTTTTAATAAGCGACAAGAGATCCCAGAATTATCTTATAAGATGCTACTGACACTCCCTTCTTCCACATGAATGGTTGATTTGACATAAATTGCAATTTTGAGACTCACTGTTAGGGAAGTGGAGAGTCCATAAACTAATGTAGAGCGCAGGATTAACTTCCATTAGGTTAATGATGCTTCTCTGTCCTCCTTGATTAATGGCCTTAAGCTGTGTGCAAATTTCGATGACATTGGGTACAGATTGAGGCCCAGATTTTAAACGCCATTGAAGGAGGTTTCAGTAGACTCCAAACACCACTAGGCCCTAAAAGGCCATACCCAGGCCATGTTGACGCATTTCCCAACAAACTTGAAAGCTATGAGACTATGCATGGAGCTTGACTAAGTTCATTAGTAACTATTTTGATGGCCTACCTTGTCAAGATCAAATGGCTTGAACGGTCTTAGCTTCTACCCATTTTGCAAATGCAACACAATTACATAAAATGCTACAATTTGTGTAACTTGTTTGAAGCTCCTTAATGCAGCTGAAGAGCACGTTTACAGTTTATAGGCCTATCGTTGGGAAATGCCAATTTGTTGCCCACAGATTCCTGAGTAATTCAATAGAAATCGAGTGAGGGAAATAATGACTTTTTCTATTCTAGTGTTTCACTATAGTCACTCCAACACCTTTTTCAATTTAGACACCCCATGGAATCTTAACAGCCACTGATTTACGTCAACCTGACGCACCAATAAGCAGAAGCCCAAAAGTCTAGACTAAGAAAGAAAGATTAGGATCAAGTTTGATGGGGACAAGTGGCCGCTCTTGGAATCAACACCTGCCACTAAGTACAGTATATCATTATGCAATACGCATTGTGTTCCTCACCTTTAATAATTGAATCGTCAACTGAATGTTGCTTGATAACATATTGTAACCCAACTTACACTGCTGGATTTCCCGTGCCCAATGTGCTTAATTGCCTTGGCTTGACTCTATTAAGTGCGTGCCTACTCACCTAGTACTAAACCATGCGTGCTTTAACCAAGGCTGGAACTCTAGAGACTTGAAAGCCTCGATATGGGTCCTGGATCCTGTGTATCACATGTTTTAGTTAGATTTATGCGCCTCTTCTGCCCTTTGAAATTGCTTATTCGAGGACCCAACAACTCTCCCACATTTTTCTACTATCATAGGAGGGACAAATGGTGATATATATGACAACAACCCTTTTAGTTAGACATTAAATGCTTTGACTATTCTTTTTTCTCTTTTTCGTTGCTTTTGTTGTTTCTTTGCTCTTCTTTTTTGTTTCTTGCTTTCTCTTTGACTCCTTTATGCTCGTGAAGAAAAAGCTTGAGGAGAAAGTAGATTCTTTAGAATCAGATTTTTTAGTTTTTTTAAAGTTCTTTGAAAGTTAAGATGTAATTCATTTACTTCTTTTGGACATGTGTTATTTTCTAGGGTTGCAAGAAGAATGGTGATCTCAATTATGACATATTTGGATGGAGTAGTATCCTAGCAATTGGAATTGTTGCATTGGTGGGAATGGCAAAATCCCACATCTGTGCACATTCTCCAAGATAATCTTCTATTTTGCCCCGAATTCAAGGCAGCCTTTACAAAAAGGTTCAAGTTTGGCCTGAGCTAACGTATTCCCTTTTGGAGATATGGTAAATTTGGTTTTCCAAATAAAAGTTTTGGTGGCGATTTGGACAGATTGAATAGGTTGAATTGACGTAAATGTCAAATAATATCTGAGAGAGGCTAATTTAGTATTGGGTCCTACGTCATGATACGGTTTTAAAGCATACAGGTTTCAAAGCATAGAACACAGATTACCATAAACTTGAATTTTTTTTTTTATATAAACTCCATGTATATTGTACATAAATAGAATTATTATTTTATATGTGATTTTGTATGTAGATTCAAATGTCTTTGTTCTATGATACATTTAACCATTCTGATTCTACTATTACCTTCAAAATAAGTTAGAATCTTAACTTTGCATTTGTTTACATAACTTCGATTGAAGGACATAATAATCTAAAAAAGGCATTTTTTCTTCTTAAAGACCAATTGTTAATTGGGAAACATATATTTTATTTTAAAGATAATTCTTAAATGAGACTTAGGTAATATGATATATATGTTGTTTTTTCACATAATTTTAACACATCTTCTTGTAGCTAACGCCAGTTGCAGGCTTTGTTACAGAAATAATATATTCCGTCGTGTACACCGGACATGCCACCGCTTAAGCTTTGAATCCATTCCAATGTTCCAATTTCATGGCAGCAACCCTTTCTGCATAAACCAAATGATCTAAACTCCGTTTATGACACTTTGTTTTTGTGCTTTTACTCATTTCTTTGGTTGTGATTTTTAGACTCAACAAACCTCCTTGGTCTTCCTTGGAGGATGAGCTGCTGGGCTTATTAATTACTCCTACTCTTTCCTTTTATTTCCTCTGAGACATGCAGCGCTGCATACCAAAGTCAACTTGAATATGCTTTCCCGCTTTTGCGAGCACCTAATTTAACCTTTCAAGTACCTTCAAGAAGCGTTAAGAGATCTCAAACGTATCCTATAATATGATGCTGACACTCCCTTCTTATACATGAATGGTATAAATTTGAGTTCTGAGACTCACTATAACGGAGTGTAGAGTCCAGAAACTAACTTCCATTGTGTTAATGAAGCTCCTTATTCTTGATGAATGGCCTCAAGGTGCAAATTTTGATGACATCGCGTATAGATGGAGGCCCAAATTTGGAACGCCTTTGAAGCAGGTTTCAATTGACTTCAAACACCAATGGGCCCAAAAGGCCTTACTCAGGCCATGGTGATGCAGCTCCTGACAAACTTCAAAGCTTTGCATGTAGCTTGACTAAGTTCATCAGTAACTATCATGATGCCAACCTTGTCAAGCTCGAATGACTTGAAGGGTCTTGGCTTCTACCCACTCTGCAACTGCAACATGATTACACAAAATGCCTGGTTTGGAATTGCCAATTTATTGCCCACAGATTCCTTTGTTGTTTTGATTCTTGGGTAATTCAATAGAAATCGAATGACGAAAATGATGACTTTTTCTATTCTTGTGTTTCACTACAGTCACTCCAACATCTTTTTCAGCTTAGAAACCCCGTGGAATCTTAACGGCCACTGATTTACGTCACCCTGATGCATCGATTAGCGGAAGCCCAAAAGTCTACACAAAGAAAGAAAGAAAGATTATGATCAAGTTTGATGGGGAAAAGTGGCTGCTTTTGGAATCAACACCTGCCTTTAAATATAATATATCACTATGCAATACGCATTGTGTTCCTCACCCTTAATAATTGAATCGTCAACCGAATAGAAAAACAGTTGCTTGATAACATTTTTTAACCCAACTTACACTGCTGGATTTCCCGTGCCCAATGTGCTACTTAATTGCCTTGTCCTGACTCTATTAAGTGCGTACCTACTCACCTAGAAATAAACCATGAGTGCTTTAACCAAGGCTGGAATTCTAGAGACTTGAAAGTCTCCATATGGGTCCTGATTCATCGAAATTCCCTCATCAACATGTCACGCAGGAAATATCAACATCAAGAAAACCGAGAGTTTGAAATTTCTGCCGAGTTTCACTCCAACCAGAACATGCCCTCACGTGCCGTTCTATAGCTCTCTGGATGTATTTCAAGTCCTTTATTATGGACCTTTGACTGTTTGGGTGTACCTCAAAATCCATTTGGTTTCCACCGATTTTATCCTAGAATCTCCAGGATTGGTGCTAGATTCCTTTGACAAGCATCATGTAATTTAATGCTGCGTCTGGCTACATTCAATTAATTATAGACCCCACTCTCTGCAGAAGAGCAGGCTTGTTCGGATGCAGTGAATGATTCAGATGTCCATGTTTCCCCTTGTTGTTGGCTAGAATTTGTTCACCAACATTATCTAACAAAAATAAATGCTTAAAAGAAAATTGTATTGTTGGTACTTCCCCAAGTCAGATCAAATGGGTCAAGCTGTTTGCATCCTATGACACAACGGGAGGACCAGGAGAGTCCATTCTTTCATTTTCTGTATGGCCGTGTGCAGTCCACACACATCACGTATCCTTTCGGCAAGTGGTACCTAAATGTACCAACCAGAATAAATAGTGCAGCATAATCTGGCTGCAAAAGGAGTGTGAAGCTTTAAAGTAGAGGAAAAGCAAGGCGAGAAAGTTGTCAAGCATGTCGTTCTTCAATAGATGATTGAAGAACGAAACCTAGTTTAGAATTTACCTATATCTTAAAAAAAAAAAAAAAAAACAAATTGTCAACTTGCCCTTAAATTTTCTATCCCTTGTTGGTTGGAATTTCACTTTCTCTTGTAGCGTTAAATGAAAAGAAGCAATCTAGTATAGAAGAAAGATGCATGATAGTCGTAAGCAAACTACAAAGTTAAGCAAGTAAGATTTTCTTCTTCTTCTTTTTTTTTTTTTTCTTTTATTGTGTGGAGTTATTAGTAGTATCCATAGATTACTCGTACAAAAACATTTGGAGCACTGTTTTCTCCTCGATAATAAAGAAGAAACAATCTCTTCACCAATCTATGATCTTGATTTTTTTCTTGAAAAAATAAAAAAAATTATCATTAGAAGGTCAACTTTTTAGATATTTAATACTACTAAAAAAAGAAAAATATGAATTGATAGAATTGAAATAGGGTGATAGCGCCTTATAGGGTGTGGTCAAAATAAAAATAAGACTTATAGAAAAAATCTTGTAAAATAAATATTTTAAGTTTAAATTTTCTTAATTACATCTTTGATTAAATTTGAGCATGTTTTCGAACACATGATGATATTACATAAGTGAAAGAATTGTGGTTTGAATCATTATCTTTCTTATTTTGTAGTCAAATTTATAAATACTGCCATCATTGGAATATTTATTGAACTTACAACAATTTTCTCATAATCCTTTTTTTTTAATTCCGGAGTTTTGCTGGACCAATTGAGGAAGAACCCCCTTTTCCTTATCTTTGAGGTCACCAAGCAATCCAGTACATCCATTCAAATCAGTCACTCAGACTGGAAGTCAGTCAAGGATTTCAAAGTAAAGGGATCCTTGTAATTAAAATTATTAGGCAACTTTCCAAAAGAGTACTGGTGAAAAGACGTTCCTCTTGATTGAATCTACTGTTATCGTTTACCTCTTTTCAGACCTCGTCAATTTCAATACTGGGAAAACCCCACGACCTTTCTTTGTGTCATTTCCATCGGCAGTCGGCATGCGTAAGTGTTGCATGTGAACTTTATCATCAACAGAAAGGTCATTTCCCCAATGACACAGAACCAACATATGCTTTGCTTAGAATTCTTCCTTTCGCATTGGATCCACGGTCGATATATGTTTACTTGCTGACAGGTTTGCTGTATGTCCTCGGCATGACAAAGGGAGCAGGAAAAAGACTGAAACCAGATTTAACCGCAGTGCTGGAAAGATACATGTGTCTTGACGTTGATGATACCGATCGTGCCGTGGAGTAGCATTGCATTAAATGATAAAGGACAAAGCCAAACAGCAGGCATAGATTGACAAAGAGAGCAGAACTTGTTAACAATCGCCTAGTACTGATACTTCTGAGATCTACTGCTCCATTGTAGCGGTCCCTTCCAGATTCCACAAGTCAAACTGCTGTTTTGAATACCTTTCATTGCTTACCTTAGTTCAAGAGATTACATGGATATTAATAAAGGATATTACCTTCGTTCTACTGGCCTATTTAGTTGCCCTGTCTCCCGTTCCCTGGTAAGGTGCTGGTCAGAGCATCTTGCTCCCTACAGTTTCCTACACCTAGCCTTCCATGTGCACAGACTTCTACACTACTGGTCTGGGCTGAGCACGTAACACTAAGCTTGATTGTTGACCTAGAGCTTTTTGTACAAATCATTATGCAGAACGCCTTAACTAGCAGGCAGGGGATCCAAAGTGGTTATGGGGATCGATGGATGTATGCAGTTCATTCTAGAAGCACCAGATATTTTAAAATTGTCAACAATTTTCAGTGGTTCCATTGCTTTTTCGGAATTCCAGGTGGCCATTTTTATGTGCAAACCGAGATTTCATTTCTCCTGATGAATCTGCATCTTTGGATCCTCTCCCCATATTGTAGTCTATTCTATAGTACACTCTAACCCAAATTTAAGTAACTTTCAGTCACCATATATCATAGTTTTGCTATAATCGAACAGGAGACACGCGGGGACAATGATGATGAAAGCCACGTTTTCACGTTACCCAAGCGAGCTATTTTAATAAGGGTCAAACATGCATGTTTTTCCCGACACCATGGGACATCGCGTGGGGTGTGTATCTGAGATCCTGTTTTCTTTACCTTTATTTCGTTTCCTTAGTAGTTGGCCTTTGTCTTTGTTTTCTACCGGGACTTCCTCTACCCTAAGCATTTTTTTTAATCTTTTTTAATGTAGTTGTTAGCTTGTTGCAGATTCGAGTACTTACCAGATCTTCCGAAGGATCAAAGTTTAAGATTATGGGTCCGTCCTTTCGGTCTCATCAGAGTATCTCACCTACTTTCAACTTATATAGAAGTGGCAATAGTTTGTACGCATAAATGCAAGTACTTTCTTGTTTTCATAATGTTGTAACTTTCAGCGAATGGGGGAGACATTTCAGAAATAAACTTCACCAAACAAGTTTCCATTATTTGCTTTAACAAACAAGTTTCCGGTACTGAACTTCCTTGTCCCATGCCCACAAGGGCACAAAAATGGGGATGCCAAGAGATGATTTCTGAAGAAAAGACAGGGACGAGGACAAGGTAGAAAACCTTGTGCATGAGTGTATTTGTAGCGAAACTGCCAAGCAGCTTTTCTTTTGTCATCTTCAAACTCCGTGCAGGGCTCAAAGGTCCAATCTTTGAGGTACTTCAAAGGTTAAAAATATCAATTTCTTATTTGAGATTTACGTTAAACATCTCATCTTTTAGTGTAAAATTTTCATCATATACTTATTCTCCAACATACTAAATGTTATTAGATTCAAAATTAAACATAGTTAACTTGGTATCTAATATGATGATATAAGACTTTGATGTCCAAAAATTCAATTCCTAAATTAACTCAAAGAATAGAATATATACTTTTTTGTCTGAACTTTATTTCAAAAATTGTATCTTTTGAGGCTCTCACTCTGTTCATATCATATAAATACATAGCCATAGAATGTGCTTATTTTGGTTCAAAGGCAGTTCTAGACATTTTCAACTACATGCTCTGCAAAAGCAACCTGATGTTCTCCAAAGAGTTGGAACTCTTCTAAGATTGTTGCGTAGACCATCTCGTGTATAAGACATAGAAACAAAGCTACCACTCAGCCCCGCGTGCACAACCTCCAGTCTCTATTGAATATAAACGGGCAGCTGCCGTCCCGGAGTGGCTTGACTAGTTGGTAGAAAAAAGATGCAAAAATCAGCACGTCACATCCCATAAATTTGAATAAGACCCTCACATACCTTAACCTTTTCTGTATTAAAATATTTTTTTTTGAAGATTGAACGAGCTGGCTATGTTTAGCGTCGGCCATATTTTAGGACGGCTTCTCAGCCTTGACCTGACATCCTTTGTTGTTGCACTTTTTTTTTCAGAATAGCTTTTCACAAATTTGGAAGTTTGAGAAAATACTATCTTAGGGAGACCCTCTAAATAATTTTCTAGAACTCTAGTGAAAACTAGAAGATTTATTAACCTGTAATGATAATTGTTGAAATTTATTACCTTATTTATGATCATCCAACCATTTATATTATTTATGTGTTAAGGTGTGAAGGTTTATCTAAAAAATAATTGACAATGATTAGAAAAATCTCATAACTTATAAAGTCAAATGCTTATCTTTAGACCAGCAATACAAGCCAATATTCACCCTCTAATACTTTCCTTTACAGATATGTCGATATAAGTATTACACGTGGTAAACAAACTTACAAATTTGGGGCTTGCATGAAGGACAACAAAGCAAAGATTCATCTCCTAACTCTTATATCATGTTAAGTTGTGAAGACTTGTTCCAAAATCAATGGATAATAAATAAAAAGACCTCACCACTTATAAAGTTAAAGACTCATCATCATGCCATCGATATGGAATAATACCCACCTTTAATACTATATACATGCTCAAATACAATGTGTTGCAATTATCTTTTAGTCATTCTTAAAATACTAGTTCATTGCTTCATCTTAGCAATATTACAATTCAAGAACTTCATAATAGAGTAGGCTGTTGCCTTTGATGAGCTTGTAAAGGGAGTCAATAGTTTAACAAGTGAGGTAAACATCAAATAATATCTGAAAGAGGCTGATATATTATTGGGTCCGACCTACTGATACTAGTTTTAAAAGATTACAACACATATTACTATAACGTTGGTAAGAGGAATCACTTAAAAGAGAAGTTGTAATAGCCGTAGTTCAAGGGAGTTAAGATTTCTAAGATTTGATACCTCTTCAGATACAGTAGAATAATTCACTTTGATTCGATTTTTTAGCCATACGTTTATGGTCCAACCCAAGGATTTGTGGTGGATTCCGAGGTGCCAAATCGAATCACGACCATAAAAGCTATTATTAAAAAAAAACTACTATCGTCACCCATTATCTTTTATGCGCTAAAATTAAGTTTACCTACTCTCCGATATTAATAGTCTTCAAATCCGAACTTTAGACATAGATCTCGAGAAAGATAAGCCAGGGTTCCAACATAGTGGAGGTCCAGTCCTCTTTTGTGATTGAGATTGACCCATTTCATTTGTCATTTAGTTCAGACGTTGAATTCCCTGCATTCTACTCGGAACACGAGGGGTTTTTTCCATTTACTATTGCAAATTAAGAAGGCTATCTGTAATATATTTAGGCTTTAAGGGACAGGAACTTTGCAATCGGTTTCCACCAAGTTGAAATATTTTATGGATAAAAGGATTTCACCCGTATCGTAAATTCTACACAATACATGGGAAAATCTCACGAAAGATAAGCCGACTTGTAATTTATCACATGTGAATCATGTCGACTACAGACTGTCTGCTGGTCCATCACCCTGAAAGTGACTTTTGGCTGTCTGGTTGTGTTCAAAACACGACTGTTTCCTGATATTTTAGAGCACGAAGCTTGAAATCTGGGCACGCCGTGGTGGCTGTACAATAATTCAGTCCGCGGGAAAACATACAAGAAAGGAAACTGGCTGAATATGACCTTGCCGTGGCCAATCCGCAAGTGAAATTCCTCGTCCATTTAACTACAATTGCCTGCAACGACAAGTTGCATCCCTTGTTTCATCACCATTTTTAGGTTTTACGTGTTAATGCTATCTGGGATAGTGTAGAGATTGAACTTTTTTTTTTTTTTTTTTGTGAAAGGTCAAATTATATATCACTCATAAAAAATTTACAAGATTGTTCGATTACAAAATATCATTATCTAAACTCAAATATTACACTTGGTAAATTCCAAAGTTCGTGTAGAGATTGAACTTTGTTCATAGGAAAAATGTATTTGGTCACACCAAAAGAAGAAAAGAAAGTCATTTACTATCGGAAAGCCATGCGTCAACTGGTGCCTTAAATAAGAGATTCTATGCTGGAGATTCTCTTGTCTGGGCGTCCTCGCTCTTTTTAAAAGACATTATTAATGTACAACATGGGAACTCTTACTATAAAAATAATAGTCTCACCATAATGCTCTATAACAAGAATTTAAACTTGAGACTTTTACGGAAGGACCAAAAACCCATCCCGTCTTTTTCCTAATAAAGACTAGATGACAACAAACCTTTCGGCAGAAACAAAATCTTTTATGCTAAACATTTTTGTTGTATTTTATTTTTTCATGCAATTCTTAATTTATGTTATGATTTTAATTATTGTGACCATCATCATTTTTTAGACTCAACTGTAATAGACTTCTTTATTTGTCATGAACTTTGCGTTGCTTGGCTTATGAATTATATGAATTGATTGACAAATGCTTAAGTTAGTTAAGAGCATGTGTTGTTTAAGGCCTTTTAGTCTTAGGTTTGACATCAAGTTTGTGTATAAACATGTGTAAAAAGACAAAAGAAAGAATTACATGAATTGCTCACTTTTTTCCCTCACTTTCTTTTATGACATGTGAATTTGTGGGAGTAAGATGTCACAAAATATAGCAATAGAATAGCAGGGAAAAGAAGGGAAAGTCAACCCGTTGGGGGATTGATTTTTATTGATGTTGTACCAAAAAATAATGAACAATGCTTACTCATACATACATGCTTAAACTTATACTATCTTATAACGCAATAATAATTATAAAAGAAAGTTCATCAATACATGAAAAACCAACAATCATTCCATATGCTTTCTTTTATTATTATCAAAGGAAGGTGGTTCCCAGATTATCATTTATATCAATAAGCAACATTGTCGGTATCAATTGACGTAGGACTTCAACAGCATTGTGGGGTGCTACCTATTTAGGCTAATATTTGATTCTTGTTTTCTAGTATTTCATTTACCTAAACCAGTGGTCATCATTATAGGAAGGATGATAAGAATGTCACATCACCGACTGTAGGGCAAATATGCTATCCACCTAGCTAGCTAGATGCCAACATAAGCTGTCAAGATTGAGCACAATAAAAAAATAAAAAAATAAAAAAAGTTTCGTGTAGAGCATTTTCATAGTATTTTGATGAATAGATAACCACACTATATGTAAAGATTCATATATCAAATACCAAAGTTGTTCCTCTTCCTATAACTATTATCACTGGTTTTTCTTTGCTTTGACACAGCTCTATGTCAACTCACCAAGAAGCCTTGGTCTTTTGATCTTAGATCAGGGGAGTTTTATCCTTTTTCTTCTTCTTTTTTTTTTTTTTTTGTTTTAAATTCACTTCCGCCATCTCATGCCCACAACTTTTTGTCTTTCCAAAAATTCCGGAAAAGAGATCTTACCAATTGATCTCATTCATCATGCTGAGAACCCACATTGCAACTTTTTTTAGTGACTCAAAACTTATCTAAGTTCTGTTTGATAGTTTAAATTAAAAAGTAGTGGCTTATCTCAAAACATATTCAAATTAGTCAAAAATATGATCAAAGAAATCTAAATACATTGCAATTTTTTTGTCTTTGGTAGAATTTCATTTTTCTATGTTTGGAAAGGAATGTCATGCATATAACCTTCTTAGGTTCATGAGCTATTATGCATATGTGAAATCATCAGTTATTTCCAAAAGTTTTATTTAATATGATACCATAATTAAGATCTTGCATTTAAAATTTAACCTTATACTCTGTCTTGTATTTTCTATTTAACATTCCGTATCTTGGGTTTCACTTGTTGATGAAGAATTTGAGTTCATGCGAGAGGAAAACATTAAAATAGTAAGAAGTAGTTGAATTCATTAGTTTATAACACTCATGTCTATGCCCCTAACCTCAACAACCCAAATACGTGGCCCAACCTGGTGCAGCTCGATTAGCTTGAAGCTTGTTGGATGCTACATATTAAATAAATATGGGAGCTGCGCCCAGTTTGGATAACTTGTTTGAAGCACCGTTGCAATGTAGTTGGATAGTCTACTGTATTTGGGCCTCTCAATTTCCAGAAGCCTCTGTTGCTCAAAACCTCAAAGTGTGATGCAAGGAAAGCAGAAACAAAGAGTTCACTGAGAAGATAAACTGATTGAGTGCATAACTGGGGAACAAGCCATTTGTTGCCCAAAGATTACTTTGTTGCTTTGAATTCTGAAGATAATGTAAAAGAAATCAAACGAGGATGATGACTTATTATGTTCTCGTGTTTCACTCTAGTGTTATTTAATCCCACATCGTTTTCAGGTTAGGTCGCTGCGTGGAATCCTAACTCGCCAGTGGTTTATGTCAAATTGACGGGTCAATTAGCAGAAGCCCAAAAGTCCAGGAGAGAAAGATATTGTAATCAAGTTTGATGGGGACAAGCGGCCTCTCTTGGAATCATCACCTGTCTTAAAGAATAGCAGATCGCCAAGCAATCGCATTGTGTTCATCACTATTAATAATTGAACGGTCAACCAAATAGAAAAACAGTTGCTTGATTACATTTTCTAACCAAACTTAGGGTGCTGACGATTTACTGTGCCCAATATGCTGCTTAATTGCCTTGTCCTGACTCTATTAAGTGCGTACCTACTCACGAATAAGTAAACCAAGACTGCTTCAACGAAGGCTGGGAACTCTATAGACTTGAAAGTCTCCACATGGGCCCCTGTATCCATTGAAAAGCCATCATCGATTTGTCAGGCAGGAACTGTAGATATGAAAAAGAAAAAGTGAGCGTTCCAAATTTAAGCCAAGTTTCACTCCAACTAGAGCATGACGTCTCCGTTCACATCTTCTGTGAAATTGATGAAGGCATATCCTAAGCCATACTTTGAGCCCTTCACCATGTACTTCGTTTTTTTGAGTTCTCAAAATTCATTTGTTTCTACTGATTTTATGCTACAATCTTCTGGATGGGTGCAATATTATTCCGCAGCAGTATACATTCCTTTGACAGGTTTCATGTAATTGAATGTTGCCTTTGGCAATATTCAATTAATAATAGACCCCACAACTGCAGAAGTGCAGGTTTGTCAGATGTAATAAATAATTCTGCTATTGTTTTACTCTTTTTCGTGGGCTAGGATTTGTCCACCAACATTATCTAACAAAAATGAATGCTAGGAGAAAAAAAAAAAAACGATTGGGGCTTCCCAAGGCCAGATCCTGTGGGTGAGTACTGTTTGCATCCGATAGAACAAGAGAGTCAGGCGACTCCATTCATTCCGTTTCTGTGTGGTTGTGTATACATGCACAGATATTGCGTATCCTTTCGGCAGCTAGTACGCAAACTCATCAACCAGATCCAATAATGCAGACATGACTGGCTGCAAAAGAAATGTGATAATTGAATGCAGGAAAAAAGCAAGGTGAAGAAAGGTGATAGCTATTTCAGGCATGTGGTTGCAAGAAGAGGGAAGTGTATCAAACATTCAAAGAATGATCTTTGAAACTATCAAACTACAATCCCCAAATACTTCACAAATGCTTCACAAATGCGTGATAGAAGGTGCCCACTGAAAGAGTTAGTGCAATTGGACTCCTGTAGATTATCGTTATTAGCCATTTAGTGACAGAAACCCCGTAGATATGAAGGAACAACGTGTTTTCACATTTTGGGTTATGCAAACTAAAATTAGATTTTAAAGCTGCTCGATAATAAATGACAACTACCAGTCGAAACGAAAGAAGCACCTTTGACCCAGAATTATTCCTCTGCGAGAATCTCTATTTTGTCGTGCGTTCCCTGCCCCATGCACCTACCTTATTTTGAACCTTTAGGCACCTCAAGTTCTTGATATTATCGTGCATGTCCCATTAGCTCGTCCAGTCCAGACTCTTTTTTATATTTTTTCAAACATCCAAACTCACATCCGAGTATTGAATCTTGGATAAAGAAGTTTCAAGTAATATTAGCTCCCAATTAAGTAATCACTTGTTGACTGTAGTCTAAATGTTCACCTCTCTGTTTCTATGCCCAAGTCTTTCTTACTTGTATCTCTATCAATATATTGATTAAATTGTGTTTAAACTAAAAGTTTTATATTAGAATATAAGATTCATGAAGTAAAATTTAAATAAAAAAAATACTCGTTAATCTCTAAACTGACTTTTAAACTTATTTTTAACATAATATCAAAAATTAGATTAATTCTATCCTATTTCTTGGAAACTTGAGTCTAATAACTTTAATACGTAAAAAGTATATGTAGACTAAAAGTCTTGTACTAGATAATAAGACTAATGAAATAAAGTTTTATTAAAAAGAAAAAAAAACTCTCTAACTTCTAATCTAGATTTTGAATTAAGCCTTCAAAATCTATTTTTAACACGCTGGAGCACGGACACTCCATTTTTGGTGTTGACCTAGATTTTCTTTATATTTTCTTGTTGTTAAGAAAATGGGGTTTTATTCTTCTCGCCTCTTCCCTGCCGCCTCGCTGGGCAAGAAAAGAGCTTCTTGGACGGGCCGAAGAGGACACAGGATTTAGCTCATTCTACAGTACCAGGAAGGATTTTACCGTGCAGCTGATGGTCCCAGCATTGATTGCGGTGGTGTCGTCACTATCAGGGGGTTGCCCAGTGAACAACTGCTTTGGTTTGAGGCACACATAACGAGATGATCAAACGTCATTTTCACTCAGGAGGAAAAAAAAAAGAAAAGGAAAAAAGAAAATTCGTTAAAGAAAATTCAAACTCAATCACCTGGGGATACAGTGACTTTTGAGTGATTTCTTGCAGAGATCCTGGAGATTTTTTCTCTCTCTCTCTCTTTGAATGCTTCTTTTTTCTTTTTCTGTTTTCATTGTGACAACTTACTAAATTACACAACTTATATAATATTTTCTTTCGTAGTTTCAGCTCTATACCTAACATTAGTTCATAGTGTCTTCTTCCAAGTAAGAGAAAAATATAATTCTAGCTTATAAAGGAGAAAGAATCCCACCGATTCTTAACTTAGTAATTTGCTTTTGGCTGACACTTTAATTCCTAAGTCTTGGCATTTAATTCCCTTCAAATTTTCTGTCTCCTGTTGGTTGGAACTTCGCTTTCCCTTGCAGCTTTAGATGAAAAAGTGCAATCCACTAGTAGAAGAAAGATGTATAATAGTCATAAGCTGACAATGAGAGTGACGGCTGGTTAAGCATCCACTATTGAATATGTGGGACTTTTGGGCATGTATATCAAGTGAAGCAAGCAAAAGTTTCTCCATTCTTTCGTATTTTTCTAAGTTATTGGTGCTATTCCATTGATTACTCGTAGTAGAATAGTTGGTAGTATTAATGTTAGTGGTTCAACTTTTCAAATATTTTATACAGAGTGAAGGAATTGAAAGAGGATGATGTCAAGAAGGTCGGCGACGTTTGTCATTTCATGAACATTGTAATCATTTTTCTTTCTCTAAAAGTTAGAAAGTCATGAGGGTTTAGATCTTACACTGTTTATTTCTAGATTCTTTCTATTTCCAACTTGTTTATAGAAAGTTTTCTCATGTTTTGCTCGAGCAAGTAAAGAAGAACACTTTTTTCCATATCTTTGAGGCCTCTACACCGGAACAAACTATTCAAGGACTTGCAATTCGCATTTCAATAGTGTCATCTCATTAATATCGACACCTACCATTCAAAGTAACAAGAATCGTGTTAGTATAATTGCAAGGCAACTTTTAGAAAGAACTACTGGTTAAGGACACTCCTCTTAGTTAGGATATAAGACCTTATTCATCAAATTGTCAAAAGAGTTAAAGGCTTAATCAATAAATTAGTTTAGGAGTTAGAATTTTTCTTTTTTATTTAAACTTCATTTTGTAGATCTTATATTTATCTCTTTCAATATATACTTTCTTGTGCATTAAGTATTATCGAACTTAAATTTTCACAAAATAAAACAAAATCAACTTAAGTTTTTATATTATGTTAAAAGATTCACAAGTCTAACATAAATTCTTATGGGAAAAACAACCTTTTTCTTTATTTTTATCGTTATATTCTCATTGCATTCATGGTTCATCTATAGTTTTACTTGCCGACAGGTTTGGTGCGAGTCCTCTCCATGCCACAGGGAGCAGGAAAAGACTAAATCCAGAACTTAGATGGGAGAGAAATTTCACCGCGGTGGAATACGTCTCCATACAAAAGAAAAACACGTATGTTGACGTTAATCGTACTGGTCCTGCAGTCTTTTGGCAATGCATTTAATCTCTAGGCACAAAGTCAAATAGCTGGCATATATATATTGATAAAAAAGCAGGCTAGTTGACAATCTTTCGTTCTATTTTTGCCTCAGATGCTGACATTTCTGAAATCTACTACCCAATGGAGCGGTCCCGTCTAGTTTTCACACTTCAAACAAGCTATTTTATACCCTAAACAAGATTGAGAACGAAAGTGCTCAAGAAGCAGGACAAAAGGGATCCATATGCATGTGGGAAGTGCAGCTCATTCGGGACCAGATACTTCAAAATCGTCTGCACTTTTCATTGGTTCCAATTGGGATTCATCATGTCCTGATGCATCTGCATCATTATCCTATCACTATTACGTAGTCTATTCTATGCTTCGCGGTTTCTCTTTTCGTTCTTTTCCTGTTTCTGAGTTATTCTACGCTATTCTACCGTAGGCCCAAACCCCAAGCTATGTAACTTTCAGTTTACCATATATAGTAGTTTTGCTGAATTTGAATAGCAGCCATCGTGGGGACAGTGATGACGAAAACCATGTGTTCATGAAACCAAAGGGAGCTATTCGGGTAAAGGTTGGCATGCATGTTTCACGACACAATGTGATTTCGCGTGGTGTATGTGTGTCTGATATCCCGGTTTCTTTATCTTTAATGAGCTTTTTAGTGTTTGGCCACTGTCTTTGTTTCCTACCACCGCGTTTCTTTTTTCCCTCAGCTTCTTTTAGTAAAGTTGATGGTCTGCTGTAAATTATAATCCTTCCCAGATCTTCTAAAGGGAGTCTTATCATACTATTAATGGTTTACTTTTTTTCAACTCATATACAAGTGGCAGTAGGTTGCTCGAAAAAATGCCACTACTTCCTTGTTTTCATATGGTTGTCACTTTCAGCAATGGGAGAGCCATTTCACGTGTCATTCTTTAGGTTATCCTTTTGAATTCTGCAGAAAGGATCTGTAAACATCCATTTTGATAAAGCAAATAATGGGAAATTGTGTGGCGAAGTTCGATGCTGATGGAGATAAATGGAAATCTCTACCCCACTTTCTTTTTTGCGAGTATTAGAAAAGGTAGGGAGGAGGATAAAGGTAAAAGCCATGTTCAATGTCTGTATGCGGTCACCCAAAACGCGGAGGGGATGGCGTAAAAGCATAGGACACCACCTCTAATGGTCCTCTAAGCTTGCTTATTTTTCCAAGGCCGTGCTCACACGCAAGGACAAGTATTTGTTTCATAAAAATTTATAAAATTAGAAGTTAGCAATTTAGGTTATATTAGAAGATTGAAAGATTTAGTTTAAAAGTTAATTAAAGAATGAAAAGATATTTTGTTCATTTAAGTTTTATTATAAAAAGATTATATATTTTACGTAAGACTTTATTAAGTATACTTATTTTTGCATATTAGATAATATTGGATTTAAGATTGTACGAAATATAATAGATATATCATAAACTTAACTCAAAAAATTAAAATATGTTTTCTTACAAGAAATAAGCATAATTGTATCATGTGAAAGCGACTCTCCCTCCCGATTAGCTCAACTCAAACTGTAGTGTTGCATAAACAGAAAGGTACTCTCCCAATATTGCGTGGACCATACGGTGGAAAAGACGCTGAAAGCCAAAGCCACCGGTGCGGCACGTGGCCACAACCTCCAATCTCCTGGAACGCGGATCCGGCGGCCGCCGTCGCTGTGTGGCTTGACCAGTTGGTAGAAAACAACGATGGACGATGGGAATCAGCACGTCACATCCCATAAAATTGAGTAACCCCCACATACTTTTAACTTACTCTATAAAATTTATTTTTTGAAAAGTAGCTACGTTAGGTCGGCTACGTTTTAGAACGGCTTCTCAGCCTTGAGCTCTCAGCTTTTTAACTTTTCTTTTCGTTGGACAATGCAGTGGCTTTCTGTAAATTTGAAATATCAAAAATGATATCTTTGGAAGGCCCTAGCGTCGGATTAAGTAATTCCCTACAACTCAAAAGTATAACTTATTAATGGTAAGTGTTTAAAATTTGATAAATTTATTCATATTAGTGTTATTGGATATCTTCTCTACCTTAAAAATGAACTTTTAATGAAGAATCATCTTCATATTTATAAACTTTCTTAACATAACATGTGGTATATCACATTAATCTCTTTCATCATACATTAAGTCTTGAGTTAGAATCATTAACTTATTTTTTGTTTGGTTCAACTTGACCCAAATTGCATACATTGAGCCCTAACTCATTTTTGTCTAGTCTTTTTTTAGACTATGATGTCAAATAACAAAGTTATTGGGATTCCATTCTATCCTAAAAGTTAATGAATAAGGAATATTTATCTTCACACATATAAATCCAACATCTATACTTCTCAACTTGACATGGTACATCTTAACAATTTATAATTGTGGAACAAATTATATTATTTATGATATATAAAGTTTATGCACGTGTATTAATTTTTTTAATAAATATTTGAGTTTATTCATAATGTATAGATATGATTCCGTACTTCTCAACTTGACATGGGACATCTTAACAATTTATAATTGTGGAACAAGTTATATTATTTATGATATATAAAGTTTATGCATGTGTATTAATTTTTTTAATAAATATTTGAGTTTATTCATAATGTATAGATATGATTCTAGCTTTTAATCATTTTTAAAATGTAAAGTCAATCACTAACTCATCTTAACAATTGAAAGTTTTGGTTGCGTTTCAACCATGATTATACGATGATTTGGACAGATTGAATAGGCTGAATTTAGAAAAATGTCAAATAATATTCAAGAAATGCTGATTTAATAATGGCTCTAACGTTTTGATATCAGCTATAAAATTTTACAACAGCCACTACTAAGAATTAAACTAGAAATATCACATGAAGGAAAGTTATGAGAGCTCTCTTATTGGTTAGATTTCTTGATTTGTATGAACACGTTCGAGGGTCCTTTTGCTTTTTTGCAGTAACTTCCAAGACTAAGAGAATAAGCCATGTTTATCAGGAGATTCATTTTCTAGTTGTTATTCTCAAGAAAAATGTCAAAGAAACAATAAAATAACTCTCATTGATCAGACACTTGGTGGGTAGAACAGGCTTCGGGAGATTCGATTTCGTAGCCAAATTCTTATGGTCCCCATACGTGGATTTGTCGGGGATTTCTTGGGTTCAATGTTTCGGAATTTCTTCTCTTTTTTCTGTCAAGGAAAGTCTTGAAAAGCAATAATTACAGAAGGACTTTTATAGCCCAATATCATAGCCAAGCGTAGGTAAAAACTATAGCAGTAAAGGCTGGAAAAGATAGTTTTTCCGCTCGAAATTTGAGGAGTTCCCACAGCAAATTTATATGCCCAAGACATTCTATTGTCGCTTTATGAGGTAAAAAGTAGGTTACCAAGTCTCTAATATTACTACTTTACAAATCTAAACAGAAAACTTCGATCTCGGGAGAGACACGCATAGATTCCAAAACAATGATCAATCACTTCTTGTTTCACTTGAGCAAACGGGGGACATTTCAGACAGCAAATTTTCTGCATTTTACTTGGAACACGAGGCCTTTTCCCATTTATCATTGCAAATGAAGGAGGCTATCTTTAATATATTAAGGGTTTAAACGATTGTTTAAAGGGTCCTTCTCTTGACAATTACTTTGAAACTTTGAATGGATTTCACCCAAGTTGAAATATTTTACAGGCTAAAGGAGAGCTTGCCTGTAAAAAGGGCATCCAAAGCTTCCTCCCTCCACAATGTGAAAACCTCCTGAAGGAGAAGACAACTTTCAATTTATCACGTGTAAATCATGTCAAATACAGGCTTTTCAACCTGTCTATTTGCTTGTTCGACAAATCATGTCACGTGTAAAACCTTACTTATAAAAATGCATAATAAAACTCGGAACCTGCCTTATGTATTGATGCAGAATAGCACGTCTTGAAAGGGTAAGAAACTGGAGATGGAATAATCTCATCATGTCAGATATTTTTCTTGTTATCTAAATTGTTGCACCATGTGAACAGGAAACATTATACTATTGCCACTTTGTTTTGTGAATCTACCAAACTTTAAAATTCATGGAATGAAATAAAAATCAAATTTTTGAAAAATTTTCATTTTTTTTTTAAACTTATGTATCCATTTATACATTTTCATATGTTGAACTTAGAACTAAAAAGTCCTAAGCAGTATTTCTCTATCACATTTTGATTGATATGAGGTAAACTATTAACAGTAATCAAATACATGTAATGAATCACCAGAAAATGAAGATTCACATGATATGAAATGAAGTTTGTTTTATTTCCATAGAGTAATAATTTACATAGATTGTAATATGATGTTTACCACTTTTATCTTCAAGACCACTATCAATTTCTCTAAGTATTCAGTTCTGAAACCACAACCTAAGTCTTCTAAATCTCACGTGCTATTTTAACAAAACCTAATTATCAAATAGACTAATTTTTCTTATACGTAAAACGAATTCCACAATTGACATTAACGACTGTATCGACTTGGTGAAAATCAGAAAGATATGTAAGATTGGCAGGTGCCCTAGCAGTTCCAATGTGATGACAAAAGAAGTAGATCCCCGCTAGTTCGTCACAAAAATGACGTAGCAAATCTAAAGCCATTTGTGTCTTTGGCCTGCAGGATTGCATCCCTTTGGTTCACATGCTGTGAGAATTCGAGCAATCCAAGAGAAAAAGAATCTTGCAGATGGTATACATGTCACCTCGTTTTCAAGGCATTATCCTCACGGACATAATGAGCCTCGTTCGACCCTATGATCCTCCTTTCCTCGTGGGCAACAGAAATGACAATGATTCCCTGAAGTTCGTCTCTTATGCACAGTTCTGCAGTAGCGAATATATTGGGTTTTGATTTTCATAAAACTTGAAGGAGAAGCCAGATGGAGAGCTTTCTTTTTTTGAACATTTTGAAGAGACGAAGAAGACAAGTTTGAGGAGGGAGTGGAGTCTTTTCATGATCTGAGCAATTTGTCATTTTTGGGTTGGTTTTGGTACGGTATAGCGCAAAACGATTACTAGGAATCTCCTTCCATGATTATACTATCAAAACCAACGGATGAAGGTTAAGTGTTGAAAATTTTGGTGTATATTTTACATAATCAATATGTTGATTTGTATCAAATTCTATATGTGAAGCATTCTCATTATTCATAATTTGATTTGAAAGAAAATATAAGTTTTTTAACATAATATTAGAGACTAAGTTTCAAATAAATGTACGTTAGTGAATTGACTTCCTATGGATGTGCTTATCCATATTCGTGACAAGGGATGTGTAAAAAATTGATATGTACCCAAATATTGGTAATATAGTGAAATGTTATACGTTTTATATCTATTTATATTCTCATTGTTTAAATTGTTTTTAAAAGTGAAATTAAACATATTCTATTGATTAATCTTTTACAAGGATTTCTATTGACCAATTCTATCACTCTCCATAAAATCGATAGCTTGATCCGCATATTCACATCTTGATTCATGACGTCTTAGATATGTTCAGGTCATGGACCATGGAAGATGCTTCAAATTTGACTTGAACAAATTGGATTCTTCTTCAAATTTCAATATTGTGTCTTGTTGGTTGAAGCGACAATGGAATTGTCTAAGTACATTCACAAATAAATCTATTACTAGAGATATTGTATAAAAAGTGATTAATTTATCTTAAGTCAATATCTAGAAAGAGATAACACTTTTATATATAAGAAACACACAACTATCTTGATAATATAGAATACACACTAAATTTCATCATGAACAATGATTTAATTGACCATATGGCTCCGCTCAACCTTTTGGCACATCTACATCCGTTCCGAGTTGGGATTCCGTGGCCATACACCATAAATGTCAACATAATTAGAGGGAAATAACACCAAATTCTTTAGCCAAGGTTGAAATGACACTTCTTAGTTCCTTGTCAGATTATCATCTTCGTTCATTGGACGATCCAATGTCAGCTTTACAAGTTAATCTAACGTTTCACATCGGCAACAGTTTTATAATTTGTATATCATTGTCGGCCATTTTGTTGTCTTTACAGGCGTGAACCATGAAACCCAGTGGAGTCTAAAAGAACTTCCAAACCGACAATGCAGAGGATGCAATTGAGAACCTTTGCTTTTGCTGGGCTTTTTAGTGTTCCTGACCTGCAGCCACATGGGAGAAGCAAAGGCCGAACTGACGGTCGGGTCCAGGATGTCGTTAGACACACCATCGATGAATTTCAATAATTTAAGGTGGAAGTAGGAAAAACTACAACCCTTACGTTCAAACTAATAAACCTTACGTTCAAACTAATAATTGTTCTTGTTTTTTCTTTATTATTCCTCACCAAAAGCCACCATTAAAGGACATACGACGAGGTTAAAATATATTCATGTATGCACTGCTAGTCTTCCATCTCTCTCTCTTCTCTCTCTCTCCTCTCCGTGTGTCTCGTCCTTCCATCTTAGTTGGATCTGAACAGTTCTTGGAATCTCTCTCTGATGCTGTTCGATGTTCGTGTATATTTTTCTGGCTCCAGAACTCATGAAGGAAAATGTGAGAAAAGAAGTTTCACATGCTTCTCCACGTTTAAATAATTGAAGATCTTTTGCGAATATTGAAGCTTTGTTCTCATAGAGCTACTTTACTGACTCTATCTATTTCCCATTAAAGACTGAGTTCCTGAGGTTGGTCTCTGATTGCCGTGGAGAAACAAGCATACCCACGAGTCACAGAAAAGTGGTCTGGCTGGAGGACTTCTTGTCGGTTCCCTGGTTTTTGATTCTCTTACACTGTGAGGGGACAGAGAAACCCTGATCTTTTATTGGGCCTGAACTTGGTTTTTGTGTGTGTTTGAGAGCGCCAAAGCAAGAGAGGAATACAGCGATTGCTACGGCCCCGGCGTTCCTCATCTCGTGCTACCGTGAGAGGTACAGTGTTTGGTGGGTTAACTGAGAATAGCAAACGGCTTGTGGAGAAAATCCGAGTATCTCATCCATAATATTACCATTGCTCTTTTTA